>OY856409.1:801165113-801765113 GCA_963693085.1 Alisma plantago-aquatica
CTTATTTATCTAGTTATTTCTCTTAGTCATTACTTAGGATTTCTCTATTCGGTGTAGTGTTAATTGCTTGTCTTTAGTTTCTCATTTTAGTGTACTTGCTTCCTTGCTTAGTTAGTTAGCCTATATTGTGTAGAGTTAATATAGGTTTACTTCTTTCTTTCAGTAATTGGTTGCATCCTTAGTTTTTTTTTTTGCATCCTTAGTTAAATCAACAAACCTAAAGCTAAACCCTTTAAACCCTACCTCTTAATTAGGAACCTAGTATAAAAAGACCTATCTATAGTGCCCCCATCCTCTCCATGGATTCAATCCCAACTTGCCACTTATATACTAAATCCCAAGATCAAGCACTTACACATTGTTTTATGTAAAAGTGTGCCATCATTTGTGTATTTTGTTAGCCCATTACATCACAATTCTTATCTTGTTGTTTATTTGTAACTTATTTGATGTAATCACAAAAGGTTAATGGACCTAACCAATAAAGTGAAATCTTAATCTTGTAGAGCCATGAATCCATAGATCTGTTTTATTTGTTGTTGTGGGAAATAGTGAAGCAAGTTCATCCTGTAGCAATCTAATTTTGAGAAGATGCTTACGTCCATGTAATAGTGCATATGTGGGGACAATAAAGCTTGCGACATATCTAAACTCTATTTGGGACTCAATCAAGGCCCATTTTCTAGTGAGAAATAGTATGTGACATGTGATGGATATCCATATTACATTCTAATGGGTTGATACCCTATGTTTGGTATCATGATTTATGTACCCAGGGTAGGCATGTTATTTGTGTATCCACTCTTAATCAACTATCCAAGGTAGACTTGTCTTGTGAGCACTCTAACTCTTGGTTACATCACTTTGACCCAAGGCTAAGTGAAGAGATCTAACTGAATCTGGATATCCTTAGATTTTGTACGAATTGCTAGTATGATTAGTAGCATGCAGTTAGCCGTTTGAGTGGTATGACTCAAACTATCCAGGGCATGATTAAATGTGTAATTTATCCATGTACATATCTATTTAGGTTTTTTTTGGAAGGAAACATGAATGTGCTCTTAGCATGTGATTTCCTTACTACAAAAAATATAAATTTTCATATCTTTCTCAGATATTCATGGTGATACAAATATGTTCATGATAAGGGTGCAACTTTTTTAAAGTATTAATAATTTTAGTAACCTATATGTTCACTACCTTGTTTATGTTGCATATGATTTTTTAATAATTAATAAATGTTTCAGTTGTTATATCATATCGTTGGGACTTGCGGTCTCACCTCATAGTTTCCACATCTCTTAGGTGACTTACAGAGCTTTCCAGGCAATAGTGGTGAAGATCTGGCTAGCAAAGGTTGATCTTAGTTTAGAAGTAGGTGATGACTGTGTGAAGGGGTCCAATAGGTAGGTGATCTATGTGTAACCTCCTCTTAGGAATATGTGAAGTTTATGTATAGGGATAGTAGTTTGTTGCTGTCCATGTGCATTGAGGTATAGGTTGGGAAGTTTGTTATATAGTTATATGTGATTGAGACTTTGACATGCATGTCTGGTACTTATGACACAAGTTATATGAGTCATAAGATACCTAATCAACTTTGTAATAACTCTCTTTATGTGATAAGAATGACATTGACCACCTTGGTGTAATGTTGTAAATATGACCGTAGAATGTTTATATATAGGTGAAAGGACTTGTTGATATTCATCTATGCAAATATCCAAAATTTTATGGTGCCTTTTGTGATGGTATAATTATGTCTTGGCATCGAGTGTTGATTTTCAAATTGTCATTTTATTTAGCAATCTTGATCATGTGGCTGTGAAAAATGTCTGATATATTCCTGTGTATTCATGAAAACAAAGTCACATGGTGTATAAGAATCTTTACTAACTTTAATTGGGTCATCTTTCTTGATCCAGATAGGCTTTGTCACAAAGGAATCTACAAGCTGAATTGTCATGGTTATTGGTAGAAAATATGTGAACCCTAACCTCTTACATAGACTGAAGGGCATGATAGAGATTCTAGCCCCAAGATCAGCTAGTCCCTTCTTGCAATTATTGTTCCCAATGTAATAATCAATACCAAAGGAACTCATATCTTTCTACTTGTTATACATCTTATTCAAAATAATGTCAATTCAGTCTTGGCTAGCTTCATTGTCTCATATTCTTCCTATGTGTATTTCCTTATGAGAAGTATTTTGAGATATTTGGACCATGTTGGTGACCCATATAAATCATCTAGAAAAGGGATGCCAATGTGAAGCTTCTTCATAGCTTTCTAAAATTTCATGAACTAAGAATATAGAATTGTTTGCTTCAGACGATTTTGATAAGTAGGATGAGGTATGTACACTTGAATGGGTGGCTCAGATGCATCTTATCATGTAATGATTGAGTAATCCTTATTGGCATCTTTTGTATCTTGGAATTTAATTGTGCCATGATCCCCTACATTTGGTATCACCATCTCAACAACAATCACAAAGTCTTCATCATCTTCAGGAACCATTGTAGGATATGTGGGCGTGGGTGTGGGTTATGGGAAACCCTTAAATGTGTGGTAACAACTTTCAATTGTTCTGGATGCTTGGGGTTTTCTTGAGATTCCCTACAAAAGAACTAGCTCGTGGGCATAGGTTAGCATCTAGTTGAGACATTTGAGACTCGATGTACTTATTGTGAGATTTTTAGTTATACCACATAGTTTGTAGCATCTGTAAAATCCTTTCAATTGTTGAAAATTTATCTTGATCGTAAGAAGTAAAATTTCTGTACTCGTCTCATATTGTGGTTGTGATCCTTCATTGGGGTTCTGAAATTGATTTTCTTGATTATAACCCATGTAGTTGTTCCTATAATTATCTCATTGAAGTTTCCTTGGTGTTGGTGGTATTTTATGTTATTTATTTTCTCTTGTATTATCTAATTGAGATTCCTCTAATTAGTCCCATTAGCATTGGTTTAGTTTATGGTATGTTGTGTCTCTAATACATCATACCTTAAGATAAGACTAAATATATGATTCTTTGTAACCTTGAGACTCCTATAATAAGAATTTATCTTCACTTGGTATCAAGAGTGGTCATCTAAATCTCATGATTTTCATAGAGTAACCCCTAACATTTCTCTCTCTTAGTTTCATCTCTTCTTATTATTATTTTATTCTTCTTCCTTCCCTCCCCACCCCACCCTTGCCTCACCCTCCTCATTGCCCGCCCCCTCTCAGCTACCCGCACCTGTAGTGCAAGCGGATAGTTGCTTCCACCTGTCAGTCGTGCGGCTGGTATCCGCACTGTGGGTGCATACGAGACAAGTGACAAGACCAGAAATCATTTTCTTACCTATATCGAAATGGTATTCCCAAGGGTTTGTACTCTCTGCCACTTCATCTAGGAGGATATATACTCTAGTTTGATTGATCTTTTGGTAGGGGAGTCATATGTCATCATCCCATTTAAACTTTCACTTGTGGACCCTTAATAGGGTTCTTCATGGCATAACAACTTCCATGGGAATCGAGTTGGTACTCCTCCCCTTTTCTGTCACCCATTGGATCGGACTAGTGGCATGTTGATTTCGACACACTAGAGATCCGTTTCTACAAACAAGATTGTAACAACCTAGAACCCCCTCGTTTTTAGTTACTTTCTTCCCCATGTATTATCCCTACATACATGGGTGAGTGTGGTTAATTTTTAGGGATCCATTATTTCTTTCCTATCACAATGCCTTATTACTATGATCATGCTTCAGGTGTATTCCTCTAAGTATTTCTCTCTCCTTCTTTTCACTATGCATCTTATTAGTGATTGCTAATTATAACCATTATTCTACTGATGTAACTATTGTGATATCCTTGGACACCACTATTGTACCGATGTAACTGCTTTGATATCCTTCTCTATCACTGTCCTATTCGTGTGACTTTTAATAATTTCTAAAGGCAAGTCTTATGGTAAAGATTCACCTTAGACCATTATCTATAATGACAATGCTCCTATCTCCATAATCAAGTTGAATGGAGATAATTACGTACCATGTATGAATTCTATCCAAACTATCTTGGAATCTAGAGTCAAGGTGAAATTCATAGAAAAATCTATTGAGGATACCTTTGATGGAAATAGGGAAATAGCCAAGCCAAAAGTTGGATATAGAATAACATGGAACCTTATATTGCCTCCAAGAACATGTTTTCCAAACTACAAAGGAATTGTGGGATGCTACACATTGTTACTAACATGGGAAAATTCCTTGAGGATTTATAAAACTAGGGACAAATAGTTTAGAGAAAATTAGGGTGATAGGACCCTTGATGAATAGTTTGATTCCATTGTTACTTGTCTCAACAACTTGACTATTTTCATCATGTCTCATCTAAAGATCAAACCAAAGAGAAGTCCAATATTTTCATAAACACATTTATTAATGTCCTTCATCCAACCTATGCACTAGTCTACATCATCATTTTTACAGACAACAACTTCTCCACTTTTGAAGCTGACTTCTTCATCTCCACTAGTCTGATGTCTAAATTTTGTCTTCCATTCCACCATAATCACAACTGATGATTGTTTTTGTTGCTTATGTATGTGTTTGTGGAAGTTCCCTAAGGACAAAATGCACTTTCTATAACAAGTTGGGCCACCTGGAGGAGAAGTGCTACCAAAAGTGTGGTTGTCCCTATGGGCACAATATTGGCACTGGGGGCCACCCATGTCTCCCAAGGATCAGAGAATTTTCATGTCATCATCTCTTCAGCTGAGTATAAGGAACTTATGCATGCCTCTCAACATGATCCTCCACAATCCATAAGATCCTAGGATTTTGTGACCATGCAATCTATTGTGACATCTTTGGCACATATGGATTTCGACCAAGGTAATGTTAGGGCCTCCATGCTAGAATCCAGCTCTTTGTGGATGGTTGACTCTAGAATCATTGAACATATGAGTGGTATGAGACACCTCCTTTCCTCCACTGAACCTCATATTCATGCCTCATTTATTATGTTGGAATGTGGGTCCATTAAAATTGTTTAGCAATGTAGGAGTGTTAATATTTCACCTATTCTACAACTCAATCATTGTATATGTCATTTTCCCTATAATTTAATGTTCACTGCTAAGTTATTTTATGCCTCTACTTGTAATGTCACCTTTGGTGGCCATAAGTTTTTCATGTAGGATTCTCAGACATTTAAGATGATTGGATTAGGTTGTAGATTTTATGACCTTTAATACTTTGGTTTTGGTGTTCCTTCTTCTTCCCTTCTTATGAGCACACTTGTTCAACTTACCGACATTATACATGGAGCTTTCTTTATTCTAGTTTAAAAAGTCTCCAATGTGACTCGTGATAGTTTAGGAAGCATCATAGGAGTTCCTTTCCTAGAAAAACTAGTATATGTTCTAAAGCAGTCTGTGATGTTATTCACATTGACTTTTGTGGTCTTTTTCAAATCACTATTTTAACAGATTATGTTATTTCATTACCTTTATTGATGATTTTTCTCACATGTCTTGATTAATCTGTTGAAATCTCATGATGGGATGGTTGGTGTTTTCTAAAATTTTCATAAAATGGTCTCAACAAAATTTAATAATTACTTTAAAGAATTTATAGAATGATAATTCTTTGTATTTGTTTCGACTCAGGTGCTTTCATTTTTCTCTAGAACTAGAATCATCCATCAATATTCCTACTCTCACACTACAAACAAAACATTTACTTGGCGTTTGTCGTGCTCTTGTGTTTCATGGTAAATTGCCTAAGCCCTATTGCACGGAGATTGTTCTCATGGCCTTCTACCTTATCAATTGACAACCACCATCTATTCTTCATAACAAGACCCTATTTCTCATCATTTTCCTATGCAAACACCTTTTCATATTCATTTCATATAATTTGGCCATACTAATATTGTACATAACTTTGATCTAAAAGCATATAAACTTGATCCCCACTCTATCAGGATGGTTTTCTTGGGATATAATATCTTCCACAATAGTTAGCATTATTATAGTCCAACCAAACATTATATGTATGTCTCCACTGGGGTTACTTTTCATAAATTAGATATGTTCTTTGATTCTATTTTGCCATCCTATTTGCCTCAAACTCAACCTCAAACAAAGTCCATTGAGCTTGATCTTTCTAACTCACTGGATCATGAACCCATCCACCTATCATTGCTACTCCATTGGAACATGGCCCCAATTTCTACATTTAAGGATCTATCACGCCTCATGGCTCTCTGGAAAGGTATAAATTGTTGTAGTCTTTGTCACCCTATATTTCATACATGTCGTCCACCCAAGCTTTTTCATACTACTAAATCCATTGCCTAGAGACTCGACTCTATCTAGATTCTAAAAATTTATCATGAGACACTTCAACACCCCGGTTAGAAAGTTGTGATGCAAAAGGAAATGACTATGTTTCATGAGGATGGGGCTTAGGATACCCTCCCTATTCCTTCAGATGAAAATATTACCAAAAGTACATGGGTCTTCTTTATCAAATTTAATTCAAATGGATGATATAACATCTTAAAGCTTGACTTATTTCCAAAGGATTCATATAAACATATGGTGTGGATTTCTTTAAAAGCTTCTCATCAGTCACTCACATTTCTTTTGTTAGGATTGTAATCTCCCTTTCACTTATATTAATTGGCCTCTATTTCATATTGACACTTTCCTTCCTTCATGATAATCTAAAGGAGGAAGTGTATATTAAACAACCTCTGTGTTTTTTTACTCAAGGGGAGTCCTCACAAAGAGTCTTTCATCTCAAACTCTCCTTGTATGCCCTCAAGCAATCACCACAGGCCTAGTTTACAAAACTTTGTGGAGTTCTTACTAGCCTGGGTTTTCCTAATTGTCTCATGACCACAATCTCTTCTTAATTTGGAACCCTCATATTTTCCATCTATTTTGATGATATCATTATCATCAGTAGTAATACCCATACTTCAACATTGAAATAGGCAGTTCATTAACACTTTCATACCAAGGATCTAGGACAACTTTGCTAGTTCTTGGTCATAGATGTGATTCATTCTCATCAGGGAACTTATTTATCTAAATGTAAATACATCCTTGACCTCTTGAAGGACTTTGGTATGCTAGTTTATAAGCATGTTTCTTTACCTATGGACTACCACAACAAAGGTCTATCTTAAGGGGAGTCTTTTTTTATCCTTAATAATATCAACACATGGTTGGAAAACTTATATATCATATGATTACCAAACTAGACATTGCCTTTGTTGTTAGTGTCATTATTCAACACATGGATAAAACTCTTGTATGAAAATTACACATGGTAGAGGTATCCTCTACAAGAAACCATAGTCTCTAGATAACTCTTTGACCCGCTATGCAGATGTCAATTGGGTTGGAGATGTAACTAATATGAGATATATTTGTAGCTTTTGTGTTCTATTGAGTGGCAATCTTGTTGGTTGGTGGAGTAAGAACTAGTTTGTTATGGCTCATTCCAGCACCGAGGCAAAATGTCGTGACATGGTGCACTTGTTGCAAAATTCAATGGGTGACTTCTATTCTTCAAGAACTAGATTTTACTCTCATATCCAACAACTCTCAAGTGTTATAATCAAGTAGCTATTCATATAGCTAAAAATCCACTGTTTAATGAATGTACCAAGAATAAAGGTTGACTACTACTTCATGATAGACCTAATTCATGACAAGAAGTTCATTATACCATATTTAAAGACTAGTCAATAGATTGTGGATATTCACCAAGCTTCTTCCACCTCCATCCTTCTCTTATATGTGTGTCAAGATGAAATACATGATGTATACTCTCCATCTTGAGGAGAGTGTTGGTGGTATTTTTTGTTAATTATTTTCTCTTTTATTTTCTAATTGGGCTCCCTCTACTTAGTCCCATTAGCATTGGTTTAGTTTATGCTATGTTATGCATCTGGTACATCATACCCTAGGACAAGGCTTTATATATGATTCTCTATAAACCTTAGTTCTTTTATAATAAGAATATCTCTTAACACTTCATTTATGTAGTTTTGATGTTGGTAATATTAAAAACTTGGGGGACCCCAAACTTGGATGTTCACATGTCTCGTCCTCAGCTGAGAAGCATTCTATACATATACTGGATATTGCCATACTAGAACCCTAGATGATTTATGTTTTGTTAGGGATTGTAGTAACCCTATCTAGGTATGCTGTGAATGGAGCTCAAATCCTCCATTTGGTTGTCAACACCTTGGGAATGTGAGTTACTCACCATGATATCAAAAAACATTTGACGCCCAAGAGTAGAGTGGTCATTACCCTTGCATGCTTCACAGAATGGATTGGATTCTTTCACTTGATCTAGATGTAGTGACCTTCTCCTCTCATTACCATTGAAAGAGGTCTCTAGGATCTCTTGCTTTGAGTCCAATTTCTTCAAGGACTCAATATTAAAATTATACTATGATTTGGAAACTATAAGGACATCCTCTTGTACTCTGCTATAACGTGATTGGTTTTTAGCACCCCATATCCCTACTACCCATGCATTGTTTGAACTTTAGCACATGAAGTTTCCTATAAATGAGGAACCCATAAAAATTATTGTCTTCATCAACACCTTAGTAGAATGTTTCAATCAGATGGACTTGTGAGATGTCATGATGTGGACATCGGCGTAGGAGTTCTTTGAATCATTCCCAAACCTCAATAAGGGATTCTCTAGGGACCATGGTAGATTGAGTAATATGTGCCCTTATCTAGTATGTAAGAGAGGGTGGGTAAAACTTTTCTAGAAACTTGTTTTTGTATTCCTTCCCTAAGTCATGATGTTGTCTACCTACATGAAGTTGTTCTAGTTCCTTGTCTTGTATGTCAAAGAGTACTTCAATAAATGGAGTTTAATAGCATCTTCAAAACTCATAGTTGTATAAGGAGTGGGACCTGAGAGAGGATCCACTCCTTACTGAATCAAGTAAGAGTTGTCATCCATATAATAAACACACACCGATTTTCTGAAATGGATGAATAATTGTTATTTAATCTTGTATAAATATATATCATGAAAATCAAAATATAAAAGCAGAATAAAATATCATGATTCTTCAATTTTTCAAGATTAGAAAATAATCTCCCACTTGTGGTTTATATGAAGGTAACAACTTCAATATCTAGTAGAGGGAAGTCTCAACTACTTCAGGTCTATCTCTTATAAGACAACTCTAATAAGCAAAGTTATGGTCACCATGTCAAGTCTTTCATGTCCATCATCTAAGGGGTTGGAAGCAAACTTTATAAAAGAATACAAAGTGAAAGTTGTCAGCATAATAATGTTGGTACGTGCATATAATGGGGATTGTACAATATTGGGGGGAAAGGAGAACAATAAACTATTCAAGGTTTCCCAAATCAAGAAAAAGATGTCAAAACATTTAATTAGATGATCAAAAGAATAAAGGATATAAAAAGTATTTCATTTAATGAAATACTCAATAACAGAGATTCTTGCCTTAATCAATGTCACACCAATAATATCACAAATATATACAGTGTATGTTAAAAAAAACAGACTAAAATTACTTAAGTAGGGTTGAGCCCATAAAATCTTGAGCCTAAAATTTAGTTGGAAAGGTGCACACTGGGTGGAAAAACATACCCCTATTGTAATGTGAGTGGAAAGGTCCACCCAATAATATCATGGTGGTACAGAGGTACCACTAGCTCTAAATAGTGTTAGTCTATTGTGCATGCACATTTGTGGAGGCAAGAAGTAAGTTAGTCAACCTCAAACAAGGGAGGAGAACATCCAAAAGTTGTCAAGTGGGGTCATATGATCCATAAATATATATATTCATTCAGGTACACAATTGAGATACATCATAATATCACAAGAGGCCATCACTTGGGAAATAGGGTTCCATTTAGTCCAAATCCACCAATTCAGGTTACAATATGAAAAAGGATGAACAAGATACAAATTTAGACTCCATAAAGCATATCAAGTAGTTTAAAGAAAATCAAAAGATCAATATCAACATATAACCACTCACATGAGTCAATTTCTCCTATGAGAGAGAAAATGTATTGAGTAATATGTCCCTATTAAGAGAGAGAAAAACATGGGTAATATGTCCCAAAGGATCAAGAAGGGATGCAGCATACATCAAGAGAGAGAACTAGAGCAATTTCTCAATATAGATTTGAGAGAATGCATCATACATCAATAGAGAGAAAGAAATTATATCAAACATTAAATATGAGAAAGGAGTGAAACATCCCTTATATCAAGTCTAGATATGTCTGAATTCAACCCTAAATCTTCCTCAAGGCTTCAAAAAACATATTAAGAATATATGTATGGAATTAGGATTAATATATCATTAATTCGTATTTTATTATTATTGTATTGGGTTTTCCAAACAACACCATCTTTATGTTATATATTCCAAATTCCATATCATATTTTACTTTATTTTCTGACTTATAGATTACTATATATGAATTTTAGAAAAAAAATTCCAACTAGAAAAAGTATTATAAATTATTTCTCCACCAAGCCTACATGTGATGGTAGGAAGCTTCACAAATAGTTGTTCTTGACGGATATTGGGAGACATTTGTTAGGGGTGAAATTGCTTGGATGAGCTATTAGTAGAGATAGAAATTTTATTGAGGGTTTGTCTATAAAGAGGTGACATGGAATATTATCGCACTACAAATTCTCTAGGAATATAATTCCTAGAGTTTACCAAAACCAAAGTGCAATAATGCCATCCACAAGTAGACGGATCTTATCACAGCACAGTTGAGGATAAAATCCTAAGGGACAACTTGTTTAAGAATCATGAAATCAAAATAACATAGCAAGAACTAGTATTTATCACAAAAGTTGAGATTGGTTTGTTTAATATAAGGTTGCAAGAATAAAAATAGCTAGATTAAGGTTCTAGTTATCAATGGATGGAAACACTAGGGTGGAATTGGGTTTCACCGTCACTACTCAAATCTCAAATACAATATGTATGATGATATAATTAGAGTTATGCAAGTTTCCCCTTTCAGCATCATAAACTTGCATGAGTAGATATCCCTATAAGCTCGATGTCTTGTTACTTATGAATCCTCTATCCACTACTCTGAAGACTTCTCATCAGGGTACCAACCAAAACTAACCAGTATTCAAATCTTAAATGTTGAAGTTCTCACAGTAAAAGATTATAATAAATCATGTAAAGGGGGTAATCAATCCACAAAACATGCAATAAACAATTGTCTATGAATTAAATGAGTTCATACAAGTGTTGGAACATGAATGAAATTGCAAGAAATGGGTAGTGGGGCTAGTCCCCACACCCCAATGAAAAGACTACTCCCTCAACATGGCGAGATTAATATCACTAGAAGAGGAAGAGGATGCTATCACGACCATGATGGTAACAGAAGCGGTTCGGCATGGTGTGCGACGGCAGACTTCCTTTCTTCTTTCTCTTTTAGGTATTAACCCCAACTTATATCAAAAGCAGGTGGAGGAACCAGAACTCAGACAAGAGATCGATTGCCCAAGAAGGGAGGTCGGCAACTTGGAGTTGTTGAAGGTCAAGTGAAGCTGCCAAGGCTACAGGTTGATAGCCAACTAGGTTGATAGATATCGTTGGGTCAATAGTTTTTGTCTTGGGCTCTGATCTCGACAGTAGCCTTTCGGTGTTTTTATCTCCCAAAAATCTAAGATCATCTATACGACTACGTTGGGGGCCAATTTATAGGGTCGAGGTTATCGACCTCTTTCCATCAGTATCGGCCATTTGTTGTCGGTCGACGAGGCAGTCGGTCAATGTCTTTTGGACTTCCGCTCATTGGTCTTGTAGGTCGACATGCTATTGACCTTGAGGGTCAACATGACTGTTGAGAAGTTGTGGGCGTCGACAAGTGTGTAAACAGTAGTTGATCGATGGTTGATTTCTTATCGGTTGTTGGCTGATGATGTTGTCGAGCTCCTAAGTGTCGACCTCCTATATGTCGACCAGGGATGTCGATGATGATTTTGATCATCAATGTCGATGGACTTGAGGTCATCTATCATTACTTGATATTTTCCAAAAATTGAAGGTAAATTGGCATGTCGATTGACAAGTCAAAATTGTCCTTGGACACAAAATTTGTGTATCGGTCTACCTTTTAGAAGTGCTCAAAATCCATTTTGGTCTAAGGCGCTACCCCGCACCCCGCGAGAGGCATCCTCCCTCGAATCCTGCCCTAGGCAAACTTGTTGTAGAGTGATAGAATTGAAAACCTATAAAGGGAATCAAGAAATGTATCAAAATCCTACAAATTAACATAAAAACCTAAGTAGATCAAAACAAATCTATTTGTGATGAAAACTATGATATATGAATGCTAAATTAGACTAATAATGTATCTCAAACTGGGATGAATATGTGTTTATCAAGAGGGTTTCTAAGGTTGTTGAGTTGATGCACCTTCTTCCTCAGTTGTGTAATCCCCAGAGTGAGCTCCTTTTGCTTCGATTGTGTATGGGATAGCAAAAATTTTATTTGGCTTGAGTACTTGTTAACCTACTTACATGGAGGAGGTAGAAACATGATTTGACAGAGGCTTATGAGGCTCTATTGAAGTCATTGTAGTTTGTGGAGGTCCCTCTTTCAGAGACCTCCAATGGAGGGTGGTTTCATTGCTCATTCGGCTTGGGGCTTGGGACTATATTCAGCAGTTGAGTCTTCCTTGTATGCTTTTTTGGCATCTAGGGCCTAATATTGGGTGCTTCAGGATCACATCTTGTGTGGTAGCGGGATTCACTGTACGGATTCTGACACTGCTCTAGATTGGCTTCGTGTCATGATTCCCTCCTTCAACCTTAGTTTTTTTTCTAAAAGAGACATTGTCATGCCCAAAATGCTTTGGTGAGTGCTTTTTTAGTAAGATAATTGAGGACATAAAAGTTATGGTTGACATGATCGTTAGATAGAAGGCGGTTTTTGGGTGTCTGCAAGCTGATCATGCTCAAGATTTTCTCCTTGTTATTCCTATTGATGGACTTGGTGTACACATGTCAGTAGTGGAGTACTGTAGTATCCTTAGATATCATCTCTTGATTCCTATATTTCCAACTAATGAGATATGTCCAGTTTGTCATAATGTGTGTTTGGACACTTTTGAGGAGCATGAGGTCCATTGCAGGGAGCTTCCAGGTTTTAAGTACATGCATGATCTTGTTAGAGATGTTCTCTTTGATGTACTCATATGTGCATGTGTTGTTTCTAAGAAAGAGGCATCTATGAACTTTTTATTGATCAACAAGAGGGGATATCAACACTTAGACCTACTAATGTTTTGATTTTTGGATGGGCTGGAGGGAAGCATGCGTGTGTGGATCTGACAAAAATTTCTCCAATGGTGGGATTGAGGAGTGGGGCTTTTAAAATAGGACATGCTGCCCTTAAAGCTGCTTTAGCCAAAGTGGTCAAGCATGAGAAAGTGTTTATTGAGAATGAACGTGCCTTCATCCCTTTTAGATTTGATACTCTTAGATTCCTAGCACCAAAAGCTGTGGAGCTTCTGAAGAGGGATCAAAAAGTTATGAATAGTAATGTTTTGGATCCCAAGTGTGTGGATGTAGTGTTTCAGAGGACTGGTTTTGCCATCCAGAAAAGACTAGTAGTGCAACTTGTTGTCCGCTTGTCTTCTACTTCGATGTACAAATTTAGAATTGTATTTTTAATATAGTTGAAGTATGTGATGCAAATCATACCATTATACGCAAAAAAAACTCCTACATATTTTATTTTATGTTGGTGACTTGTATATTAATTTCATTAATATTTGAAGATAATTCAATTTACTAAAATCAAATAAGAAAGCAAAGCCAAAAGATGAATATAACCTCACATATGATTCTACAACTATAGTGTATGATAGGTACTGCGTTAAGATACAATTTACAAATCATACATAGAGAAATACAAATATACCTAAGGGTGTGTGATAGAAATCAAATTCAGATCAAGGGTAAAACTACAACATTGTTCCCTTGATTCTTTTGTACTAGGGAGTCGAATATCGCCTTCCATAAGACCCAAAGTATGAATCAAATTCTAGTTTTACATGGAGGTCTGTGAAAGATTCCACTCACTTACTCGTGCATAGAAGAACTTAGCGACCCAAAAGATGTCCACAAAGGTATCCATGAGACCCAAACTCCTTCTCCACCATGACTAGTGGGGAGAAGAAGCTCTGAAAGATGGAGCAAAGAGGAAAATTGAGAATCCAAATATGAAAATGACTTTAGGGACATTCGATGAAAGCAACGAAGGAGAAAATTGGGTTGATAGTGGTACGCAAACATTGATCATAAACTTCTGAGAAGAGGTAAAAGGTGCTAAAAATGTGTGTTTCTTTCTTAAAGAATTAATGTTATGGGAAGCTTTACAAGAGAACCTAGAGGAGTTTTGGGTGGGTTCTGAGAGGTGCCATGTTTGTAGATGTCGTAAAGATCTATGAGTGGATAGCTGAGTTAAATTAATGACAAAAACCTATATTAGGCCCAGATGAGGGTTTTCTATCTACATTGTGGTGTTCTTGATGTCTCAAAAATCAACTCCAGAATGTTTGGAGGATAAGAGATGGTCAAGGTAGAAAGGGTGTCGGGTAGGATATTAAACAAAGGATCAAGGGGGCTAGTCAGTGGCTAGGGTTTTTTTAACCAAGAAACTTTGTGAAAGTAGGGTTTGATCGATGAATATAGATACAAAAGAATCTCAGATAAAGGTGGAACAAGGAAGGATAAAATAGGAGTAGAAGAATGGAGGTATTTTTATGTTGGTTTCCTAATTGGGACCAAGGTAGAAGATGAGTTTCACACAGCATGATTCAATCCAACAGTCCCAGCATGTCTAATTTTTGGCAAGCTTGGAAACGTAGTATGGCATGATTAGAGAAAAATTTTAGGAAATTGGTCAAATATATCAAATAGTTAATGGTTGATGGATTTAAGAATATCTTTTCTTTCCTAACTTAGTTGAGGACTCAAACAATGTTCAATTGAAGTGAAATCGGACACCTAGTTTGATGGAAGTGTGTAGACTTGGAATTTGGAATTAGTTTCCACCTTTATGGTCATACACTACCTTATATATTATTTTAGCATTTCACTTATATTATCTTTCCTAAATGAAATTATGGCTTCAAAGATCATTCATTTAATGTAAACCTTGGCCACTAAGCAAACTAAAACATGAGGATTTTGACTACAAGTTCATCTTTTTTAGACTATTTGCTAAGTTATCTAGTGGGTTATCTAATACATAGAAGTGTTTTGGCATTATATAAATAAAATTTATTACAATGTACAATGGGTTACAATATTTGGAGTTTATGATCCTTTAGATATTATACATTCATGAGGGAAGTATAACACATTCTTTCTTTCCTTAGCTTCCTCAATCTCACTCCAATTATCCTTAAGTATATTTATTTCTAGTTTCCTCAATATAGAAATAACTTATCCAAGTTATTTATTTGTTCCAATATTATGAATGTCAACATCTAAAGGAAACTAAGAAAAAGAAGTTTGAATTCTCTAATTACCTTCCATTTATAGTGAGCCCTAAACTTTATTCACAACTTGTGGCCCAAGTATATAAATATATAAGTAGTCTTTCTTTAAGAATAAAGAGTCATGTTTTTTCATTCACTATTCTACTCATCTAAATCTAGGAAGGTTCTAGAGTCCTTATTTAAAAGTAAAATATATTAGGTTGTAAATTTGCATTCCAGTCCCTTATTAAAAGTCTAAGTGATCCAAATACACCAAGACCGCCTAGGAATCGACATTTAGTTTAGACACTGCCTCCATAAGCATCTAATGCAATATTTTTTAATCTAAGTCAAGGATAAAGGGATAATAACTAATTCTAAATGAAAAATGTATAAGGTGACCAGAGTGATTGAACTTCGGTATGTTACAAGTTGCTTATTCAACGTGCAAAGATCTAAGAAATTCTGCCAATGGTCATGATAATAATTGCCTTTGTTACTGAAAAATGTGTTGCCCTACATCACGGTGACACACTTTAATTAGATATCAAACTATAGAGTTGTAATATCTAGTAGAATCACATGGTGGTGGCCATCTATGGATTTAAGGATTGAAAAGGTCCTAAGCTACTTTTGACGTTCATCCTCAAGGGCTATAGCTTCGGCCAACCAAGATTCTTCTTTGATAGAGGCCCTGGTCTCTTACACAAGTATTTCTCTTTGGGAAGTAAGGACATGCTCCACATAGTGAGTGACTTCCTACTCATCCATTCTATCTTTGTTGTGCACCTTAAGTATGTGGAAAGTCTTGTGAATCTTAAGATGAAAATATCATGATGTGGAATCAATAGTAGTGGAGCATCATATGCACATAATATGGTGCTTAAAATAGATGAGTGAAACATAATCAGATGGACGCAAGGAAATTAAGGTTTTAGTTGATATGAAATAGTATCAATTATAAAATAAAAAACAATATTTATCACAATAAAAAAGACTCAAACTTACTAACAACTAAACCAAAATTTGACGTGGAGTTTTCGTAGCACAAGAAATTCTCCCAAGAAATTAATCCTAGGTTTTTTCTTGTTTTATGCATAATAATTACCACCCACAAGTGGACATGACTTTTTTAATTATAGCTCAAAGTCAAACCCTATAATAGCATTCTTAAATAATCTTGATAGCTCCATTTAGATTGGGATCAATGTTTAGAATGAGAGCCCATTTGATATTGAACTGATTGTAGAGAAACTAAAGAGTATAAAAATCAATTAATTAATCATTAGAAAAGTACTGGGGTGAATCTAATTTCACCACTATCGCTTGTATATTATTTTCCTCACATTACATCTCTCATTTCCATGGCACTTGGATTGGGGCCACAAAAATTTGCATCATATTGAAGTATGAAATTCACATGGATAGATTTTTTCATAGGCTTGAGGTCTCATTATCTACATATCATTGATTCATTTCCCACATGAATGCCCTTATGTGGTCTCACATAGGTTCATCAACATCACTTGGTATTCTAATACTAGATTCCAATCTCTCTTTTTCTAGGATTATATTATTCATGCATATTAGATGATCAAGCTAATAAGCATGCATTTGATGAAATGATAGTCAAGCATTATAACCAAGAAAATAGAGATTCATAATGAAAGATACAAGATACAAAATTGGGGCTACTCCTCATACCTCAATGAAAAGGTCTACTTGCTTGTGATGGAATTAAGAACAAAGAGTATAAGGGAGAGGATGAAGAAGCCATACCACAAAAGTGATGGGGCATAGTCGTGGTCTACGACAATAATCAACACTTAGTGAGAATAGTACTCTGAAAAGGTTATGGTGGGCATCATTGTTCCTTATTCTCTCTCGCATACAAAGCCTCCAAGAATCAAGTATGATTGACATGGTATGATGATGCTCATATGGCACACTGAGCTAACAAAATACCTAAATGACAGCACACAATTAATATTGGATCCACAGGCACATGGCTTGAAATGTAGTATAGAGAGAAACAAGTCTGGTTGAAAACACGGTGATAGTGAGTCCACTAGAGCTAGGTTTGTTTCTACTAGATTACTGATGCAAAGTGTAGGGTTTCTACAATTTAACTATGAGTATAAGTTACACTAAGGTGAACATGAAATTGAAAGGAACAAGAAGTAAACCTAGATTAACCCTACATAATTAAGGCTAACTAAGTAAGTAAGTAAGAAATTATACTATAATGAGAAACTAAAGATGAGAAATTGTCACTGCACTAACGAGAACAATCCTAATTAGAAGCTATAGGAAACCACTAGCTAAACAAGTCAAGAGAGAAGGAACTAGATGCACTAGACTAGCAATTACACCAAGAAGGCAAAACATGCTACATGATGTGCATGATTTATATAGTCTTTTTGCCTACTCTTCCATGCATTTGCAATCCATTTTCTACCTCAAGTTTCCTCTAATCATGCTATATATCCCATTTTACTATTATATTTACTTTTTCCATGTTTGCAGTTGTAAGAAATATATTTTGATGTTAAAATGGGGTTAATATGATCACAATTCGACCTTATTTAGATCCCCTAAGAGATATAACAACCTAGAATACTTTTCTAAATTTTTTGACAGAAATATGTCATGTGGTTTATCCAAAATGGTGTGTCAGTAGCAGGCAAAAACATACTCACTCTGATGTATAGAAACACAGTGTGTTGGCCAACTAACATGTTGTGTCCTCTCATTCCATGCTTGCAGCAACATGATGCCTTCTCTCCTCGATCTAGAATTTTTTGTAACGTAACAAAATGACATGTCTTAAATGCACACATCATGTTCAATCAATGCAGAGTTGTCCAGATTTATCGACTTATAACTACACAACATGTTGGATGACCAGCAAAACGTGCAACTTTTGTGCAGGGCAATTTTAACTTCAGTTACTGAGACTAACACGCCATGTCATTTTAGCAACATGTCATGTCACTGGAGATTTTAGTACAATTTTGACAAAAATTGTCCCTTATTGTTAGATACCATTGGATTCTTTTGGGATGATTATCACTCGTCATTTGAAACAAGTTTCAGCCAAAGTATAGAGCATAAGAGAAGGAGGGAAATTTTAGAGAAGAATGAGAAGTTACTCGAGAAAAAAACCTCTTCTCTACTACATCTCTCTTCACCGACTGTAGCAAAGGCTTCTATCCTCCATTCCAATCCCTAGGAAGAGACAGTTGTTGGAGCACGAGTAGTAGCAAGGATGAAACTTTGACTTTCAACTGGATTTCTTCCCTTATTTCTCTTTCTCCACATATTCCCTTTTTATTTCCCTTCTCTAGTCAACATTCATACTTGTGTTTTACCACCATGTGTGAGTGTATCCCTATTCTTGGGCATGGAAGAGTAACTCCCATGTCATAACTTATGTGAATATGATTTTCATTCCTAATGCTAGTTGTTTTACTATTCTAAGATTGCATATGTGCTTCAATTACTTTCTAGCTTGATTGCCCATCATGTTTGCTTGTTTTAAGCTTCTTGTATCTTCTGGGAATATGTATCTGGGAGTATGGATATGTGATCTTAGTAATATTCTCTTGACCATGGAAGTGGTTGGAAATGTATGAGGACTCAAGGTTTGTAGTTTAAAACTAAGCATACACACGGTAGTGTTATGTGGAGTTAGAACTGTCTCATATCACCAGGAGGTGTATGAGACACAAATGTCCTTTGTATGCTCAATTAGTGTATTAGATTTTTGTTACTCTACTAAGTTGTAATGTGGAAGTGAAATCTCACTCCCAAGATTCTTAATTCTAATCTTAATCATCATCTAAAAGATTTGTGTGTGTTATTTTAGCCCTATTTCAGTGATTAGTCTAGTCAAATCAATAAAACTTGAGTAAACTAATCCATATTATTGAATTTTTAATACTTTTGCACCTAACTAACTTGGATCCATGTGGATATGACCTTAAATACAATTGACCTAGTATACTTGTGGGGTAGAAATGAGTTGAGACGATAAATTATTAAACCTTATTTGTTAAAACAACCAACAATATATTAAGTAATTAATTAACTAGCTAATTCAAACAATCACAAATATTGTTTTTTAGGTGTCCAGGCAATGGTATACCATGTTTGGGTGCCTAGCCCGCCTGGACATGTGTCTGGGTGCCACCCTTTTTTATTTTCTATATATTTTATATCTATAAGATATAGCATATATCACATATAAAAGGTATTTTTATGTATATTTCATGATCTACACCACAAAATGTAATGTAAGAGTGAGTTAGTAGCTTAAAATGTCTAAAAAACATTTACATATGTCAAATAGATGTTAAAATGGCATTATTTAAAATAAAATAAAAAACCAGGAAAAAATATTTGTCCATGCGTCCCAGGCGCCCATAGGTGGTCGCTCAAGTGGTCATGGGTGGTTCTAGGAAGTCACCCATACCTGCATTTTATATTTTAGGTAGGTTATATATCATATTTATCCATTTTATTTACAAGTTTTAGATCTCTCCTTAAGAGAATTTCATTTCTATCTTCTAGTTTTAGGGTTAATTTTTCTTAGTTTAGCTTTTCTCCCTTTATTTGGAGTTTTTACTTGATTTAATTGGACTTTTGTAGAAAAATGGCACAATCACCCAGTTGACTGACTCACCCAGTTGGTTGACTCAAAGCACAATATCACCAGCTTCCCAAAAATCTCAATCGACCGACCCACATCCCTAGTCGATTGACTTGCTAGTAAAACCAATCAAACTCGGATTTTTTAAAGCTAATTACTTTGTATGAAAGGATCAGATTAAAGAAAACATTTAAATCCCAATCAATTGACCCATATTCCCAGTAGATTGACTTGCATTTAAGACCCAGTTAAATTCCAGTTTGAAATGTCTCATTAATGCAATCAAACTTGCCTTTAAACTGAAGCATATATTGAAGCCGATTGAATGATTAGATTCCCAATTGAGAGACTTGCAACCTAGATCTAGTCAAAGTTCCAATCAAAAAGGCCATCAATGCAGTCAAAGTTTGACCGATGTGACTTCAGGCTAAAGCAAGCAAGTGATTAGTGTCAGTCAACCGACTGGATTCCCAGCCAATTCATCTGTGCCCCAGACTCAGCCAAGCCAACCACCGCCAACAATCATTCCTCTAGGTTTTGCTTCTCCTTTCACCTATTAAAGGATGGGGGACTCCAAAGACAAAGGGAATATCTCATATATCTCGGATCCTATTTCCCATCTTATATTAAATCTTTTACATTTACTTCCATTTTCATTATGTCTGAGTAGTTTTCCCTACTGAGACATGTGAACCAGCTTAGCATGTTCTTTACTCAATTGTAATGACTCTAATGTTGTATTAAAAGAATTTTTTCCATCCATATTTACTTTGATCTTTAGTTAGATTGAAATACTCTTGTGGCGTGATTAGACCTTTACCTCCATAAGAATGAACGTGTCATCCCCTAACTGTGATTAATATCTTTTTAACCATATGGTCTTGCACATGTTCTCTGGTAGAGAGATCATATTCTTATGGGGGTATTGAGATCCCCATGAGAATGAAACCATGTTTTTTTTATGATATCCACTAATAGACTTTATGATTCTTCTGCCTAGTTTGTCTAGTTTGATATAGCTTATGGCGATGTGATCATCTGACCCATGACTTCAAAGGTCGGAGTGGAAATCACATGTTCCTTGATGAGACCTTGGATAACGACTTGTTGGAAGGTTGGACAAGGATCCACAAACACCGAGCTCAATAGGTTTATAGGAAGTTCGTCGTTTGTGAGATTTGTGCTCTAAAAGGACACAAATCTACATGGTCTTGTTTTGATTATTAAAACTCAGTAGTTGATTATTTAAGCAAAAGCATGGTTTTTGGTGGTGATCCCCCAAACCCCAGTGCCTTTTAATCATTTGATTAACTAGTTTCATTCATGCACTTTTTACTTTTGTTTTAGTTTGAATCAAACATTCTCCAACTAGAATTTTTTCCCCATTCATCGCAATTGGTTTGAATCAATGCTTAAACACATCGTTTCTTTATACCTATACCTTATATACTCATTCAATTCGTTTGTTCACAAGTGCTCTTATAAATATTAGAGGTTAAATTCTAGGAATCCCCTCCTAGTGATTTACACATCAAATTTAATGTTGTTGTCAGGGACGACAAAATTGGTTTCAAATTGATTTCTTTTCTCAACTATCTTTTATTTTTAGTTTGTTTTGTAATTTTAGTTTTTCTTTGTAATTTTTAGGCTTGTTTTATAATTTCATATTTTTTTATAATTTCTAGCTTTGTATAAATCTTTAGTTCTTTTTTGTAATTTCTAGTTTTAGTTAATCCTTTTGCTTATTTTGGTAGTTTTTAGTTTCTTTTCATAATTTTAGCTTTGACCAATAATTTCTTCTAGCTTAGTTTTTTTCCTTTAAATCTTACATTCTTTTTTTTTTGCAATTTATATCTTTCCAAAAAAAACTTTTCTTTTTTCCTACCATGCTCCTTTTCAGTAGTATACTCCTCTTTTTAACGAGTTTCCATTCCGGTAGTACTGTTATTTTCTTAGTTTATTTTTTATAATTTTTAGTTTGTATAAATCCTTATTTTCCTTTTTTTAATTTTTTGTTTAACTAATTGCTTGGCTTGTTTTTAAAAAATATCTTAATTTCAAAAATTTTAGTTTTGGCCAATAATTCCACTCAAAAAAATTGCGGAATATCCTTCTCTTGAGCGTTATTGATATTTTTTTCATAACCAAGTAAAATAGAGTGGTCAACACAATATCCTTTACAATGTCAATTGTTTGGTTATTACAACCATACATCACTAAACAGTCCAAATGTGCACCCTCATATTATGGTAGCACTGTATAGTATCGAGTCTTGCTATCCTGGTGGGTATGACGCAAATTATAACCCACAATTTTTCAAAGGTTGTTATGAGGAACCATGCTACACATATCAATATCCTAATGAAGAGGGTTGTGACCACCAATATAATGGGGGTATGGTGAAGATGGTGTGGGGAGTATGAACCTTACTGTGACGATGATGATGATACCATCTTCATGTCAATTATATTTGATTCAATGGAATTAGCACAAACTAAGGAGTTGCAACAGTTATGTGATGAGTACATTGGTATTCTAACCCTTCCAGTAGATAATTTACTAATTGAGTATGAAAAGTGGTAGCAAGAGAGTCATCCTTATTTGGCTATGGATCCTAAATCTCCAACAACTCCTATTATTGACATAGATCTAGACGTTATCAATGACCAACCAGCCTTGGTTGAACCCAATGTGGATAATGAACCACCACCCTCCCATGATGAATCGACATATGTTTTTAGAGAAAGTCTTCCTCATCAAGAGCCATCTGAAATTTGGTGCTAAATTTAGTTTTTTTAGTTATGATTCATAATCTTCCAAAAATTAAAATTTCTTTTTTCTACAAATTTATACTCATAACTGCACTCCATTTGAAATACCTTGAAATTTGAGCATTGAGATGTAATTTTTCCTTATATTGGTCTAGTCAACCCACTTAGGACCCTTCTTGGATTTGGTATCACATAAAAAAATCATTAAAATTGATAGATTAAAGTTTGGATTGTTTATGAAAATAAATTTAATTACACCATTAGAATTATGATTATGGGAGGTAGTAATTTTAGAATTTAGATTAATGCAATTTAAGGTCATGGGTAAAATTTTGGATAAAAAATGCCAGTAATGTAGAAGATATAAATTCTTGAATTAACACTCAAAAATGGCTTAAATGGGGCTTTAAACCCTGGTCAAACCAAATTTACCCACCCTCAACCTCCAAACCCTGACACAGACTCCATTACTGTAGGAGAAGAATCACATGTTCTCCCTCTCCTCTCAACAATTTCCCCTATCCAAAGCACATTGGTTGTGCCCTTTAGTGCTTTATGTTACTCACCAGACCTCATGAAACTCTCAACCCTCTTCTCTCCTCCCCTGCGATCATTCCTCTATTGGAATAAAAATGATAGAGGGACCTGCCAGCCATTCATCTCAACACCTCACACCAAGGGTGAAACACATGGAGCATTGTCTTTAGCTGAGAATGCAAACCCTAACCTTCCAAACCCTACATATACCCCCGGCCATCACATACCAGACTGGGAACACCGACAGCTACCTCAAACCTCTTTTCTCAGTCTCTTCCTCCTCCATTACTTTGGATTTATCCCTATTCTTTCCCTTCTCTCCACTGAGGCTAGTAGAACATTATCTTACTGGCTCTAGAGGTGAATTGGACACTACAATCACCATCATTGCTCCTCATCTCACCTTCAACTGGTTGTGTTGCCTATAGGTGCAAGCAACAACTAGCAACCACAAGTTCGCGACCACCACCATACACAACCATCGCCACCACTTGCCATAGTGGAAACCAGCAGCCATGAATGGCCCCAACCCCAACCCTACTTGAACCCCTGGAAGCAACAAAAGAAAGACCCTTAGTCGGAGATGCTAATGCGACCAACGGAGGTATATCCTGCCTCTTTCCCCTTTGTAGGAATACAACCCAAAATAATTAATAATGATCAAAGTGAACCATGGGCTATAATGCTATAGACATTATACACGTAACTACAGATGATATGATTCCAAGATATGTCAATACAGACATGCTTTGTTACGACCCCATCTGAGCTTAATTGGTAAACTAGGGTTTACCTAGACAATTGCAAAGATTAATTGGAATAATCATTCTCGAAATCTAGTTAATGACGATAACACAATTAGGATGTTTTAACTATGATAAGAAGTCTAAATGTTCTTTTGTTTTGAGAATTAGGGTTTAAGAAGCATAAACCCTAATCGGCCCAAAATTAGGGTTTTGATAATGCTTGAATACAGAATTTGATAAGTGGAATGTCTCACTAAATGATTTTTAGTATTTTATGTGTAACTCTGATTTGCTTCAAATTTGGATATGATTTAGATATATAAAATGTGAACAATATTGGAAAATATCAGAATTTTTGAAAAATGCCCTGACCTGTTTGTCGGCCGAGTTTCAAACTCGACCGATCACAATTTCAGAATTTTACAGCAGTGTGGTAATTGAATTTTATCTTTTTATTGGTATATCCAATTGATCTCAAATTTTAACAGTATTTGATAAATACAATTTTAGACACTCTGTTAAATTGGCATAATTTTTGGATGACTTTTGAATCCCTACAGTAAGGGTGTCGGTCGAGTTTGTGCAGGACAAACTCGGCCGAATATATTCTGCAGACTGCAACATAGCAGTGCACTGTTCGATTTTTAATTTATTATTGGTAACTCCAAATGATCTCAAATTTTAACTGAAGCCTTATAGAACAATTATTAACAACTTTCTAAATTCCCATAATTGTTGGAGAATGTTTGATCTCTGAAATAAGCGAATTACAGTAACTTTTGTATAACTGAATATTCAGCTAATATAGTTAAAATTAAGTGTTGGGTCAATTTGCAATTGACCCAAGCAGCTCAATTGACTTATATGGACGACCACACACTCAAGCAGCTCTCATTTCTCGTCATCCATTCCAGAGAAACGAGCTCCTAGAGAGAGAGGGAGAATTAGGGCTTGAGTGAAGAAAGTGGGGGAATTGCTGAATTAGGGTTTTGCGATTCCAGGAAGGGTGAAATCAAGTAAGTTCGGATTCCTTGCATATACTTTTATGGTGGATCTTCTCTCTTATGTCAAGATTCCGTCCATTCTCTGATTTGATCCAAGAGGATGTCGAAATTCCCTCTTTTCTCACCCTTTCTTCATAATCCCTCTTTTTCTAGGTTTCCGAGTTGAATGAAAGAGGAATTGGGAGATTTGCTAGGGTTTTGATGGGAATTCGAGATTTCCCTGAGTGGAGCTGCAGGTTTAAGGTGTTTTCACACCTTAGGGTGAGTGGGTTCTTCCTTCAAACATTCTAATGGACGAATTTGATTATAACAACCAAACCCCTAAATGTTTAGCATGCGATTTCTAAATCATGAAATGTCTATTTGATTTAAGTTATTGTAAATTGATATGATATGGATTCCTTCTCTGTTTGAATGACTCCTAAATGGTAGATTCATATCAGATTCGTATGCAACACTTCCTATCGAGTATGCTTTTAGATTCATATCAAATGATGTAATTAGGGTTTGACCTAATTGGGATATCGCTAGGGTTTCAACCTGTTTGAAAAAGACTAGAAATCCTATATGTGGTTAGGATGTACCTCGTGGGTTATATTAATTGAATCTTATTCTGGATACATGATATCACAGTGATGATATGGAAAACCTAAGTTTAGTTAAGTTTCCATGATTTCATATCTATATTGATTATATAAGATTTGTTGGAAACAGTCTTTATTTAGTGAATGCTTATATCTTATGAAATCATTATGAGAGCCATGTGACAAGTGAATGAGGTAAATGAAAAGGTGAATGAGGCAAATGCAACCCTACGAGTAGGGTGTTGACATGTGATGAATGAATAAGGCAAATGAAACCCTAAGGATAGGGTGTTCAATGAATCATGCTATGGTAATATGAAAGGTCTCAATATGAGATGTGGTGATGCTTAACTATTGAATTGTATGTTTCTAGTGCATTTAACTTTATATGCTTGTTCTCTCTGAAATGATATCTACATACTGCAGGACTTCTTATATTTCAATATATTTCTGTTAAATTGTTTATTGTTAATCAAGTATAGACCTAAGTGCCCTAACACCGTAGAACCCCTAAGTGGTATCTGCAGCTTTGGGGTGAAACTCGTGTTGCAACATCATCCGTGCGTGTGTCGCGGACAAACGAGGAAAGAGAAAAAGGGCAGTGTCTAACAACAATTGTGCTTGTGTCACAATGGCACTGCGGTTTCACCAGAAAACACGGTTATCTAACACCATTCGTGCGGAGTCGCGAAGGTAACCATGTGACCCTCCGCCTGTGTGCTCAGGTTAGTAGGAGGAGTCGAGAGAGCACTCGGAGTAGTGCATTGAGGCCGGAGACCCTGTAGGCCGGAGAGCCTGTGGTCCTGTGGCAGAACGGGGCTGGCGTCAGACTTAGCATTCCCGGGTGTGTCGCTAAGTCTTGTACGGTGGGTCCATAGCATGAACTTGCTGCGGATCCTTATATGCAGAGTACACTGCATATATTTAGGGCATAATAATAAATGAATAAATGATCATATAGGTTCACAGTAAATTTATATAACTGTTTATTTACTTGAAATACTTGATGATGCTTAGAAATGTGCTATTTAAATTATATTGTTTTAGAATTGTTCAGTGTAATATTTATTGTTGTTAAATTTCATATCGTTTAATTAAATTATATCTTTGATCACATTAGTGCATTAGTCTGTTTCCATGAAGTATTCATTCACTGAGCGAGTAGGCTCACCCCTCTACTCAAACATTTTAGGGTTAACCGCGTGGACTTGAAGATGATCAGAGCTTCAGTGTAGATCTGCCACAAGAGTCAAGTATGAGATTAGTTGAGTCAGTCGGTCCTTGTCACTCTAGGTCCTCAGTAAGAGATAAGAGAGAGAGTTGTAAATACAATGTGTAATGTTGTTCCTCTTTGATATGTATGCTAATTAACAAGGTTTATGTGCACAAGTTGTGAAAGACATCATGAATGTTTATATATGTACCTTTTCTGTTAAAGTTTGATTAGTAATGAAAATGTTCATATTCCTTGTTAAGATGTTATGTGGTTCAATGCGATGAAATAAGAGTTTTTAAAGGAAAATAAAAAAATAAAAAGTTAAGAGTGATCTTTGTGTTAATTATAAATCCTTTCTTACGCCCTAATCTCATGATTTGAGGAAATTGTGAGATCGGGGTGTAACAGCTTGGTATCAGAGCTTAGGGTGAGTTGTCAAGGACCATTAAGTTAGTAAGTTAGAGTCCTAAGCGTGGCAGATAGGAGATGTTTGATGTTAGCTTTGGGGATTTGAGTATTTGGATATCCTGGCCCGATATCTGAGTACTTGGATCAGCCAGTATAAGCTACTCTGTCTATTCTCTCACGTATACCCTGGCCAGGTATACAGTGGAAGAATGGGCTAGAGAGGAACCCTAGAAATGTTAGGGTTAGAAAACGAGAAAAGAAACAAGAATTAAGAGCATAAATGTAAAAGGAGATAGAACTTACATTTCATAATGTTGTTTTTGTTGGAAATGTATAGAAATGCTCTTATATGTTTGAATTGAGATATTCAATACCTTGAAATATGGGTCTTTAATATCTGTTGTATACTATGCAATTGTAGCATTTATTGATTTTATTCTTTGTAACAAGTAGACTAGAATTGACTTTTGAATGAGCTTTTGTTTCTATGGTTTTGCCCGCTGATTCGAGTGAAATTGACATCAGCAGGTCTGTTTAGGTTTTCAGTCTGTGCGCGGTTCGGCCGAGTTCGTGTTTCGGTCGGCCGAGTTCCTTGTTTAGGATTTCAAACAGTGTTTTGGTCGGCCGAGTTTGGTTTTGAATCGGCCGAGTTTCTTTGTAGGTAAACAAGTAGTGTTTCGATCGGCCGAGTTCCCCAGAGGATCGGCCGAGTTTCCTGCTGATCGGCCGAAGTTGGTCGGCCGAGTTTCAGAATCTGGAAGGCGATCGGCCGAGTTCCAGAGTGATCGGCCGAGTTTCTGAGCTGTGAGTGGCAGTTCAGGAAGAATGTAATTCTTGTAGTTCTTGGCTTCAGGACTTCAGGTTTGGCCTGGTCCGGTTGGCAGGATGCGTTATTAGGATCTAATGAATCCTATCAATAGCATAATAAGAATAGAATTGGAATAATTAGACCCACATCAGAGTAAGAATGTACATACAGCAAGACGTTGAAACATATGGGTAAGATCAGAATAACTAAGAATTAGTTGAAACTGATATCTGAGGTTCAATTTTGGGGTCTCATATGTGAAACCCATAATTGGGAATAATAGGAACATGATATGAGATTCATAATCAGTTTATTGATTAATATTACATGAACTATACATGTGAAATATAGAAGAGATATGTGAAATGTATGTATGTATGGTTCAAGATAACAAGAATCAATCATGAAGAATGAATCATATAATAGACTATAATACTTTTATGAACCCTAAAGCAAAGGCTAAGTAGAAGAATAGAGTGAGCTTTCAATAGGTCCATAAAAGTAAAAAGGATCGTATGAACATGTAATTCATAAGACTAGAACAACAAACTAGTTTCTAAGCAAAGAACATAGGTGTAGTTTAACGAAGGAATAAGTCATACAAAGGTAGACTGTATTCAGAAGAGAAAAACTTGATTGAAAGAGAAACTATGTTTGACCCATGCATGACCCACCTGATGTAAAAATGAAGAATATGTAATGTATTCAACATGAGTAAAAACTAATAGAAGGACTATTAATTTAGAATGTTAACTTCACAATAGTATAAAGATAAAGGAGGAAATATGTGCAACATGGTATACATGACCATACATATGAATAAGCAACATGGTCATAAGAGAAAAATTTAGAATTAAAGATGACAGGTTAAAGAGTAGTATAGGGAAAGAGGACTATGAAACGTAAGAAAGGGTTTGAAATATGATGGAGAAGTTATAAAATAAAGAGGTTGTGAGATTCAAGCAAGTGCTAATTAATCAAATATCTCTGTTGATAACTAAGTAAAACTACATACGAGAATGTATTAAGGGAAGGCTTGAATACAAAAAAATTCCAAGTCTTAAAATCATCTTCTCTTTCATATATTCCTTATTGAGACCAAGGTGGGAATGAAATGATAAGAGAAAATGAATCATATATGGTGCATAATTACCTTGGTGGGGTCATCTAGTGAATGTAATAGTGACATACAATATGATGAAGTGTGATAAGAAATAAATTCTTGTGTGATAGCAAGAATGATGGATAATCCATTCCTATCTTAAACGATTCAATGCTAATGATGTTTATTGTATATAATCATATGGAAAGGATAGGTAGAAAAAAGTAAAGAAGTAATGAATGAGCAAAGAGATATGGGAAGGCACTAGCTTTATGTAATATGTGAATTTGTTTTTACATGTATGATTTGTTGAAGGCATATTAAGGTATGAAAGTTGGTTCTACATATGATTTCAGTATATTTGTGCAAGCTATATGTTAAATTAAAGGTGTATGATAGTTGTAGTAATTCATACCAGATATGCATCTTACTATTGTGTATTTGTAATATGGTGATACGGTTTGGATGATGTCAGAACACATGAAGGGATATCCTGAATAAGGTAGTCATACCTATTCACTCATATTAATAGAAAGGGATGATAATTAGATTGTTTGGACAAGTAACCCTAATGAGGTGTAGCTTGATATACCTAGATCTAATATAACTAAGTGATGGTAATTGAGTATGATTAATGCTTGAATGACTGATACAATTGTGGATTACCTTATTACTGTTGTTGAAACCCTAAAATGATATAATGCGATGGTTACACTTTGAATTTGTGTGTGGGCCCATAACCCACAGGTCCCAGGATCGAAACAGGATAGTATGGAATGAGGTGGTAATGCTTCACCTCATGCATCCATGACCCAATGGGGATGCCAAGAGTAGTATTGTGTAATTGATTGTTGAATTTAGTCTTTTAATTCAAGACTGTTTTGCTATCTGAGTAGCATGTTATTAAAGTTTAAAACAGCATGGTGAACTTGCTTTTGTCACTTAAAGGTGATACAGAACAATAGAACTCTCTGAGCAACATAAGTTGAGATAGTTGTATCAGAGTTGCGCAGTGAAAGCGTGGTGGTTTATCTTTGCATTCTATGTTTGTCTGTGGCATAAAGAATTTGCTTGATATCATTGAGAATTATTTGAAATATGTTGTGATTTAGTAAAGAATTAAAAGATCTAATGTTGAAAACTACATTCAGGTATGAAATACAAGAGTATAATGACATGGAAGGCTTTAGAAGCTTAGAATAACCTTGAATGTATCTTTCTTGTAGGTTTATGTATCGAGGACGAAACATTCTAAGGGGGGGAGAGTTGTTACGACCCCATCTGAGCTTAATTGGTAAACTAGGGTTTACCTAGACAATTGCAAAGATTAATTGGAATAATCATTCTCAAAATCTAGTTAATGACGATAACACAATTAGGATGTTTTAACTATGATAAGAAGTCTAAATGTTCTTTTGTTTTGAGAATTAGGGTTTAAGAAGCATAAACCCTAATCGGCCCAAAATTAGGGTTTTGATAATGCTTGAATACAGAATTTGATAAGTGGAATGTCTCACTAAATGATTTTTAGTATTTTATGTGTAACTCTGATTTGCTTCAAATTTGGATATGATTTAGATATATAAAATGTGAACAATATTGGAAAATATCAGAATTTTTGAAAAATGCCCTGACCTGTTTGTCGGCCGAGTTTCAAACTCGACCGATCACAATTTCAGAATTTTACAGCAGTGTGGTAATTGAATTTTATCTTTTTATTGGTATATCCAATTGATCTCAAATTTTAACAGTATTTGATAAATACAATTTTAGACACTCTGTTAAATTGGCATAATTTTTGGATGACTTTTGAATCCCTACAGTAAGGGTGTCGGTCGAGTTTGTGCAGGACAAACTCGGCCGAATATATTCTGCAGACTGCAACATAGCAGTGCACTGTTCGATTTTTAATTTATTATTGGTAACTCCAAATGATCTCAAATTTTAACTGAAGCCTTATAGAACAATTATTAACAACTTGATAAATTCCCATAATTGTTGGAGAATGTTTGATCTCTGAAATAAGCGAATTACAGTAACTTTTGTATAACTGAATATTCAGCTAATATAGTTAAAATTAAGTGTTGGGTCAATTTGCAATTGACCCAAGCAGCTCAATTGACTTATATGGACGACCACACACTCAAGCAGCTCTCATTTCTCGTCATCCATTCCAGAGAAACGAGCTCCTAGAGAGAGAGGGAGAATTAGGGCTTGAGTGAAGAAAGTGGGGGAATTGCTGAATTAGGGTTTTGCGATTCCAGGAAGGGTGAAATCAAGTAAGTTCGGATTCCTTGCATATACTTTTATGGTGGATCTTCTCTCTTATGTCAAGATTCCGTCCATGCTCTGATTTGATCCAAGAGGATGTCGAAATTCCCTCTTTTCTCACCCTTTCTTCATAATCCCTCTTTTTCTAGGTTTCCGAGTTGAATGAAAGAGGAATTGGGAGATTTGCTAGGGTTTTGATGGGAATTCGAGATTTCCCTGAGTGGAGCTGCAGGTTTAAGGTGTTTTCACACCTTAGGGTGAGTGGGTTCTTCCTTCAAACATTCTAATGGACGAATTTGATTATAACAACCAAACCCCTAAATGTTTAGCATGCGATTTCTAAATCCTGAAATGTCTATTTGATTTAAGTTATTGTAAATTGATATGATATGGATTCCTTCTCTGTTTGAATGACTCCTAAATGGTAGATTCATATCAGATTCGTATGCAACACTTCCTATCGAGTATGCTTTTAGATTCATATCAAATGATGTAATTAGGGTTTGACCTAATTGGGATATCGCTAGGGTTTCAACCTGTTTGAAAAAGACTAGAAATCCTATATGTGGTTAGGATGTACCTCGTGGGTTATATTAATTGAATCTTATTCTGGATACATGATATCACAGTGATGATATGGAAAACCTAAGTTTAGTTAAGTTTCCATGATTTCATATCTATATTGATTATATAAGATTTGTTGGAAACAGTCTTTATTTAGTGAATGCTTATATCTTATGAAATCATTATGAGAGCCATGTGACAAGTGAATGAGGTAAATGAAAAGGTGAATGAGGCAAATGCAACCCTACGAGTAGGGTGTTGACATGTGATGAATGAATAAGGCGAATGAAACCCTAAGGATAGGGTGTTCAATGAATCATGCTATGGTAATATGAAAGGTCTCAATATGAGATGTGGTGATGCTTAACTATTGAATTGTATGTTTCTAGTGCATTTAACTTTATATGCTTGTTCTCTCTGAAATGATATCTACATACTGCAGGACTTCTTATATTTCAATATATTTCTGTTAAATTGTTTATTGTTAATCAAGTATAGACCTAAGTGCCCTAACACCGTAGAACCCCTAAGTGGTATCTGCAGCTTTGGGGTGAAACTCGTGTTGCAACATCATCCGTGCGTGTGTCGCGGACAAACGAGGAAAGAGAAAAAGGGCAGTGTCTAACAACAATTGTGCTTGTGTCACAATGGCACTGCGGTTTCACCAGAAAACACGGTTATCTAACACCATTCGTGCGGAGTCGCGAAGGTAACCCTGTGACCCTCCGCCTGTGTGCTCAGGTTAGTAGGAGGAGTCGAGAGAGCACTCGGAGTAGTGCATTGAGGCCGGAGACCCTGTAGGCCGGAGAGCCTGTGGTCCTGTGGCAGAACGGGGCTGGCGTCAGACTTAGCATTCCCGGGTGTGTCGCTAAGTCTTGTACGGTGGGGCCGTAGCATGAACTTGCTGCGGATCTTTATATGCAGAGTACACTGCATATATTTAGGGCATAATAATAAATGAATAAATGATCATATAGGTTCACAGTAAATTTATATAACTGTTTATTTACTTGAAATACTTGATGATGCTTAGAAATGTGCTATTTCAATTATATTGTTTTAGAATTGTTCAGTGTAATATTTATTGTTGTTAAATTTCATATCGTTTAATTAAATTATATCTTTGATCACATTAGTGCATTAGTCTGTTTCCATGAAGTATTCATTCACTGAGCGAGTAGGCTCACCCCTCTACTCAAACATTTTAGGGTTAACCGCGTGGACTTGAAGATGATCAGAGCTTCAGTGTAGATCTGCCACAAGAGTCAAGTATGAGATTAGTTGAGTCAGTCGGTCCTTGTCACTCTAGGTCCTCAGTAAGAGATAAGAGAGAGAGTTGTAAATACAATGTGTAATGTTGTTCCTCTTTGATATGTATGCTAATTAACAAGGTTTATGTGCACAAGTTGTGAAAGACATCATGAATGTTTATATATGTACCTTTTCTGTTAAAGTTTGATTAGTAATGAAAATGTTCATATTCCTTGTTAAGATGTTATGTGGTTCAATGCGATGAAATAAGAGTTTTTAAAGGAAAATAAAAAAAAGAAAAAGTTAAGAGTGATCTTTGTGTTAATTATAAATCCTTTCTTACGCCCTAATCTCATGATTTGAGGAAATTGTGAGATCGGGGTGTAACATGCTTAATCTCATGCATTTAAATATCTTTTAGTGTTTTGAGTGTAAGAATGATTTAATACATTGAATACTAATAATGTTTCAAATGATAATGTAAATCAACACATCACGACCTAGACATATTCCAATCCCTTTTAGTACATATGTGTGTACATATGACCTAGATAATTTATATAGATAAAATGACCAACCATGAGAAAGTATAGAAGATCAAAGATTTTCCCATGGTTTAGAAAACATTTGATTATCCTTGTTAATGATTCACATAATGTAGACTTGACCTGATAAAGAAGAAAATTAATAACAATGAGGATATTAAGGGGCATAAATGGAGAAATTGAATTCAATAGATGGAAACCTTGGTTCTAGTTGCCTTAATTATTTTGAAAATCATAAAAGTTATTTTATATGTATGAATGTTTCATATACTATCTTCTTACATAAGTAGTACTATGAAAATTATACTTACTATGAACACGAGTAATTAATACTAATACATGTGTAAAAAGATATAACTACTATGATGGGAAGGAAGTTAATGGTCTCAAGATAATACAATATAACAATCAAAAGATGATAATCGAGATATTATACTCACTAAGGGGTAAAATGGTAATTTCATGTAATAAGAACCTAGGAAGTGATTTCAAAGCCAAGAATTTCCTAATGACATGGGATATTTCCCTTTTTCTAGGATTTGAAACTTCAGAGGTTTTTGAAGCCTAATTGTGGAATAATTGGATTTTTCTTGGATTCTAAGGTACTTGATTCTCATTTACTTATTGAGTTGTTTTGTTTCCCTCTTGAATTCCATATATCATGTTTGGTAGTGAACCCTAAACTTTTATAAGCCTTTACTACCTTTTGAAAGATCGCCAATCCAAATTCATTATTGCTGGATATTGTTAATATTATGATGGCACTGAAATTGATCTTGGAGTTTTGACTCCCTGGTCTTTGGTCCCTTTGGGCTTTGTCCCTTTAGAGCTTTGGCTCGTAGAGGTTAGGTACATCCCGTCGCCCTATGCACAAGTTGTAATTGATTAGTGGTCCCCTAGTATACTCGTCAAAATAGTAGGATATTGTGTCATTCTCTCATAGATGATGGACCACATGGCATTGTAGACATAGATAAAGAAATGATATGACAATGCTCAATGCTGATATTTTAAGTTGATCATTTAAAATATTTTGATATTTGATACCTTGAACCTAGACAATTTTGTATAATTATAGCCTTGTGGAATTTCTGTTTCGAATTTTGAACATTGAAGCATTCATATATGTTATTCTCATTTTGTTGAACTAAGTTCACCAAATGGTCCTCCTAGAATTGATCTCATATCTAAATCATATTTTACACCTAATTTAATAGCTCAATAATTGAATTTAGTACCATATTTTCTGACCCATATTTTCCCTTTATGGGCTCCATGTATGGTTTCATTCCCTCTTAGGAATTTATGGGCATGTGGTAGATGGTAGAGCTTGAAGAGATGTGCATGGGTAGTCCTTCTTTGAATAGTAGATAGGTCTTACACCTATTTGTTATTTTTCAATGTATAAGCTTCTGTCACTCTATGTAAAGCATGAATGTACACAAGAATCCTTTATATGTACTCTGATTTAGATTATTTTGGAATAAAAAACATGGTTTAAAAGATCGAGTTTTTACAATAGTTGATCAGGTTTAAAGCCCCATTTAAGCCATTTTTAGTGTTAAGTGTGGAATTTATATCTCCTAAATTACTATCCATTTTGACCCAAAATTTTACCCACAACCTTAAATTGCATTAGTATAAATTCTAAAAATATTAACTCTCATAATCATAATTCTAATGGGGTAGGTAAATTTATTCTCATATTTAATCCTAACTTTAATATCTAATTTTTAATGATTTCTTTTTATGTGATTCCAAAGTCAAGAAATGCTAATGGGGTCCGATTATGTGGGATGACTAAACCAATATAAGACAAATTGCATATCAGAGCTCGAGTTTCAAGGCATTCCAAATGGAGTGCATTTATGAGTGCAAATTTGTTGGAAATTTCAAATTTTGGAAGATTGTGAATCATAGATCAAAAAATTAAATTTATCACTGAATTTTAGTATTTACATATACACTCCACCATAGCCAATTTTCATTTCACACATGGCAGGTCCAGATGGGAAGATGCCACCCTTAGAAAAAATTCACATGCCCCCACTCTTCAATCATAATGATGGTATTCCTCCAGAACCTACTTGTGATTTAGATACTCCTTACATGGAGGAACTAGCAACATGCTATGTCAACAACGACACTCACTATTCTCGTTGATCACAATGTTAATTGCATGAATTTTTAGGAGAACAAAAATATTTATGATGTTGATTTCATTGGAGTTTTTCCATTCATATGAGCACCACTTCTCCTATATACAGATCTATATTATAGGGGGAATAGAGCCAGATCCTCTGAATGATCTTGCACAACTGGTGCTACATATGATACCAGACCAACACTGTAAGAACCCATTACACTAAGTGAGATTACTCAAAACATAAAACCACTAATTAATCACATACCCAAAAATATGCGTAAATTAAAACTGATTTCAACATCAACACCCGCTCAGAAACATTTGCATAAGAGCCCAATATCTTTCTTGTATCCATACTATGATAAGAATTTGATACAAATTATTCTATCACCTTAGCCACAACATATATACACATGAGAATAATATTTGTATATGTCACACATAAAATCATTAACATGCTAACAAAATTCTGATTCGTTTGAAACACCATATACAAATTTTTCCTGCCCGGACCTGAGAGTACAGAGATGACTCTAAGACACACCAGACATCTAATCAACTTTCTTAAATATTCATTACTATAGCTCCTCTTTGCTGCCATAGGTTTGTTTTTGTCACTTCCAGTTACCTAAAAAGATGTGGCAAACCACAAGGGTGAGACCCATGTCCCAGCAAGAGATATAACCTCCAACAACATTTATTGATTCCAACATGTTTAGGTAATGAGACAGTTTAAGAAGTTTAATCATATATAAAAATAAGCTCAATAGAACTGATGATTAAAAAATACATAAAAGAGTAGATAATAACTATCTTCATTAGTCAAACTATTCTCATATCCCTATTAACAGTATAACGAGTCTAGCGGCATGAGCATCTCTAACATCATGAATAAGTCTAGTATCATAAGCATAGCTAACAACTTCAGCATGTCTTACAAGTTGGAATCAGAGCTTTAGGTTCACTGAGTCTATAGAGACACTAGGACTTAGGACTAGGATGATGTCTAAGTTAGGAACATGACACAAAAACATGGTGCATACTTCCTAATTTCAATACTTGGGTGCCCTGGCCAAGTATTCAATTATTGAAGAAAAGGTAAGTATGGAACTCTTACATTGTTATCTTTTTTATTAATCTGATCAAGTAGTCATTTTGAAACAATCTAAAGAGCATGATGAATCAAAAATCATGGTGCATATAACTCAATATTACCTCCAGAGAAGATGAGGATTACATCATTATATATAAAAGCTTGAATTGTTGGTAACTATAAGAGAAAGATACAACACCATGAAATTTAAATCTGAATCCAAATAATCAAAAGAGGAGTTCTTGAAGATGAAATTCAAGAAGATAATAAAATAATAGAACATACCCAAGTGTGATAAATAGTCATCAAGGAAGGAGTAATGAGATATGTTAGTCATGATGATTCCTTTGCTAATGGCAAGGAACCCGAAATTAAAAAGGTAAAATGATACATAAGAAGTTGTAACCTGCATAATGAAAATATAATTGGTTACCTTTTTTCTAGTGACCCTTGAACAATGTTGCTATGATGTGGGAAGTGTGTTTCCCTTTGTGTCTTCTTTCCTTTCTAGGGAAAAATTTTCAAGTGGATCATTTCCACTTGGTATGTGTGGATTTGTTGTAAACATGAGGGTGGATAGCTTATTATAGCATAAAGTTGCTTGGACTATGGTTCCAAGATCATAAATTTTGTGATGAGTTTGCTTTTGAGCCTTTCAATAATTAGGAAGAATTCTCTTACATGTCTTGAAATTTGTTATGCTGGTAAGAGTAGATGAGATAAGGATGTGAGTTCCTTATAGCACATGAGGTGGATACCAAGGTAATAAATCCTAGTATCCAAGATGTATCAATAGTATGGGAAGCATGTGAAGGTTGGAGATGTTTATTAAATAAACATTCTAAGTATTCCTCTCCCTTAGAGAGAGAGAGTTGATGATGACCCTCTAAATGTTGTTTGGAAGGAAAAATAAAAGTGATGTAAGGTATGAAATTCACATAAGACAGAGAGAACTCCTATGATAAGGATAAAATGAAAAGATGAATGGGAACAATGACAAAGAAATAAGGTGGAATCTAAGTTAATCTCAGGCCAACCTATGTGTGTAAGAAAGTGTTAATGTAAAATCTGCATGGCATGTGAAAGAAATTAAGAGAGATGATTCTGGTTTAATGAAGAAAATGTGGAATATGATGATTTACATGTGGATAAGTGGCTGAAAACATAATAAAAGATGTAATACAACCATCTAGCAAATTTGTTTAGGATTATACACGATGCTTCATATTGGATGATAACCCTTGTTGTTCTATGTAGATAGAGATGATGTTTAATGCATTAAAAGATAGTAGATATTCTTATGTTGTGGATATGCTCATGTTATAAATGTGTACATACAATAGTCATGTTTAAGTTGATAGAATTATTATTATTATTGTCTATGATTATGACATTCGTTATCACATGTTGTTAGCTATGCTTATATTGCTAGCTATGCCTTTGTAACTAGAGATGCCTATATTGTAAATCATGCTTATGCAGATAGTTGTGCTTATATTGTTATCTCTACTTATGATGTTTATATGTTCAACTTGTTACACATGCTGATGTTGTTAGTTATGCTTATGATACTAGACTTATTCATGATGTTAGAGATGCTCATGCTGCTAGACTCCTTATACTGTTAATAGGGATATGAGAATAGTCTAGCTAATGAAGATAGTTATTATCTGCTCCTTTATGTATTTTGTTAATCATCAGTGCTATTGAGCTCATTTGTTATATATGATTAAACTACTTAACCTGTCTCATTACCTAAAAATGTTGGAATCAATCAATGTTGTTGGAGGTTATATCTTTTGTTGGGACATGGGTCTCACCCTTGTGGTTTGCCACATCTTTTTAGGTAATCAGAAGTGACAAAAACAAACTTGTGGCAGCAAAGAGGAGCTATAGTAATGAATCTTTGAGATAGTTGATTAGATGTCTAGTGTGTCCTAGAGTTGTCCTTGTACTTTCAGGTCTGGACAGGAAAAGTTTGTATATGGTGTTTCAAATGAATCGAAATTTTGTCAGCATGTTAATGCTTTTATGTGTGACATACAAATATTGTTCTCCTGTGTATATATGTTGTGGCTAAGGCGATAGAACAATTTGTAACAAAATCTTGTCATAGTATGGATACAAGAAAGATATTGGGCTCTTATGCAAATGTTTCTGAGCGGGTGTTGATGTTGAAATCGGTTTTAATTTACCCATATTTTTGGATTTGTGATTAATTAGTGATTGATTGTGTTTTATGTTTTGAGTAATCTCATTTAGTGTAACGGGTTATTACAGACACCTTCCCCAATCTATGTACATCAAAAACACTTCTTACACATATGAAGGAAGACATGTGGATCCTACTAGAGGGACTGTGAGACAAAAGGCGATCATCGACCAGAAATCCCCTTTGAGCTTACATGACCACCCTAATAGTGGTGGTGCACCATGAAGCTCTATTAATTAAGATTCCAATCCTCATCAACATTTCATTTAGTTGGTCATTCTTTGAGCTACTAGACCACCTGGTGATCTATGTACTTTTCTCCCCTCCATTCCATATTTAAGTTTTTCTTAAGATGATTAAAATTTTAAGTTCAACGTAGAGGTGGGTGATACATTTCCATTTCACCCACTATATCTTATTTTACTCACATTTTCATTATGTTACGTAGTTTATCTTTAATATTTTCAAAAAAAATCTTTCTTTCTTTAGTTTTAGCCTTTATCTAGTCGGCTATTTATGCATGTTAATCAAGAAATCTCCTTTAATTAGTGAATCTCCTTGCAACATTTTCAAAAAATCCCCTTCTAGAAATCATTTGGTCTCCTATAACCTCTCATAGCACTACCATTGGGATAGTTGACAAGTCATAATGGATAGATAGGAATCAAACACAATGTGTCCCTATTAAAATTTTACAAATAACTTGTAAAATTTCATGATTGGCGCAAGTTACTGAGAATACTTGAATTGATGCCAAGATACTCCCAATGTGTTGAATTCCAAAGCATAAGTTGCACAAGTCATGCATTTTCTACACTTCTCCCACCTCCCTCTTATCTCTTCATTTTCCAAAAGAAAAAGAAATAAAAAATAAATAAATAAATGTGCTAAAATCCAAGTTTGAGGTGGCACCCCTTTCCCCTCTACCTCTTCTTCCATACCCATGGTAAATTTGATAGGGCATACCACCAAGAAAAATACCAAAGTGCACATCAAAACATGCAACCAATGTAATTGTAAATAAAAAATGAAAAGGTCATAAGTTAAATAGAGGAGAGACCACCTCCTTTGATACCCCTTCACTCCACTTTTATACCCATGGGAATATATATAACCCCAACCATCAAACCAATGAACCATGTTCTTACGCAACTTGTGTGAATTTGCACGAGTAATAAAGGCAGAAAGGATACAAAATATGTTACTTTGGGGGTCTTGAAATGGAAGCAACTTGTGACCAATTTAAGTAGGGAATTAGCAAATTGTGTTCTGTGATTCTTGGATATCAGGATTTCTTGACCATGCAAGGTGGAAGGATTCAAGTATTGCTAGGCAAGCGAGGTGGATTGGATGAGAGTATTATTGGGCACTATTTTTTTAATTTAGTGTTACTCAAGAATGAGTGAAATTCAAGTTCGAGGATAATTGATAAATGCATATTTATCCGTATTATTACAATTTTTAGATCTCTCCTTAAGAGCATTTCATTATCATCTTTTAGTTTTAGAGTTAATTTGTCTTAGCTTGGCTTTTCTCCCTTTAATTGGAGTTTTTACTTGATTAAATTGGGGTTTTGCAGAAAAATGGCCTAATATTCCAATGCCTAAAGGACCCAAGAATCATAGTCTTTTATTCCCATCTTCAGCCCCAGTCGACCAGCTGACTCGCCGAGTCGCTCGACTCAAAGTGCAATATTATCGACTTCCAAGAAATCTCGATAAACTGACCCACATCCCCAGTCAATCGACTCGCTAGTAAAGACCAGTCAAACTTAGATTTTGTAAAGCTCATTACTTTGGATTAAGATAGTGGGTCAAAGCAACCATTTCAATCCCAGTCGATCGACCCATATTCTTAGTCAACGAACTTCATTCAAGACCCAATCAAACTCTGATTTGAGAAGTCTCATTAGTGCAGTAAAACTCGCCTTTACATTAAAGCATATCGACTAACTAGATTCACAGTCGATCGACTTGCCAGCCAGATCCAGTCAAAGATCTGATCAACAATACCATCAATGTAGTCAAAGTTTGATCAATGTGAGTTCAGGATAAAGCAAGCAATGAATTCCAGTCAATCAAATGGATTCCCAATCGATCGACATGTGCCACAGACTCAGCCAAGCCAGTCGCCGCTAGAACCATTCCTCTAGGGTTTTCCCCCTCCCTTCCCCTATAAAAAGAGGGGGACTCCAAAAACAAAGGTGATATATCATATATCTCAGATAATAGATCTCATCTTGTATTGCATCTTCTACATTTGTTTCCATTTTGATTATGTCTGAGTAGTTTCCCCAACTAGGACATGGGTACTAGCCGCATAGCCTATTCTTTACTCGACTGTAATTGAATCCAATGTTTTAGTAAAAGAATGTTTTCCATCCTTTGATCTTTGGTTAGATTGATATACTCTTATGGGTTGATGAGACATTGAATGTCTACAACAATTAATTCTTAATCCCCTAATCACGATTATTATCTTTTTACCCATTTGATCTCACACTTTTTCTCTGGTAGAATGATTATATTCTTGTGGGGGTACCGAGATATCAAATCCTCACAAGAAATAAATCATGATAATTTGACGATATTGGTTGATGGATTTTATAATTCTTCTACCCAATTTGTCTAGTTTGTTGTAGCTTATGGCAACGTGGTCATATGACCCTTGAGTTTGAACATCGAAATGGAAATCACATGTTCCTTGATGAGACCTCAGACATGGACTTGTTTGATGGTTGGACAAAGATCCACAAACACCAGGATTAAGGGGTTGTGGGAAGTTCGACTCTTATGAGATTTGTGCTATAGAAGGAAACAAATTTACATGGTTATGTTTTGGTTAGGAGTTGACTTGTTAAGTAAAATCGTGGTTTTTAGTGGTGATCCCTTGACCCCCCCCCCAATTCCTTTTAATATTTGATTAACTAGTTATTCCTATACTTTTTATTTATGCTTTAGTTTTAATCAACAATTCTCCAATCGGAATTTCCTTCTTGTTCATTGTAATTAGTTTGAATCGATGCTTAAAAATGCCATTCCTTGGGAATGATACCTTCAATACTCATTCATTTGTCGCAAGTGTTTTGGTAGCCTTTAGATGTTAGACTTTAGGATTCCCCTCCTAGGGATTTGGTGTATAACGATGCACATCAGTAAGAAAGGGGCTAGAGGACCCCGTTGGGCGCCTAGATGTCCATGCGGGTGCCTCAACAACTATGGTCATAATTAAGACTAAGTCACTCCATCAAAGACAACTAATCATCAACTATGAAATTAGGCTGAGGAAGCAAGAAAGAAATCTAATTAAAATAACCTTGAAGGCAACTAATCATCAACTATGAAATTAGGATAAGGAAGTAAGAAAGAAATCTAGTTTAATTAACACTAGCTAGTGAGTGAGCGATTAGGGTTTTAACTAGGCAATCAAATGTAGTGGGCTTTTGGGGGTATGTAACTGTCAACCATGTTATCGGTCATACTAATGCAATCACATTTGACAAGCATGCTATCAAACCAAACAACTAAGGGTAATGAGGATAGAGGGTCCTATTCTACTAGTTGGCCATGGGTGGCATACGATGTGCATAGGGGAATTAGTCCTTGATGGATGTCTACTCATCATGTTTTTAGTTTCGTACTATATTTAGTTTTACATATTTTGTTTGCATTCTGCTCCATATTTCACTTGTTTTATTTTCTGAGTAGTTTATGAAATTTATTTGCTATTTAATATATATATATATATATATATATATATTTTATTTATAGGTTGATACAAGAAGAATATATAAGCAATTATAACTACATGAAAAGCCCAAGAGAATAATTAAATATTACCTATCCTCACTCCCCAACTCTGACAATTGGAGTGAGGATTAGTAAAGTATAGACGGTCACTCAGATGGATATAATGTTTACATACAAAGTCATTGGATTAAAAATTCAATTATCTACAATATATATATATATATTAGGATGATCATCATACCAGCAAGGATAATTGGTTGATCATGAAGTTTATTAGAAATTACAATAACTCTAAAAAAGTATACCTCGGTATTAAAGTGACTCTAGATTTCTCATCTGATGTCAGAATTGAATGATTCAAGTTGGGTGTAGTAAGATAACTTGATTATTTATGACATTATTACACTTATTGATTACCTTGGCCCAAAAAAAGGACCTATAATCACCTCAAACTCCTATAAGGGAAATCTACAACTGATTGTTGTTGGATTAAGTTGGATGGATCTGATATTTTGTGGGTGGATGTATTACCGCTTAAGGGACGTATATGGAAAGGGTTCATACATATTCTCTCCCATCCACAACCCTAGCCACAACCAAATAAGTTTGGATATAAAATTCGATGGTTTGATGTGAATATGCGCTTAGTCTTAGATCTGGTTCAGAGACTGAAGCTATCATCCAAGAGTTGTGATGAGACTAGTAATATTCGTCTCTATGTTGATATTTTGTCCATGAGCTTCCTATTATCTCTCTCTATCTTTTTATGTCATGAATAATATTAAAGAGTAGATCTTTTATTTGGGTGTGAGGATTAGCCCCACTACCCATGTCTTGTACTCTTATAATAAATTTCTATTCATATGAGTTGGTTGCGTGCTCTGTAGATTAACTGTCTAGTTTGCATGATTGATAGAATCATATATGTACAAACCTTGAAATCTAGGATTAAAATACCAATAAATATTCACAAATGAGACCACAAAAGAGAGTTCTCTATTGTGATGGATTGAGGATCCATCAATAATGAAACCTTGGTCCTATGGGAAAATATGTCTTTATGGATTTCATACTCCAAAAGGATATGAAATTCCTTGGTCCTAATCTAAATATTTGTATGAATCAGCGATGTAACATTAGAGAGTGGATGTGTACGTAGTGGTGGTAAAATATGTAATGCTGGTAATTTATCCTAGTGGTAAAAATCATTTGTTTCATAGTTCGGTTTCATTTATTGCATTGTTAGTTTAGTTACTCAATATAACCCTCCATTTGACCGATCATTTTTATTACTTTTCTTAATTAGGATAAAATCCGATTTGTTCTTTAAAAGTTGTCATTTGGGTTCAATCCTAAAGCTATACTATGACAACATTCACTTGCTTATGGGCAATTATTATTGCACATTAGCTTAGGTAAAGGATTAGGGACTTTTCCCTACATGAATTTTTGTGTGCTATAATCTACCATATCAAATTATGGCTTCATTGTCGGGGACAACGAGACTTTTTGGATGTTTAGTCTATTTAGATAAAGTTAGGATTCTTTCCTTCTAGTGAGTATCTATAATTTTAGTATGGTTTTGTAAATATTATTTTTATGAATATTCTGTTAGTTTGTTTTTCTACTTTTTGTTTGCTAACTCATTAATCTACTTTTTTAGTTTGGTTCCGTAATTTGTTTTAGATTAATTTTTTTAACTATCTTATATTTTGTAATGTATTGTTTTTATTCTTTTATACAGACCTTTTTGTATCTTCATTCATTTGACTATTTTCTCTCGAGCTTGAGACTCAAATTTTCAATTTTACAAGCATTCAATTTGAATAGAATGGTTAATAATCATACAATGTAGAAAATAAGGCTCTTTCAATTTTGATATCTGGGGCTTCTAGGAATATACTTTGAAAGCTAAAGTTCTGATGTGAAGGATTGTCACCACATAAAATGCTAGGATCAACATTGAGTGTGGGGGTGTTCGAAATTGATCCCACAAGCCAAAGCTATCATATAGATAATCAACCTTGAGCATAGTGTTAGACTCCTTAAAGACAGACATGAAGAAGACTGTGATTAATAATATTTTAGGGGATACTATGAGGAGTCATTCTATGAAGATGATTTTTCTAAATAGGCGGGATACCATCATAAATGTTTTGGGGGTTATTGTGAAGAGCCTTACTATGTATATTTTTAAACACCAATTCTAAATAACCAAAAAATAATGCATTCTAGAAGGCTTGATCAAATGGAGATTGTTATGCTATCGGAAAGGATGATTTGTATCATCCAAAATAGGATACAAGAGAAACTTGATGACCTTGGATCCTTCACCCTTCCGTGCAAGATAGGTGACACTACATTTCACGAAGGTCTAGTTGACCTTGGAGCTAGTATCAGCCTTATTCCTCTTTCACTATGGCAACAACTTGATTTTGGAGATTTGAAGTTAACTAAGATGGCCATTCAATTAGCAGACCACTCCATCAAGTGTCTCAAAGGTATTGTAAAAGATGTGCATGTGCATGTTGGCATGTTTTGTTCCCTTGTGACTTTGTTGTTCTAGACATGGGTGAATTTCCTTCCAACCCTATTCCTTTTGGAAGACCCTTTCTCTATACGGCTGATTGTATAGTTAATGTGTGAGAAGGTAAACTCATTCTTGGGGCAGGAGAGGAGACTATATTTTTTTATCCTTGATGCTATGAAAGCTCCAAACAAAAGAGAAGACATTTGACCAATTGATTGTATTGATAAACTTCTAGAAGAAAATGAAGAATTTTCATATTTCATCATTACTCATTGTGAACAAGATGAGCTAAATGCCACCATGACAAATGAAGTTTTAGATGCTACTCTTATTTCTGACTCTCATCTATACAATGAAGATATTCCATCATTAAAGGATAACTATAGAAAGTCTACAAAGGAGAAAAAGGTAGAACTCAAACCCCTTATGTCGGGGCTAAGGTATGCTTTCCTTGATCCTGATTCCACTTCTCCTGTGATTATAAATGTTGATTTAACCAATTAACAACAACTCAAATTGCTTAATGAACACAGTTCACACAAAGAAGTTATCAGTTGTTCCATGGATGATTTGAAGGGCATCAATCTTTCCATTTGCATGCACCGAATTAATTTATAAGATGATGCCAAACCATGCATAGAACCTTCAAGGCATTTAAACCAAAGTATGCTTGAGGTTGTGAATAAGGAAATTTTCAAGTTGAGAGATGTGGGGATCATATATACTATAAGTGACAACCCTTGGGTGAACATTATTCACGTAGTACCCAAGAACGGGGGTGCAATTGTCATAAAAGGGGATAATGATGAGCTGATACAAACACACATAGTTACAGGGTGGCGCATGTGTATTGATTACATAGAATTAATATGACAACTCATAGAGATCATTTTCCATTACCTTTCATTAATTTGATGCTTGAAAGATTAGTCAACATTCTTATTTTTGCTATCTTGATGGATATTCTCGATTTTCCCAAATACCAATATACCCATGAGATCAAGAAAAGACCTCATTTACATGTGCCTATGGACCTTACGCCTATAGAAGCATGCCATTCAGCCTTTGAAATGCTCCAATGACTTTTTAGCATTGTATGATGGTCATTTTCTCTGATTTCATCAAGCAAATAATGGAGATTTTTATGGATGATTTCAGTGTGTGTGGCAATTTGTTTGAAAGATTTTTTTATTATATTTTATCTAAATTACTTAAGCGTTGCAAAAAGGTAAATCTAGTACTAAACTGGGAGAAGGGCCATTTTATGGTACACTATGGAGTTGTACTAGGACATGTGGTATTGAATAAGGGTATTGAATTTGACAAGGCTAAAGTGGAGGCAATTGAAAAGATGTCCACTCTGACATCTGTGAAAGATGTTTGCAACTTTCTTCGCCATGCAAGATTTTACAAATGCTTTATCAAATATTTCTCCAAGATAGCCAAACCACTGTGCTCAATTCTTTGCTAAAGTTGTCACTTTTGTGTTCAATAATGACTAGTAAGCTGCTTTCAGAAAGTTGAAGGACGTCCTTAATTCTTCCCCATCATCCAACCTCTGGATTGGAATTGTAACGTACCAGGATTTGAGGCCTCAAATAATAGATCTTAAAAGGGATGACTGGACTACCCATATCACTAAGGTGCACCTCCTTTTCTGTGAACCCATCACTAAAGAACTCCATAGTTAAGCATGCTCAGCTTGGAGTAGTACTAGGATGGGTGACCAGTCGAGAAGTTGATCCTGGCTTGCACGTGGGTGAGGAAAAAATGTGCAGTTAAGTCTAGTGGTGTTCTGTGGGGCCATTCATCATTCCTAAAACTCTACTAGAGCCTTGAGCATTGGGCCCGGGTGTTACAAATGGTATCAGAGCCATAACCCATCCGATAGGTGGGGCCCACATGGGCATGTGGCATGCCAGTCTTGAGTCGTGCGGTCCAGGCATGTTGGAAAGGGTTGTCCATGGTTGACGTAGCCACCCTTGCACTGGTATTCCTTGATCGAGAGCTGGGTGTCCATGGGCCATTTGGGTCTTCACTGAAATGTGAAAAGTTATGAGGTCATATAATTGAGCCTTGACAAGGACGTCAAGAGTCTAAGTGGGAGAGATTGTAACATCTCAAGATTTGAGGTCTCGGATAACATGATCTTAAAAGGAATGATTGGACTACCCATATCACCAAGGTGCACCTCTTTTTCCAGGAGCCCATCACTAAAGAACTCCATAGTTAAGCATGCTCAGCTTGGAGTAGTACTAGGATGAGTGACCATTTAGGAAGTTGATCTTGGCTTGCGCGTGAGTGAGAAAAAAGCGTACAGTTAAGGCTAGTGGTGATATGTGGGGCCAGTCATCATTCCTAAAACTCTACTAGAGCCTTAGGCAGTGGGCCCGGGTGTTATAGGAATGCACCCTTCAAGATTATGTGTGATGCTTGTGACAACATCGTAGGTGTAGTTCTAGGATAGAGAAAAGGTAACAAACTCCACCTTGTACATCATGCCAGTAAGACCATGGATGAAGCACAAATAAACTATTCCAACACAAAGAAGGAGATTCTAGCAATAATATATACCTTCAACAAATTCAGGCAATATCTTGTGGGATCCAAGGTTGTGGTCTATATTGACCATGTTGCAATAAAAAATTTGTTGAACAATGCCAAGACACGCCTAATTCATGGGATAATATTCCTTTAGGAGTTTGACCTTGATATAAGAGATAAGGAAGTTACAGGGAATAATGTTGTTGATCACCTCTCACAACTGAACATGGATGCAACAAGCTATGATCCCATTGATAATTATATACTTGTTGAAAGATTGTATGCTATTGGCTCTTTCTTGGTCCCTTAATTTGTTGATATGGCCAACTTCCTTGATACTAGACATCTTCCCCTGATCTCACTTATCAACAAAAGAAGAACGTCATGCACGATACAAAATTTTACTATTGGGATAATATGCTATTATTCAAGCAAGGAACATATGGGTTGATCCAAAGATGTGTAGCTACCAAGGAGATCCCAAAACAATCATTTTAGATTTCCACTCTTCTTCTTATGGAGGACACTTTGAAGGAGAGACTACAACTACAAAGATTTTACAAGCAAGTTTTTATTGGCCAACAATATTCTGAGACATTCATTCCTATGTCAAAGCTTGTGACAAGTGCCAAAGGACGGGTGGTATATCAAGAAGAGATGAAATGCCTCTCAATTCCATTCTTGAGATCGAGGTATTTGATGTATGAGGTGTGGACCACATGTACCCATTTTTGTCCTCTTGTGGCAACAAGTACATCTTAGTTGCATATGATTATGTATCCAAGTGGGTAGAAGTTGTTTTCACTCAAGCTCGAGATGCAAAATCTATAATAAATCTATTTCAAAAGATATCCCTATTTTGGAGTCCCTCGAGTTGTGATATTCGATGGAGCCACACACTTCAAATAAAATCAATTCAAGATTCTTCTCAACAAATATGGAGTCAAGAATAAGATATCTAATCCATATCACCCTAAAATAGTGGGATAAGTTGAACTATCAAAGAGGTAGCTGAAAATTATTCTGGAAAGAAACTATTTCTAGTTCAAGAAAAAATTGGGCACGCAAGCTGGATGACAGGCTATGGGCATTCTTGACGGCATTCAATATATCTATTAGCACAACACTGTTCAAGCTAATCTATGGCAAGTCATGTGATCTTCCTCTAGAGTTAGATCACAAGGCTTAATGTGCAATTATTCTTTTGAACTTTGACTTAAAGAAAGTAGGAGAAAATAGATTCCTACAACTCCAAGTGCTTGAAGAGCTTCGTATAAATGCATATGAAGATGCAAAATTCTACAAAGAAAGAACAAAGGCATGACATGATAAGAAGATTAGAAGAAAAAACTTCATAGAAGGAGATCAAGTGATTCTTTTCAACTCCAGGTTTAAGCTTTTTCTGGTAAACCACATTCCAAGTGGCCCGAACCATTCTTTGTGTTGAAGATCTTTCCATATGGGAGTGTTGAACTTCAAGGGAAGTAGTCAATGTTCAAAGTGAATGGCCAAAAGTGCAATCTACACTCAAAAGGATAGAAGATCCAAAAGGGAGTTTCATGCTCTCCCTCACTTAAATTTGTTGAAGAAGACCCAAGTCTTACTCCAGACCCAAAATGGAGAACCTTTGTGGGAGTTGAGCCCACACTTTGGATAGATTTCCTTTAAGCTTAATACTCAAAGAATGTTTATTTTTCAAAATAAATTTGTCATAGATGAATGTAATATATTTAAACTGTCATATATAACATGCCATTATCATTCCAGGTGCAGAAGAAAACAAAGAAAAATCAATCTTCTGTAATAATTCAGCTTCAACACAATGTGTTTAACAAATGACATGCCATGTCAAGTTTAGATAGACAATCTTCGACAATTAAGTTCAGAAGACAAGGCATGTGAAAACTTCAATACAGAGTGTACATGGAGTGTAAGACAAAGAATTTTTTTTGTGAAGTTGCAACATGGTGTGCATTAAATTGACACATTGCGAATGGTTCCAAGAAAAAATTATCAAGTGTCCACCTGGAGGGAAACACAACATGTTTTATTCTACATACGACTTCTATATCTCAGGAACACTTTCCAAAAGTTCATGTGATCATTAAAATGGTGTGTGCTTTAAGCGACACATTGTGTCTTGGACGAGCTTTTATGCATCTTCACCTAGCACAAAATACGGCATGCGTAAAACTCGAGACGTTGTGTCTGGGATTTGTTTGACTTTACAGAGTACTGATAGGAAGCAAAACATAGTGTGTCTTTTTTTGGACACACCATGTTACTTTAGAATGGGGCAAAATAAAAAAAGGGCAACATTGATACACGATGCAAATATGGTGTGTGACTCATTACACATGGTGTGTTTGACGGATTGAAATAGGGTTTCTCAACCTGATTCCAAATTTATTCGCACTCTTTGCCCTAGCTTATATTGTGTCCCTTGTAGCCAGTCCATTTTAAAGTCATCAACCTCCACCAACTGTCCCATCTTGTTTATGTGGTTCTCCAATCATCATATGTTTCAGCCTCAAGCTTTTTCATTTCTGTCGTCGTACTCTACCCCCACCCTTTCACTTCTTCAGCGATCAGTGACCAATCCACCCGCCACTACGGTCCACGACACCAACCCCCATTAGCAGTATCGCCCAACATCCCTAGAGAGCAAACACTGTCATCATTGACCAAGCATCTTTGCCAGCTTCTCCTGTGCTCCACTCCTCCGCACAACTACCACAAAAAACAATCTCCATCAACCCATCTTCACCCAGCAAATTCAGCTTCTAAGCAAGAAAGTTCAACCTCCGCTTGATCATGCCAACACTCAAGTCATTGGAAGACAAGAAGCATGTTGTGAGACATTCAGCTACGTCGTGTTTCCCTCCCTTCTTCGCCTACAACACGCTGCAACATGATGTGTCTCTTCTTCACACACATTGTGTCCTTGTCAAAATAACATTGCTTTTTTCAATCTTCATGGCTCCTATCAAGAAAGCATCCAAGTTCCATAGAGGCGACAGTTCCTCTTCAACACCTGCATATGTCTCCTCAACTCAATTCATCATCACTACTTAAGAAGATACTATATATCAAAGGATGATCACATGTACGGTTCTCCCTATGTGCTTTTCTTGCAATGAGACAATAGATGCATTAAGTTTCAAATATGAATTATGAGGATTTCTTGAGGAGCTTGGACTCCTACATATCTACTGCAATGTAAGCTTCATTTATCTAAGATTGACTTATGAATTTCTTACTACACTGAGAAAGTTGGATGACCCAAGAAAGTTGTTTGAACCTTCTGGTATTATACACTTCGACTTCTTGGTCATGGTTATAAATTAACTTTCAAACAATTTGGTAATGCATATCAATGTATCTACAGAGGTGTTATAGTGACACCCGATACTTTTTACAAGGATGAATTTTGGAGACATATTTTTTATGGTGATATTCGCGAAGCCAAATCTGTTAGGATATTACATATCAACAACCCCATCTTCTAATACATTCACATACTCCAAAGAACTTGTGTTTTTGAAAAGGAAGAAACACAAGGTGTATGTGGGAAACAAGATTTATTTTTCTTACAGACCATGATATTAAAACTACAAGGTCAATGCAGGCCATTTCCTCCTCCAATGTTTTCAAGAGGTCAGAAGGAAGAATTCATGTGACATTATGATTGGAGGACTAATAACTGTGATTGCCCGAACACTGAATGTAGACTAGACACAGTTGGAAGCTATTTGCCACTAATAATAAGGTTGACCTCAAATTCATCATCTCTTCAGATTCAATTGTTAGGGACTCCTTCGATGACAACAAATTTAGACAATACTTCTATGGGTACGAAGAATATATTGTACTGCCTAATCTAGAGGGAATCACTTTACAAAACCTAATAATTGGAAGTTTGTTTTTGATGATGAGGATGATTCTGGGGATATACATGAAACTTCCACTATAGCAGAAACATCTTGAATTCCGCCTCCTCCTTATATAGGCACACATACTGACTACAGTTGGGCAATGCCATATGTGCGACATCTATATCGGTATGTCTAATAGCATTTTGACCAGCAAGACACCCGCTTGGACCAACTCAGTGAGCAATATATTGATATGCATTCCATGATTCACTGGATGGATATGTGGCACATCATTCAAGGCCATTATGCCATGCCTGCATCGCCTCAACCACCACCATAGGAGCAGACATTCACTGAAATTCCTGATGATGATACTTTTTGGCAACATTTCCTGACTGCCGATGAGGGCATTGGTCCCTCACTCTGATTCAATCCATGGTAGGTAGTTGCAAACCTTCTAAGTTTGATTTATGTAGTGAGGACACTGTAAATTTCAAGCTTAGGGGGGAGCAACCGAATGATAGTTAGTTCTAGTTTCCTATGCATTTCTTTTTCTTAGTTTTTGTTTTAGATAGTGGTAAATCTAGTGTTGTTTGAGGCTTGTTATCTTTTGGATTGAATCCCCCATTATGCTAAACCATTTTTCACATATTATTTTTAAGAAATATCGGTTGCAGAAAACTTGTACTATCCATGCATCAATTAAATAAATTTGTTGTTGACCACATTCACTTCATTTTGGTTTGTTTCTTCTAGACTGCATGTTCATTTTTGACACTCTTGATTGTATAATACATGTAACGACTGAAACTTTTTGGATCAATCAACACTACAACCTTATTTACCATTCTAGGTTCCCTAGTATTTGACCACCCTCTCAATAAAAAATAATAAATATGAAATCCATTTGATTATGCAATCTAGCTAACTTTCTTGTGCTTTGGGGAAAAGACTTTAGTTTAAGACCTCATGGTTCTGAAGAGAACCGGACTCACATTTGATTATTTTGGCTTATTCTTCAAAAAAATCTACATATATTCCCCGTAAAAGATGGATTAAATGCCCATTTATCATGCTAGCCTAGTGTAAGTCCGGTTTGGCTATGTTGGTTAGGTGTTACATCCTAAAGAGGGTAAATTACCCCAATTGGCATTGTGTGCATAAGTCTATTTTAGTTTTCGAGTGATAGATCCCATACTTTGTTGTCTTATTCTTGTTCTATAAGCAAGGAGAGCACTGCTAGACTGCTTATGTTAACTCAGATTTCATCTTTTATATCTTAATAACTGTGAGAGTAAGGTTGCATATTTACTAATTATTTGGCTTGGTCATCTAAATTCTACTTAATGTTGTTATGTTGATTCTTCCATTTGTATTTTTACCATTTTGCTTAACCAAACTTTATATATTGGGTGTTTAAATTGAACTCACAGCTAACATCCTAAACCTATTGATTATATTTCAATTGCTTGAGACACTTTTTTCATTTCATTTAATTGATACATGTGCTTGGCATCTTCTTCAATTGTGTTTTCATGCTCTTTTTGCTTGAGGAAAAGTAGTGGTTTAATTTTAGGGGGATTTGATGTGCATGATTTATATAGTCTTTTTGCCTACTATTGAACGCATTTTCAATCCATTTTTACCTCAAGTTTTCTATAATCATGCTAGATTTCCCACTTATTGTTATCTTTACATGTACTATGTTTGTAATCTCAAGTAAATACTTTTATGACAAAATGGGGTTAATTTGATCACAATTTGATTTTATTTTGATTCCCCAAGAGATTGCACAACCTTGAAGACTTTTTTGAAGTTCTTACAGATGCACGATATGGTTTATCCAACACGGCCTGCTATTAGAAAGAAAAACGTAATTGCTCTGATGTGTAGAAACACGCTGTTGGCCAACTAACATGGCATGTCCCCTCATTCCAAGAATTTGCCAAATTCTCTATCTTGCAACAACACAATGTGTTACAAATACACATGTTGTGTCTCCTCAATCCGAAAATCATTGTAACACAATAACATGGTGTGTCTTAAATGCACACACCGTGTTCGCACAATCTAGAGTTGCCCAGATTTTCTCGACTTGCATCAACATGATGTTTTGGTCGACCAACACGCCGTCCAACCTTCACGTATGGTAGTTTTAACTTCAGTTTCTGATAGCAACACGCTGTGTTTTTTAGAAACACATTGTGTCACCAGAAATTTTAGTATAGTTTTAAGGAAAACCATCCCTTGTTTTTAAGTACGAGTGAACTATTTTGGAACGGTTATCACTTGTCTTTTAGAGCAAGTTTAGACCAAAATTCAGAGTGGAAGAAAGGAAAGAAATTTTGGAGAGGTAGCAGTTACTCAAGAAAGAACCTCTTCTCTACTCCTTTTCTCTGCACTGACTGCAAAAATGCTTTCATCCCCCATTCCAACCCCTCAGAAGAGAAGGTTGCTAGAGCAGGAGTAATAGCAACCATTAAACTTCAAATTCTAGTCGTAGTTCTTCACATATTTCTCTTTCTCCACAGATTCCCTTGTTCTTTCCCTTCTCGATTCATGTTTTGTTTCATAAGTCATCATTTGTACATGTGCTTTACGACCATGTGCGAGTAGAACCATATTCTTGGGCATGGGAGAGTAACTACCATGTCGTAACCTATGTGAATATGAATTTCATTCCTTATGCTAGTTGTTTCACAGTTCTAAGATTGCATTGATGCTTTACTTGGTTGCTTGTTGACCATCATGTTTTCTTGTTTTGTGCTTCCAATATTTTCTAGGATGACGTATCTAGGAGTATGGAGATGTGATCTTAACAACACATTCTTAACCACAGAAGTGGATGGGAATGTGATGACTCAAGGTTTATAGTTTGAAACTAAGCATATTCTCGAGAATCTTATGTGGAGTTAGTCTTATGTGGAGTTAGAACTATCTCATATCACCTGCAGGTGTATGAGACACAAACCTCCTTTATATGCTCAATAAGTGTGTTATATTTTGTGTTCTAAGTTGTGATGTGGAAGTGAAATCTTTCTTAATTTTGATCTTAATCATCATTTAAAAGACTTGTGTTTATTAACTTAGTTTAATTTTGGTCATTAGTCTAATGAAATCAATCAAACATGTCTAAACTAATCTAGATTATTGAATTTAAATGCTTTTGCATCTAACTAGCCTAGCTCCCTATGGATACGACCTTAACTAAAATCTATCTTGTATACCTATTGGGGAGAAACAAGTTGAAAACCCATTCTTCTTCAAATCGACCAACACTATACTAAGCAATTGACTAATTAGCTAATTCAAACAATCACAAACATAATTTTCAAGGTGTTCAAGTAGTGGTCACCATTGTTGGGTGCCCAACCCACCTAGCCATGCACCTGGGTGCTACCCTTTTTTATTTTCTATATGTTCTATACAATATAATATATATAATATAATATAACATATATCACATATTGATGAATCCAAATCCATCATGATTTTCAGTCGCCATTCTGGGCCCAATTCAACTAAATACATTCGATTTCATCTCATTAAATCTTACAATGTGCAATTTGATTAGATTATCAAGTTATTAACTAGTTTTATATGTATTTCATGCAGATTATGCTGGTCACGATGAGGGTGAACCTTCAGTTGGGGCCCACTTTCACTGAACCCTAGATTTACCTCTACTCAAGAACCTCTCAGCCTTTGTCTTGATCAATCAGTTTTGATCCAAACGGTTTGCCCATTTGGTCTGCTCAATCGATCTTAACCATTCGGTCTCGATCCAAACGGTTTCATTCATTCGGTTTTAACCTCTCAGTCTTAGCCATTCATCCATGCAATCTTGACCCAGCGATCCACCCTCCTTGTGGTTTGCCTCCAACCAGTTTTACCCTACCATACGGTCTCAAGACTGTATGTGCAACCTTCTACTTGAGACCACAAAGAGCTTCAGTGACTATATCCCTGAACCGTCAACGCCTCCTACCCTAGCGACATCGTCCTCTTCCTTCCTCTCCATCGACTTGCAACCCTCAACATCCCGTCGACCTAATTCTCGACGCACCTGCTTTTTTTCTTCCTCCCCTTCTTCATCCCCACCACAGACCACCACCTGCAAAACCTAACCCTCGACGCCCTGCACTGCCCCCACCTCTCTCACGGTCCTGGTCTTTGCCCTCCACACGGTTTTGAGACCGTGTGGAGGCAAATGATCTTCGAGACCGTATAGCCTTTATTCACCAGCAAGACCATTTGGAGGTCGCGAGACCATACAAACCCTAATAGTCTGCAAGACCATGTGGCGGCACTCGGTCCTCAAGACCGTTAGGCCAGCAAATTGTTTGGATGTAAAGACCGGTTGGAATAGATACCATTCGGAAGCTAAAACTGTTTGGAGGCAAAGACCGTTGGACACATGACCGTTAGGTCCTTAAGACCTATCAGAGGCTGAAGACCGTTTGGATGATCGTCGCTCTCAAGCAAGACTGATCGGAAGCCAGCAACCGAGATCGTTTGGAGGTATGAGACCGTTTGAAACCTATCAGTCTGCGAGACCGTTTGAAGGCCATCAGTCTTCAAGACCGTTTTGAGCCAAGACCATTTCGCTCCTCGTGATTTCAAAATCGTTAAGAGGCAAATAATTTCCAAGACCGTTAGGAGTCTCTTGGTCTCCAAACTGTTCAAGCAGATCGTTTGCTCCAAACCGTGTGAAGCAGACTCACGCCAAAAATGTGAGGACCTGACCAGTGCCTATAAATAGAACCACAAGGGTCCTCATTTGGCAAAGGGGATCGAGGACACCGCCAGGCCGCCCGAACGCAAGGTTTGATCCAAATACATCCATGTCCATGCCATTGCTACTCCACCTGCTGCTCCTTTTGCTACAAGCAAAAAGGTCAAGATGAGGAAAGAAGGAGGAGAAGAAGGGCTTCCCGGTCTGCCTTGGTGGTTCGTCCTTCTCGTCCAAAGCTGTAGAAGACTGTGTCATCTTCACCAAGCTGCAACTACCTTCTGCATCATGCTCATAGCGGAATCTTCCCTCTCTCTTGTTTTTCTTATTTCTTGCATCATGAGTGAGTAGTTCCTTTTCGCTGGGGTGCGGGGACTAGCCCCGCTACCCATGCAAGCATGTTCTCTTGTTAAACATTCCATGGCAATGTATATAACTTTTCATTTCACTGTTAATCGTTAATGTGTGTGGACTGATTACCTGCTTGCTTTTATATTATTCTTCCCTATGTTGTGAGAATTTCTATATGTAGGGTAGAATTATCGAGGCTGACTCCCAAACTAGAAATAGAATGGGATTCCTTAAGGTAGTAAGTGTATGATCTGTGAGGGGACGAGCCATCTAGCCTACAATGACGCTTCTGTGGCCTAAACATCCCGCAGGGAGGGCCACAGCTTCAGTTGGATATTTGTATCTTCATTGATAATTGTCGTTGTTTGTTTGTAGACTAATCGCCTGCTTGCTTGTCGATTAGCACGGTTGACTCCTTGACTAGAAATAGGAAGGGATTCCTTGAGGTCGTAAGTGTATGATCCGTGAGGGGATGAGCCATCTAGCCTACGGTGAAGCTTCTGTGTGCCTAAACATACCTCAGGGAGGGCCACAACTTCAGTTGGATTTCTATATCTTCAGAGTTGTAAGCGAGTGATCTGGATGGTGATGAGACATCTGATACCTAAGGTGATGCTTACATAGGCCTAACGCCCGTATGGGGGGTTTTGCAGCAGCTCCAGTTAGATGGTTATATCTTGCATGGATGTTTGATGTTTGGGTGTGTTTGCATGCATAGTGGTGGTGAAACCCGGAACCATCCTAGTGATTCCATATCATTAATCTAGATCAACTTTAATTCTACTCTTTACTTTCCTACACTTAGTTGATTAACCTCAAATCAACCAATCGTTTTAAATATTAGCCTTACTTGAACTAGATTAGACTAGCAATGATTCTTAAAAATGTTGTCCTTTAGGATTCGATCCTTAACTATACTGCGATAAGACCCGTCCGCTTGCGAGTGGTATTATTGCACAAGGTTCTGGTAAAAACTCTAGGATTTCAACCCTGAGTGAATTTGTTAGTGCGATAATAAATCACGTCAAATTCTGGCACTGTTGCCGGGGACAACGGAATCAGTTAGTCAAATCTAGTTCTTTCGAGGCTAATCTAGGATTTTGCTTTTTCTTTTGATAACTATTGATCATCCACTTGAATTCATTTTTACTCCGTAAATCTCACTGCCAAAAAATCTTTCCATCTTAGGTACCCCCAAAGACTAGTATATGCACCGTTCAAATAGTCCTGGTCTCACTACTAGCTTTGATCCTGAGATAGACAGAACTTTTCATCGTCAGAACAGAGAGAACCAAGAAAAGATGGCTCAAGAGGAGGAAATAGCCCGAAGGGTAGCTCAAGCCCTTGCTGCACAAAGAGATAGGCTTATGCAAGAAGCCAGGGCTGCAGTTGAAACAGAGATCCGAGCAGTACAAGCAACAGCACAAGCCGCAAAACTACAAAAAGACCTTAGGGAGTTCTTAATACCTAAGGCCGCTGACGTTCATCACCGAGTACAACCTCCTCCATCAACACTCCAAATTTTGAGATCTGGGTGCATTGGATCACCTTACTTCAAAACAGCCCATTCTATGGTAAGTAAGGAGAAGATAGTCATGAACATCTTCTGAGGTTTATCGATCTATGTGTTATGACAAAACAAAAATGGAGTCTCAGATGATGCCATCTGACTCTGTCTCTTCAAATATTCTCTTGCTAATAGAGCTATAAGCTGGTACAACTCCTTACAATGTGAACCTATCACCACTTGGGAACAACTTCAAAATGTTTTTCTGGAAAAGTTCTATCCTCCTTCTCTCACTTATGAAATTAGGGGTCGAATAATCATGTTCACTCAAGCCCCTGGAGAAACCCTTGCTGAAGCATGGGAAAGATAAAAAGATCTTCTACACAAGTGTCCACACCACAACATTCCTAAGAATTAGCTTATCATGATCTTTTATAGGGGTGTGGATGACGATATCAAGAGATTTTTAGACTCCTCATCCAGAGGAAACTTCATGCGTCAGAGTTATTATAGCACATGGAAGGTTGTCACCCTTGGATCTGAAAATCAAGCTAATTGGGGTAGATCTGTGGGAAAAGGAGTGTTGAAGGTAGCTATGGCAAAATTTATTCTAGAGTACAAGTCTATCGCTGAAACCCTCAAACTCTTAGTTACCAAGTAAGATCATATAGAATCATCTCTTACTACTTATGAAAGAAGACACTCACCCCCTCAACAATAAGAGCAGATCAAGTCAACTTCACTGTTATGTGAAGCATGTAAAGGCACTAATCATTCCACATTAGTATGTAATGTTCTCTACGATGTTGTTCTAAGTAACACTTATGGTCAAGGAGATAATAGTCAAATAGAAAATCTTAATGTTGTCAACACTATCTCTGGTCAAGGATATTACACTCCGAATCAAAATAGGAATCATCCTGGTTTTCAATATGGAAATCCTTCAGGAGAGGAAAACTCGTGACAACTTGGTTCAAACAATCAACAATGTGGCCCGCCAGGATTCCAGTATAACCAACAACAAAATTTTGGGAAACAAGGAAACTTTAGGGGTAACTTTCAGAACAGGAACTACGACTAGTATCAGAATAACTCTCAATTTCAGAATCCCAACCAGGTCCCCTATCAATCACAAGGACAGCAAGCAAATCCTATCTCTCCGGATGACAAACTAACAGCCATTGAGAAGATGTTGCAGTCATATCAGACTATGATAGCTAACCAGCAAGCTCATCAGAAGGATATTAAATCTCAACTAGCTCAACTTGCAGCTAGCATGAAGCCACCTGCTGGAGCCTTTTCTGGCCAACCGGAAAATAATCCTAAGCACCCTGAGCAACTAAAGGCTGTCACCACCATGTCTGTAAAAGACTATTCTGATCCTCTTGTCAAGACACCCATGGTTATTACAAACGAGGATGAACCGATGATTGTTCAAGACTCTAAAACACATGAGTCTCAACAAAAAGGGTCAGCAATAACTGATAAGTCAGATGGGGAAAGTTCTGAAAAACCTACTAGTACCAAGAAAGAAATACCAGAGCTGGATATGTCAGTATACAAGCCTCGTCCACCTTTCCCAGCTCATTTGAAGCAAACCAAGCTCAACACTCGTTTCAATAAATTCAAGGAAGCTATGAAAAAGCTTCATGTTGATATACCCTTCCTAGATGCACTGGCTGAGATACCAGCCTGGACAAAGTATTTGAAGTCACTTCTCATAAGGAAATATATAACTGAAGAGTATGAGACAATCAAGTTGACAACAACTACTTCAGATATCATCCAGAGTAAGATGCCCAAGAAGTAGAAAGATCCAGGATCTTTTGGAATCTCTTACCATATCGGTGATTCTTCATGTAAGAAAGGATTGGCCGATCTCGGTACTAGCATTTCCATCATGCCACTCAGCCTTTGCAAGAGGCTAGGGTTTGCTGAACTTCTCCCAACTGGCATGACCATAAAACTTGCAGATAACACTGTGACTCTACCCCTAGGAATCATTGAGGATGTCCCTGTCAAGGTAGACAAAGATTCTTATGTTCCTTGTGACTTTGTCATCATGGACATAAAGGAAGACACTAGATACCCTCTCATATTTGGACGCCCATTCCTTGCCACTATAAGAGCTCTGATTGATGTTGAAGCAGGAACCTTGCTGCTCAGACTAGGTAAACAAACCCTCGAGTTCAAAGTTTTTGAAAGTATGTGAAGACCAAGTATGCAAGAAGAAGTATACTTGATTGAGTGTATAGAGCAGATGACACTGCTTATGCAAGAGGATTATGAACAAGACGATCTGTTAGAAGTGGCTCTAACAAACTCATCTACTGATAACTCCATTGATGAACAAATAAAGGATTGCATTCTCCATCTCAATACTACTGAAGAAGATCCTGAAGCCAAAATTGAGGAACTCAAAGCTGTGGATGTCACTGAAGAACCATGTGATAAACCACAAGCTCCTGAAATGAAGCCCTTACCCGAAGGGTTGAAGTATATGTTTCTAGATGACCTCAAAGTCTGCCCAGTCATCATAAATTCTGATCTAACGGCAGAACAAGAAGATAAACTATTGACAAAATTAAAAGAAATAAGAAAAGCCATAGGCTACAATATGAGTGATCTCACCGGGGTCAGTCAAGCACTATGTATGCACAAAATCCCCATGATGAAAGATCACAAGCCAATTGTTGAACACCAAAGGAAGCTTAACCCGAATATGAAGGAAGTTGTCCGCCTTGAAGTTATAAAGTTGCCCAAGACAGAAATTATCTATCCGATCTCTGATTCACCATGGGTAAGTCCCATGCATGTCGTCCCGAAGAAGGGTGGAGCTACTCTGATACGAAATGAAGACAACGAACTCATCCCCACTCAAACAGTCACCAGATGGAGGATGTGTATTGATTACATGAAGTTAAACAAGGCGACACGGAAAGATCATTTCCCAATGCCTTTTCTTGACCAAGTCTTAGAACGGCTGGCTCACAAAGATTATTTTTGCTATCTCGATTGTTACTCTGGATTCTATCAAATTCCTATACATCCAGATGACCAAGAGAAAACTACTTTTACTTGCCCGTTTGGAACATATGCCTTTAGAAGGATGTTGTTCGGTCTCTGCAATGCGCCTGCAACTTTCCAACATTGCATGGCGGTCATATTCGTCGGTCTCACTGAAACTGTCATGGAAGTCTTTATGGATGATTTTTCTATATACAGAGATTATTTTGACTCATGCTTAAAGCACCTCTCCCTTGTCCTCAAACGGTGTGAAGAAGTACATCTTGTGTTAAATTGGGAGAAGTGTCACTTTATGGTAAAAGAAGGCATTGTTCTTGGTCATAGAGTCAGTAGCTGAGGTATCAAAGTAGACAAAACAAAAATCAAAGTGATTTCCAAACTCGCCATCCCAACAAGTGTTAAAGAGGTTCATGCATTCCTAGGTCATGCAGGCTTTTACAGACGGTTCATAAAAGATTTCTCAAAGATAACCAAGCCAATGACGAATTTGTTACTAAAGGATGCTGAGTTCAATTTTGACGAAGAATGTGTTAAAAGTTTCAACAATCTAAAGAATGCTCTTACAACAACACCCATCATCAGAGCTCCCGATTGGGATCACCCATTTGAAATTATGTGTGATGCTAGTGATTATGATGTGGGTACTATTTTAGGACAATGTATAGAAAAGAAACAATATGTGATCTATTATGCATCGAGAACCCTCGACGAAGCTAAGAGGAATTATGCAACTACCGAGAAATAACTCCTGATAGTCGTGTATGCCTTTGACAAGTTTAGAACTTATCTCATTGGTTCAAAAGTCATTGTCTACATAGATCATGCTGCTATCTGTTACCTCCTAATGAAGAAAGATGCTAAACCCAGGTTAATAAGATGGATTCTCCTCTTGCAAGAATTTGATCTGGAAATAAGAGATAAGAAATGTACAGAGAATGTTTTGGCATCCCATCTCAGTCGTATTCACACTCTAGAAACTGAGAAGATCCCAATTAACGATTCTCTTCCGGATGACCAGCTTATGAAAGTTTCAGAAGCTACCCCTTGGTACTCAGATTATGTAAACTACCTTGTCACTGACATTATCCACCCTGAATGCAATGGAAATGCACTGAAGAAATTCATGCATGATGTGAAGCAGTATCACTGGGATGAGTCATACATCTTCAAGCTCTATGTTGATGGTCTATACAGATGATGTATCACTGAGGAAGAAGCTCAACTCATTTTAGAGCAATGCCACTCAGACCTAGTTGGAGGCCATATGAGTTCTAAGAAAACTACCTTGAAAGTTTTACAATATGGATTCTTTTAGCCAACCATATCCAAAGATTCCTACAACTTTTTTTTATCATGTGACAAGTGCCAAAGAATGGGTAACATAGCAAAGAGAGATGAGATGTCGTTGGAATTGTGGCAAGAAGTCGAGATATTTGATGTTTGGGGTGTGGACTATATGGGTCCATTCCCATCTTTGAATGGATTTTCCTACATCCTAGTGGCGGTGGATTATGTCTCAAAATGGGTTGAAGTCATACCAACCGTCACTAGCGATTCCAAACCCATAATCAAGATGTTCAAAGATATTATTGTTTCCCGTTTCGGAGTCCCACGCACTGTGATATCTGATGGAAGTTCTCATTTTATGGAAAGAAGCTTTGAAGCGTTGCTGAGGAAATATGGTGTAACACACAAGGTAGCCTCACCCTATCATCCCCAGACTAGTGGGCAGGTAGAGGTTTCCAACCGTCAACTCAAGGATATCTTAGAAAAGGCAGTCAGCCACAACCATAAGGATTGGTAAGTGAAAAGCAGTGACGCCTTGTGGGCCTACCGAACTGCTTTTAAAACCCCCCTTGGAACTACACCTTTTTGATGAATATATGAAAAGTCTTGCCACATGTCGATTGAACTCAAACACAAAGCATGGTGGGTAATAAAACAACTTAATTTTGATACGAAGAAAGCAGGTCAAGCCAGGATTCTACAACTCCAGGAGATGGAAGAACCCCAGATGACAACATATGAGAATGCACGAATCTATAAAGAACGCACGAAACTTTAGCACGATGGCCATCTGAAAAGAAAGGATATACAAGTAGGAGACCAAGTTCTTTTGTTCAACTCAAGACTGGGGTTATTCCCAGGGAAACTCCATTCTCGCTCGACTGGACCTTACATTGTGAAGAGTATTTACCCACATGGTGCTTTCTCCTTATGCAGTGAAAAATCAAGCTATTTTGTGGCAAATGGACAATGCGTGAAGAGATACTTCATCTCAGCGGATACCAGCACTGAAAAATCGATAAATCTTTCCAAACCAACATATCCACTGTAAAATTGAAGGATTCAGTCGAGCCATCGACGTAAAACAAAGACACTTGTCGGGAGGCAACCCGATCAATAAATTCGTTTTACTTTTATTTTTTGAATTAGAAATTTTCCTTAATTTTGTTTTAATTTCTAGATAATTTTGCACTAAATAAAAATTGCATCACGAGATGCTATCTTGAGTTCTGATTAGTCTTCATTTTTGAGATTTTCAGATGGAGGATGCACGCTGATTGGACCGCAACAACATCTTGTGGTCCAACCAACATGAATTTTCCCCTCCATATCATATTTAGAGTTTGCTCGGGACGAGCAAATTTCTAAGTTCGGGGTGGAGGGTGGGTTGTATGTACTTTACTTCCCACCTTTACCCATCTATTTTAGACTTAAGATTTCATCGTTGCATTTTTTACCAAATTTTGCAAATTCTTCAACAACAACAAAAATCATGTTTCATTAAAAAAAACCATTATCAAGCCATTTATGCATTTTGAATCATTATACCCTCCTTATTCAAAGCAGATCCTCAAAAGGATCACTAGCCTATTGATTGAAATCATCTTGTAAAGCTTATGAATCCTAACATCATGATCTTTATGCAAAAATGGCAAGTGTCTACTGAACTAATAGGGATCAAACATGTCATGCTTCCTAATTGACTAGTGGAACAATAACATGGAATCCCCATTGAATCCTCATCAAGTCATTATTTGAGCAGATTACGATAAAGAGAACGACCCAGTGCATAGAAATGTAAACCAAGTTGCATTCTGATATGAACTCTCTTCGACACTTCTTCTATCATCTTCGTACCCCTCCTCCCATAAAAAAGAAACAAAAATAGCCAAAATAGTGCTAAACCCTAAGTTCGGGGTGGCACACCACCTCCCTCTACATCTGCTTCTTCCATACCCCTTGCAAATTAATAGGGGCATACCACCAAGAAAAGAAGCCAATGTGCACACAAAAAGAAAATGCAATCTCGAGTCAAATAGAGGAGAGATTCGCACAAAAAAATGCAATCAATGAAATTGCAATTGTAAAATAAAAATCTCGAGTCGAATAGAGGAGAGATTTATTTCTTCCTTCCATACCACAATTCACTCCCTTTTCCACCTAAAGGCACAATGAATGCCTCCACCGTCCTGAAATACACCAGTTTCATATCAGATGCACACTTGTTGTTCTGCGGGTATCTCTAGACTCTTACGAAACTCTTAGAACTGCTTGTTGTTGGAAAAAGTGAGGAGGAAGTGATGTTGGGAAACAAACTCAAGAACAAATATATTATAAGATGTGTTCAGTGGCCTCAGGAAGTTAAGATGCTTAGTCATACTATGCAGAAAGGAAACAAATCGTGATGTGAAGATGAGACAGTCACATGAATTGAATTCATTAATATGGCGACTATTTCAGATTTTGTGTTACTCGAGGATGAGCAACGTTTAAGTTCAGGATATTCTGATGAATCCAAATCTATCATGATTTTCAGTCACCATTCTGGGCCCAATTCGACTAAATACATTCGATTTCATCTCATTAAATCTTACAATGTGCAATTCTACTTGGTTGATCATATTATCAAGTTATTAACTAGTTTTATATGTATTTCATGTAGATTATGCTGGTCACGATGAGGGTGAACCTTCAGCTAGGGCCCACTTTCACTCAACCCTAGATTTACGTCTACTCGAGATCCTCTCAGCCTTGGTCTTGATCAATCAGTTTTGATCCAAATAGTTTGCCCATTCGGTTTGGTCAATCGATCTTGACCATTTGGTCTCGATCCAAACGGTTTCATTCATTTGGTTTTGACTTCTCAGTCTTAGCCATTCATCCATGCGATCTTGACCCATCGATCCACCCTCCTTGCGGTTTGCCTCCAACCAGTTTTTCCCTACCATATGGTCTCAAGACCGTGTGAAGCCATACGGTCTCAAGACCATGTGAAACCTCACGGTCTCAAGACCGTATGGGAAACCTTCTACTCGAGACCACAAGGAGCTTCGGCGACTGTATCCCTGCACCGTCAACACCTCCTGCCCTAGCGACACCGTCCTCTTCCTTCCTCTCCATCGACTTGCAACCCTCAACATCTCGTCGACCTGATTCCCGACGCACCTACTTTTTTTTCTTCCTCCCCTTCTTCATCCCTGCCACAGACCACCACCTACAAAACCTAACCCTTGACGCCCTGCACCGTCCCCACCTCTCTCACGGTCCTGGTCTCTACCCTCCACACAGTTTCGAGACCGTGTGGCGGCAAATGATCTTCGAGACCGTATAGCCTTTATTCACCAGCAAGACCGTTTGGAGGCTGTGAGACCACGCAAGCCCTAACGGTCTGCAAGACCGTGTGGCGGCACTCGGTCCTCAACACCGTTAGGCCAGCAGACCATTTGGAAGTAAAGACCGATTGGAATAGAGACCGTTCGGAAGCTAAAACCATTTAGAGGCGAAGACCGTTGGATGCAGGACCGTTAGGTCCTCAAGACCGATCAGAGGCTGAAGACTGTTTGGACGATCGTCGCTCTCCAGTAAGACCAATCGGAAGCCATCAACTGAGATCGTTTGGAGGTACGAGACCATTTGAAACCTATCGGTCTTCAAGACCATTTGGAGGCCATTGGTCTTCAAGAACGTTTTGAGCCAAGACCATTTGGCTCCTCGCGGTTTCAAAACCATTAGGAGGCAAATGATTTCCAAGACCGTTAGGAGTCTCTCGGTCTCCAAACCGTTCAAGCAGACCGTTTGCTCCAAACCGTGTGAAGCAGACTCATGCCAAAAATGTGAGGACCTGACCAATGCCTATAAATAGAACCACAAGGGTCCTCATTTGGCAAAGGGGAATGGGGACGCTTCCAGGCCACCCAAACGCAAGGTTCAATCTAGATACATCCACGTCCATGCCATTTCTACTCCACCTGATGTTCCTTTTTCTGCAAGCAAGAAGGTCAAGACGAGCAAAGAAGGAGGAGAAGAAGGGTTGCCCGGTCTGCCTTGGTGGTTCGTCCTTCTCATCCAAAGCTACTCCGATACGACATAAGACCGCATCATCTTCCCGAGCTGTAACTACCTTCTGCATCATGCTCATGGCGGAATCTTCCCTCTCTTATTTTTCTTATTTCTTACATCATGAGTAAGTAGTTCCTTTTCGCTAGGGTGCGGGGACTAGCCCCGCTGCCCATGCAAGCATGTTCTCTTGTTAAACATTCCATGGCAATGTATATAACTTTTCATTTCGTTGTTAATTGTTAATGTGTGTGGATTGATTACCTGCTTGCTTTTATCTTGTTCTTCCCTATGTTGCGAGAATTTCTATATGTAGGGTAGAATGTCGATTATCGATATTGACTCCCAAACTAGAAATAGAATGGGATTCCTTGAGGTAGTAAGTGTATGATCTATGAGGGGACGAGTCATCTAGCCCACGGTGACGCTTCTGTGGCCTAAACATCCCGTAGGGAGGGCCACAACTTCAGTTGGATATCTATATCTTTGTTGATAATCATCGATGTTTTCTTGTAGACCAATCACCTGCTTGCTTGTCGATTAGTACGGTTGACTCCCTGACTAGAAATAGGAAGGGATTCCTTGAGGTTGTAAGTGTATGATCTGTGAGGGGACGAGCCATCTATCCCACAGTGACACTTATGTGTGTCTAAACATCCCTCAGGGAGGGCCACAACTTCAGTTGGATTTTTATATCTTCGGAGCCGTAAGCGAGTGATCTGGATGGTGACGAGACATCTGATACTTAAGGTGATAGTTACGCAAGCCTAACACCCGTATGGGGGGTTTTGCAGCAGCTCCATTTGGATGGTTATATCTTTCCTGGATGTTTGATGTTTGGGTGTGTTTGCATGCGTAGTGGTGGTGAAACCCGGGACCATTCCAGCGATTCCATATCATTAATCTAGATCAACTTTAATTATGCTCTTTACTTTCCTACACTTAGTTTAATTAACCTCAAATCAACCAATCATTTTAAATATTAGCCTTACTTGAACTAGATTAGACTAACAACAATTCTTAAAAATATTGTCCTTTGGGATTCGATCCTTAACAATATTGCGATAAGACCCATCCGCTTGCATGTGGTATTATTGCATAAGGTTTTGGTAAAAACTCTGGGATTTCAACCCCGGGTGAATTTGTTAGTGCGATAATAAATCACGTCACATATAAAAGGTGTTTATGTATATATTTCATGATATACAACCTAAAACGTGATGTAAGAGTGATATAGTAAGCTTAAACACATGAAAAACACTTATATTTTTTTTGGTCAGTGAAAATCTTGTTACTATTGTGATATACCAAAACTTTAGGTACAAGAAATCGCACCCCCTAATCCTCTGAGAGGATTACCAAAAATAGCAAAAGATACTAAAGGTCTTACGCAAAAGACTGCAACAGATAGAGGAGGACCCAGCCAAAGAACAAACATCAAGAGCGTTCGTACAAGCAAAAGCAAATATAACTAAATCCTACTCTGATGAGGAGCTCCACTAACAATGTGCCCACCCATAAAGAGTGCAGACTCATCATCATAGGCTGAAGAATATCAACCAAAGCCTGTACTTGAGCCTATAATAGAGTTCAGAGGCAAAGTCCAATCTAACTTCATCAGCTACCAAAAAACACTTATATTTGTCAAATAGAAGTTAAAATGCAATTATTTAAATTTAAAAACTAGGAAAAAATATTTATCCAGACATCCCAAACGCCTATAGGCGGTCGCCCAAGGGGTCCTGGGTGGTTCTAGGCACTCGCCCATGCATGCATTTTATATTTTAGGTAGGCAAGATGCTAGGACGACCTCGTTGAGCACGTAGTTGTCCATGCGGGAGCCTCAACAACTATGATCACAATTAAGACTAAATGACTCTATCAAAGTCAACTAATCATCAACTATGAAATTAGGCTAAGGAAGTAAGAAAGAGAGCTAATTAAACTAACACTAGCCTGTGAGTGAGAGATAAGGGTTTCAACAAGGCAATTAAGGGTAGTGGGCATTTGGGGGTATGTAGATGTCAACCACGTTATGGGTATGCAATCACATTCGACAAGCATGTCAACAAACCAAACAATTAGGGGTAATGAGAATAGAGGGTCATATTCTACTATTTGGCCATGATGGCATAGGGAACGCATAGGGGAATGATTCCCTTATTAATGTCTATTCATCATGTTTTTAGTTGTATATTATATTTAGTTTTATATATTTTGTTTGCATTTTACTCCATGTTTCACTTATTTTACGTTTTGAGTATTTTATAAAATTAGTTTCATATTTAATATATATTTATTATTCTCTTTATATGTTGATGCAAGAAGAATAGAGAATCAATTATCCCTGCATGAAAAGCCCAAGAAAATAATTAAATATTATATATTCTCATTCCCCAACTCCGACCATTGGAGTGAGGATTAGTAAAGTATAGACGGTCACTAAAATAGCCATAATTTTTTCATACAAACTTGAAATGGGATGATTTAAAAGTCATTGGATTAAAAATTTAATCATATACAAAATATATACATTACTACTGGATGATCATCCAACCAGCAAGGACAATCAATCGATCATGAGGTTTAGTAGAAATTACAATAACTCTATAGAAAATATACCCTGATACTAAAGTGACTTTTGATTTCTCATCTGATGTCAGAATGAAGTGATTCAAGTTGGATTAGAAAGATAATTTGTTATGAAATTAATATATTATTGACTACCTTGGCCCAAAAAATTGGCCCTACAATCACTTGAAATTCCCATGATGGAAATCTACATATGATATTCATTGGATTAAATTGGATGGATCTGATATTTTGTGGGTGAATACAAGAACACTTGAGGGATGTACATGGAAAAGGTCCATACCTGTTCTCTTCCATCCACAACCCTATACATCACCAAGAAGGTTGGAGACAATAGTCGACAATTTGACATTTCGTCTGAGAGTTGTGATGGGTCCAATGATCTTCTTCTCCATTGCTACTTTCTCCATGAGCTTCCTCATTTCTCTCTCTATTTTTTATGTCATGGATAAGATTAGGAAGTATATCTTTTACTTGGGTGTAGGGATTAGCCCCGCTTCCTGTATCTTATACTTGCATAATAAATTGGTTTTGATATGAGTTTCAGATTGATTGGTTGCATTCTCTATAGATTGTCTATCTAGTTTGCATGATGTTAGAATCCAATACGTAGAGACCTTGAAATCTAGGATTAGAATATCAATCAATATCATTAAATTATGGATGAAACCACATAAAGGAGTTCTTTTTTGCCATGGATTAAGGATACATTAGTAATGAGACCTCGGGTCTATGGGAAAATTTGTCCTTGTGAATTTCATACTCTTAAAGGATATGAAATTCTTTGATCCCAATCTAAATATATTATGAATGAGTGATGTAACATTAGAGAAAAGATACGTAGGTAGTGGTGGTGAAACCTATCATCTTGGTAATCCTATCCTAGTACTAAAAATTATTTATTTCATAGTTTGATTTCATTTATTGCATTGTTAGTTTAGTTAATCAATCAAACCCTCAATTTGATCAATCATTGTTGATTACTTTTCTTAATTAGGATGAAAATTTGAATTGTTCTTTAAAAGTTGTCTTTTAGGTTTGATCCTAAAACTATACTTTGATAAGAATCATTCGCTTATGGGTGGTGATTATTGCATGTTAGATTAGGTAAAAACTTAGGGACTTATTCCTAGGTGATTTTTTCTGTGCTACAATCTATCACATCAAATTTTAGCGTCATTGCCAGGAACACTAAGGAAATTTTTAATCTATTGAGATATAGTTGGAATTTTTTTTTCCTTCTAGTTTGTTTATGTAATTTCAGTGTGGTTTGTAAATTTTAGTTCTATTAATAATTTCTTGGTTTGTTTTTGTAATTTATTTGTTTGTTAACTTATTATTTTGTTTTTGTAATTTTTAATTTGTTTTTATAATTTTTAGTTCGGTTCCATAATTGTTTTTTGCTTAAATTTATTATCCATCTTGTTTTTTGTAATACATTTATTTTATTTTTTTAGAGACATGTTTTTGTATCTTCATTCATTTGACTCTTTTTCTCTTGCAAATTTCCATTTTTTAAGCATTGAATTTAAATGGAGTGGTCAATGATGCAAATCATACAATGTACAAAATAAGGCTCCTTCAATTTTATATGTGGGGTTATAGGAATAAACTTTGAAAGCTGAAGTTTGGATATGAATGATTGAAATTCTAGGATTGACATTGAGCGCAAGGGTTGTCCTAAATTGATCTCACAAGCCAAAGCTGCTATACAGAGGATCAACATTGAGCATAGTGTTAGACTCCTTAGGTCAGACATGAAGAAAACTATGATTAATAATATTTTAAGGGATACTATGAGGAGATGTTATATAAAGATTATTTATAAGAAGAGGAGATCTACAAGCATCGATGTTTTGGGGTTTACAGTGAAGAGCCTTACTATATAGATTTTTGAATACTTGATAGATATGAGAGGACAGATGCCCTCCAGAAGATCTTAGTTGATCAACAAGCAATTCTATATAATAAAAAACTAATGCCCTACAGAAGGCTTGATCAAGTGGATATTGTTATGCTATCAAAGAGGATGAATTCTATCATTCAAAATAGGCTACCAAAGAAACTTGATGACCTTAGAGCCTTCACCCTTATGTGCAAGATAGGTGACACTACATCTGACAAAGGTCTAGTTGACCTTGGAGCTAGTATCAGCCTTATTCCTTTTTCATTTTGGCAACAAATTCATCTTAAAGATTTGAAGATGACTAAGATGGTCATTCAATTAACAGACCACCCCATCAAGTATCCCAAAGGTATTGTAGAAAATATGTTTGTGCAACTTGGAAAGTTTTATATCCCTTATTACTTTGTTGTGCTAGACATGGATGAAGTTCCTTCCAGCCCTAGTCTTTGTGCTAGACATGGATGAGGTTCCTTCCAGCCCTATTGTTTCTGGAAGACCCTTTCTCCATACAGTTGATTGTATAGTTTATGTGCGAGAAGGTAAACTTACTCTTAAGATAGGAGAGGAGACTATGGAATTTTCTATCTTTGATGCCATGAAAGCTCCAAAAGAAAAGAGAGGATATTTGCCCAGTTGATTGTATTGATAAACTTCTAGAACAAAATGAAGATTTTTTTAGTTTTCATCATGAAATGTTGTGAAGAAGATGAGTTGGGCATTACCATGACAACTGAAGTTTCAAATGCTACTCTTATTTCTGACTCTCATGCAACTAATGAAGATATTCCATCAGTAAAGGATGATTGTCGCAAGTCTACAAAGGAGAAAAAGGTAGAACTCAAACCCCTTCCATCGGGGCTAAGGTATGCTTTCCTTGATCCTGGTTCTACTTCTCCTATGATTATAAACACTAGTTTAACCGATGAACAAGACTCAAATTACTTAATGACTCTATTTGCACAAAGAAGTTATTGGTTATTCCATAGATGATTGGAGGGCATCAATCCTTCCATTTGCATGCACCGAATAAATTTAGAAGATGATGCCAAACGATGCATAGAACCTTCAAGGCCTTTAAAACAAAATATGCTTGATGTTGTGATAAAGGAAAATTTTAAGGTTGAGAGATGCAAGGATCATATGCCCTATAAGTGACAGCCCTTGGGTGAGTGTTATTCACACAGTACCTAAGAAAGAGGGCACAACTGTCATAGAAGGGATAATGATGAGCTGATCTAAACATGTGTAGTTATTGGGTGCACATCTATATTGATTACAGAGGATTAAATTAGGCAAATTGTAAAGATTGTTTTCCTTTTCCTTTTATAGATTTGATACTTGAAAAATTAACCAATCATTCTTATTTTTTCTATGTTGATATCTATTCTAGATTTTTCCAAATATCAATATACCCACAGGACTAATAAAAGACCACATTTACATGCACCTATGAAACTTATGCCTATAGACGCATGTCATTTGACCTTTATAATGCTCCAACGACTTTTAGAATTGTATGATGTCCATTTTCTCTAATTTCATCGAGCAAATATTGTTGCTTTTTATGGATGATTTTAGTGTGTATGTGAATTTGTTTGGTGATTGTTGATCAAATTCATCAAAAGTTCTTTAACGTTGCGGAAAGGTTAATCTAGTATTCATCTGGGAGAAGTGCCATTTTATGGTAAAATCTAGAGTTGTGATAGGCCATGTGGTATATAATATGGGTATTGAAGTTGATAGGGCTAAAGTGGAGGCAATTGAAAAGATGTCCACTCTGAGATTCGTGAAAGATGTTTGCAGCTTTCTTGGTCATGCAATATTTTATAGACGCTTTATCAAAGATTTCTCCAAAATATGCAAATCATTTTGATCACTTCTTGCTAAAGATATCAATTTTGTTTCCAATGATGACTGCCAAATCACTTTCAAAAAGTTGGAGGACACCCTTCTTATATAAGCATGTTTTTACATTCTTGTTTTTATATCCTTGTTTTATTTTAGCATGTTAGATTTGTATGTAGGTTACTTTCATTGCATGTAGCCTAAATTGTTTGTTATTTCAGTTCTTAATTCTCACAATGTTTATTGAAGCCATTATCTATTCATCTTGTTTTAGATTCATGTTGTGTTGCATGTAGAATTTGTCATACAAACCCCTTGTTAAAAGCATATCCTCAATGTTAATTGTATTTCTGAAAGTGTGATGATGTTTAAAAATCACCCTTTCTAGCCAATGAATATAAGTATCATGTTCCATATAAATGATGGCAAGTCAAAGGGGTTCAGTGGAATAAAATACAACATGTGTCTTTACTGATTAGCATAACATGCTTGTGAAATTGTATTAACATTGCTTGTGACATTGTGTGATTGAATTGTTGCGTAAGTTTGTCTTTGTTCTTTGAATTCTAATATATGAGATGCACAAGTTAAACCCTCTTCTACACTTCTTATTCTTCCATATTCTTCCTTTCCATCCACCAAAAATAGTCATGAAGTGTGCTAAACTCTAAGCTTGGGTTAGCACACCCTCCTTCTCCCTCTATAAATGTTTATTCCATACTCCTCTCTCCATAATAGGGTTGTATCACCAAAAATATAGAAAAAATTTCAATGTGCACACCAAAAAAATTACACCATATTTATTTCTACCAATTAAAGCAATCTCGAGTCAAGTTGAAGAGAGATTTCTAATTCTTATTTCATGCACATTTTCACTCTATTTTCTACTCAGGGGAAGAAAATACTCCCAAAACAACCTTTCATATCCAAACATTATTCTTTTGCAAAAATCTCATAGGAATATGATGGATCATCTGAAACATCAAGAATAATTGCATTCATTTATATTGAAGTTTTTTGACACATAAAAAGTTGTGTAAAGAAAAGTCAGGATAGAGAACATGGGAACTGATGTGCACAAATCATATCACCTTTTGGATCATGTTTGGTTGCATATCCATGTTGTTTTGACTCAATTATCACTCTCATTCATGCTAGATTCTATATTTTTATCTATTCTTACTTGTCTTATGGTTTGGATTGTAGGTACTACATATTGCAATGAAATTATGAGGAATATATCATATTATCTCTTATTGGATCACTCCTCAAGTATCTACATGTTTTGGGGTTCGAAATTATGCAAATACCACTTTTTACGGCATGTAAATCGGACCTACACACTGAAAGTTATGATCAGAATACACAACAGCCCAGAACAGCAAAGTGCACGTCGTGCACCTGTGAATTTCAGCCAGAAGAAAGTTTTTGGAAAGTTGCATGGCGTGCACTTTGAAGTGCACGCCGTGCACCTGGCAGTTTTAGCATTTTGTAAAATACGAGTTTTTGTTTAAAACGAAGGGGGAACTTAATGGGCGGTTACGGACGGTCATTGGCGGAAGTTCTCTCGTCCCAGAGCAAGTCTAGAGCAGAGGAGGGCGATTTTGAGGGGAAAGGAGGTGGTTTCTTGCCAAATGATTCCATTTCTTCTTCTCTTCTTCTCCATTGTCTTCTCCAAGGTACAGCCAAGCTTCCCCAACTTCGTGCAGCTTCTCGGGAGAGGAGCCAGTCCGTTTTGGAGCAGCTTTAGGAGTGGAATTTCGTCCCCAAGATAGAATTCTACTTCTCTTGGGTTACACTTTCAATTCTCCTAGCTTTTCCTTCTCTAAACCATGTTAAACTCTGAAAATTCTGTAGCATTTCTGCAATACATGATCATGGACGAGTAGAATCCGAATCTTGGACATGGGAGAGTAACTCCCATGTCATAGCTTATATGAACATATGAATTTCATACTAAATGTTAGTTTCTTGCATGTTCCAAGAGTTGTTTCAGATCTGAAATGCTTGTTTGTGTGATTGGCCATCATACTTGCATGTTTTATGCTTTCTTTCATAATCTGAGAAGATGTGTTTGAGAGTATGGAGTTACTCTTTTGGCAACTTGTCCTTGACCGCGAGAGTGGCTGGGATTATGTTGAGGAGCAAGGTTTGTGATTTGAAATGAAATACATACACGAGAGTGATGTATGGAGTTAAAATCGTCATCACTTCACCGGGAGGTGAGTAATGACTACAAACCTCCTTTGCAAGTTAATTAACATGTTTAAATTCATATTTAATATAAGCTATGATGTGATAGTGAAATCCCAAGTCTAAGATCCTTCCAAATCTGAATCTTAACCTTTCTTAAGTGATAATGTTTTGTTTTAAATCTATAATTTAGTTGTTCTAATCCAATCATCTTATGTAAAACGATCTAGATTATTGAAAATCATAACTCTTGCGCCTAACTAACCAATGCTCCTTGTGTTCGACCTCGACTACAACTACTCTCGTATACTTGCGGGATATAGATAGTTGAGTAAAAGATCATTCTTATGATTGAAACTCGTTAGTGTAAACAACCAACAAGTTTTTGGCGTCGTTGCCGGGGAGCATCGGTATTCCTGTTAGAGTAAGAGTTGTTGATAAGTAAATGAGACTAAATCACAACCTTCATATCCACCATCATATCCATAAATCATAATTCATCATGATCATCATAATTTGTTGTATCTTCCATGTTTGTTTTTGTATCTCACTCACCTTATTTATTTGCAGGAGCATATGGGGTGTTCATAAAAATATCCTTGAACCGTGCATATCTCTACATTCAGAAAATGAACACACTTTTTGCAGCCCTCATGGAGCAAGAAGGAGTGAAACCCAAACATGTATGGAGGAATCACAACCCACACAACCATCATCCATGTCACCATCATCCAAACGACATTCACCCATGCATCCATCATCCACATCACCATCATCCACACCTAATTCACCACCAACACCCATACCACATTCTTCCACACCCTCATATCCACCACCTTCATCCATACCACATACACCACATCCACCTAATCCTCTGGATCCACATGAAGAACTAATCAAGGAGGATGACCTTCCTCTTAAGGACTACTTTGGTACAGTTGCAATGCACATGAGTGGGCCTATTAATATTTCAGAATTTGAGGCAGAGGAGTTTTCTATCAGCCCATCCATCATACAATTGCTACAACTGAATGCATTTGGAGGGACACCAATGGAGGATCCAAACCTCCACATTGCTGAATTTCTGCAGTTGCTAAACACCATAAAGATATATGGCGTTCCTACTGATGGGATAGGCCTAATTCTTTTTCCATTCTCTCTTAAAGATAAAGCCAAGGCATGGCTCTATACCTTACCAAAGAAGTCAATCAGCACTTGGGAGGAGCTTCTAAAGGTCTTTTTGGCAAGATATTTTCCACCTAGCAAAACTTTACAGTTGAGGATTCAACTCATCAATTATTCTCAAAGGGATGGAGAGACCTTGTATGATACATGGGAGAGGTTCAAAGATCTTCAACATCTTTGTCCACATCACGGTCTAAGCAATTGTCTTCTAATGCAATCTTTCTATAATGGTTTGTGCTACAATACAAGGATGTCTATTGATGCAGCTGCAAATGGAGCTCTAATGAACAAATCTTATGGAGAAGCTTATGCTATTATTGAAGATATGGCAGCAAACCATTACCAATGGAGTCCGGATACAAGCTACCACCCATCTTTTTCACATACTACTTTCAGAATGCAAGTGGAAGATCACACGGTTGATGCTCTAGACATAATTGCAGCAAAGCTAGACACTTTATCACAAAGGTTTGAGAAGCTAAGCACACATCCATTTCAAGCTGCCAATATTATTTGTGATGCATGTGGGTTTCTTGGACACTCATCTTCTACATGTTATGCTTCTTCTATTTATTCTCCAATGGGCTACACTCCACCGGACTTCTACAACAATGTCAACCCAAATTTCATTCAGCCACAACAACCACAAGTACAAGCTCTTTCTAGCAAAGAAAAATTTCCACCTTTCTTGCCTAGTCCACCGGAGACAAATCCTACATATTTTAGGCCGATGACATTGAAGAATGGAGTTGTCATAGAAGTATATCCTTCAAAGTATGATGATGTTGATATCCATGATGATTATGAAGTTGCAACTAAAGGGGAGAAAGATACAACACATGCTCTACATGTTGATTCTTCAAGCAAGCCACATGTCCTTCCTCCTTACATTCTAGATGAGGCATTGCTTTATAATGAGAACACTCTTCCCAACTCATATTTTGATGATGCTTCAAAGGAGAATGAAAAGACAAATAGTATTGGCATACAAAAGACTATTCTTGCTGTAGCTAATAGGTGCTTTCGCTTGCCCCAAATCAAGGACATATTTGCAAGGAGGCATCAATCTTTAGCACAACAATTTCCAGCTGCAAATCAGAGCACCGGTCCTCCATGGACTTTGATGTTTCCACCATGATGAGGTACCCGGTTGCAACCTTTTTAGTTTGATTTATGCAGTGAGGACACTGTAGATTTCAAGCTTAGGGGGGAGCAACCGGATGGTAACCTAGTTCTTTTAGCTTTTCCCTTTCATGTTATTTGCTTCTTGTCATTTGCTTTTGTTTTGTGTTCACATTTCAGTCATTGTTTTCAGTTCTCCTCTTCTGGTGGCAAATCTAGTATGAGATGAGGTTTACCTTTTATATGTGGATAGAACTCCTATGCTTAACAGATTGTCCTCTTTTGATGAGAAATATCATTTGGAGAAATTGTAAAAGACATGCATTAATCAAATGAAACCTTTTGGCCATCAACATGTGCTTAACTCTAGTTTATGCTTCTAGCCTGAACATTCATCTTTCACATCCTTGATTGCTTAAAACATGTAATGGTTTCAATTTTTGTGAGTAAATCAACTTTACAACATCATTTGGAATACGGGATGCCTTTGCCAAGCTCTTAGTGCAATTTTTCAACCACTCTTTCAATGAAAATTTTTCACAACAAATGAATGAAATCTAGCTAATGTTGTAATGTAGTTGACTCTCCTATGTTCTGGAAAAATTTTAAATTTTGTTTTGGCTTATCTCTTCTTTATACCCCATAAAAGATGGCAAAACCGCCCACATATCATGCTAGCCTAGTGTAAGTCCGATCTGGCCACGATGGTTAGGTGGTATGTCTTAAAAGAGGGTAAAATACCCCAACCGACATTCCACGTGTGCATAAGCCTACATTAGCAGCCGAGTGTCGGAACCCATAATCCATTGCCATATCATTTTTGGGAAAGAAGGAGAGTACAACTAAAATTGTCAATATCAACTAAGATGTCATCATTTGTATCCTTAATAGTTGAGAGTTTGAGTTGCACATCCACTAATTGCTTGGCTTGGTCATCCAAATTCTATGTAGTGTTGTTTAATTGATTGATTCATTTAATTGTGACCACCCCTACTGAAGTAAAAATCTCTTTCTTGGGTGTTTAAGTTGAATTGATGTCTATGAGTATAAACATGTTGATCATGGTTGGCTTGGTCTTATACACATCTTTCTTTTCATTTGATCTATGCATGAACTTGACAATTCCTTCATTTGTGTTTCTATGCTCTTTTTGCTTGAGGACAAGCAATGGTTTAAGCTTAGGGGGATTTGATGTGCACAAATCATATCACCTTTTGGATCATGTTTGGTTGCATATCTGTGTTGTTTTGACTCAATTATCACTCTCATTCATGCTAGATTCTATATTTTTATCTATTCTTACTTGTCTCATGGTTTGGATTGTAGGTACTACATATTGCAATGAAATTATGAGGAATATATCATATGATCTCTTATTAGATCACTCCTCGAGTATCTACATGTTTTGGGGTTCGAAATTACGCAAATACCACTTTTTACGGCATGTAAATCGGACCTACACACTGAAAGTTATGATCAGAATACACAACAGCCCAGAACAGCAAAGTGCACGCCGTGCACCTGTGAATTTCAGCCAGAAGAAAGTTTCTGGAAAGTTGCACGGCGTGCACTTTGAAGTGCACGCCGTGCACCTGGCAGTTCCAGCATTTTGTAAAATACAAGTTTTTGTTTAAAACGAAGGGGGAACTTAATGGGCGGTTACGGACGGTCATTGGTGGAAGTTCTCTCGTCCCAGAGCAAGTCTAGAGCATAGAAGGGCGATTTTGAGGGGAAAGGAGGTGGTTTCTTGCCAAAGGATTCCATTTCTTCTTCTCTTCTTCTCCATTGTCTTCTCCAAGGTACAACCAAGCTTCCCCAACTTCGTGCAGCTTCTCGGGAGAGGAGCCAGTCCATTTTGGAGCAGCTTTAGGAGTGGAATTTCGTCCCCAAGACGGAATTCTACTTCTCTTGGGTTACACTTTCAATGCTCCTAGCTTTTCCTTCTCTAAACCATGTTAAACTCTGAAAATTCTGTAGCATTTCTGCAATACATGATCATGGACGAGTAGAATCTGAATCTTGGACATGGGAGAGTAACTCCCATGTCATAGCTTGTATGAACATATGAATTTCGTACTAAATGTTAGTTTCTTGCATGTTCCAAGAGTTGTTTCAGATCTGAAATGCTTGTTTGTGTGATTGGCCATCATACTTGCATGCTTTATGCTTTCTTTCATAATCTGAGAAGATGTGTTTGAGAGTATGGAGTTACTCTTTTGGCAACTTGTCCTTGACCGCGAGAGTGGCTGGGATTATGTTGAGGAGCAAGGTTTGTGATTTGAAATGAAATACATACACGAGAGTGATGTATGGAGTTAAAATCGTCATCACTTCACCGGGAGGTGAGTAATGACTACAAACCTCCTTTGCAAGTTAATTAACATGTTTAAATTCATATTTAATATAAGCTATGATGTGATAGTGAAATCCCAAGTCTAAGATCCTTCCAAATCTGAATCTTAACCTTTCTTAAGTGATAATGTTTTGTTTTAAATCTATAATTTAGTTGTTCTAATCCAATCGTCTTATGTACAACGATCTAGATTATTGAAAATCATAACTCTTGCGCCTAACTAACCAACGCTCCTTGTGTTCGACCTCGACTAAAACTACTCTCATATACTTGCGGGATATAGATAGTTGGGTAAAAGATCATTCTTATGATTGAAACTCGTTAGTGTAAACAACCAACAGGAACTTGTCTTATGTGATTTTAAGAAATCTGGTTTTCTTGGTCATGCTTGGTGGTAGGGATTCAAATACGATGTGAATATGAGGCATGTACATTCGTTAGAAGTATTTATTTGGAGAGTGTTTTGAATTTTGTGTTACTCGCAGACAAGCAATGTTCAAGCTCAGGATTGTGATGAATATTTATTCATCTGGTTTTAAATTGCATTTTAGATTTACTTTTGTATATTTTATTTGCATTCTACTCCATATTTCACCTATTGTATTGGTTGAATCATTCATAAATTTTGTTTGGAATTTAATATATTTCTGTTATTTGTTTTATGCATTGATATAAGAAAAATAGATAATCAATTATCCCTCCCTGAAAGCCCAAGATAACAATCAAAATTACATATCCTCACTTCCCAACTATGACAATTAGAGTGAGGATTAGTAAAATATAGATAGTCACTCAAATTGCCATAACTTTTGTGTATGAACTCAAAATTAGATGATTTGAAAGTAAATGGATGAAAAATTCAATTATCTACGAAACAAGTATATATCCTATCATAGGATGATTGGTCGGCCAGAAAGTATGATCGATTGATCATGAAGTTTAGTATGATTTTCAATAACTCTCTTTAAAGTATACCCCAATACTAAAATGACTCTACATTTCTCATCTAGTATTACAATTGAGTGATTAAAGTTGGATAGAAAGATAATTTGATCATATATATAATGAATATATTTATTTACTACCTTATCCCAACAAGATGTCCCTAAAGTCACCCAAAATTCATAAGATAGAAATCTATAGCTGACAACCATTGGGTTAATTTATATGGATGTAATATTTTGTCAGGGGATACAAAAATACCTGAGGGATGTCCAAGGTTAGGATTCATACATATTTTCTACCATCCACAACTCTATTCTTCACCAAGAAATTTTAGAGAGGAAAGCTTCTAATTTGACATGAAGACACAATCCATCATAGATCCAGACCAAAGAATGAAGCTATCTTCAGGGAGTTATGATGAGATAACTGGCCTTGACCTCTATGATTCTACATTCTCCATGAGCTTTCTCCTTTCTCTCTCTCTCTCTCTATATATATATATATATATATATGACATGAATAAGATTAGGGAGTGGATATTTTACCAAGGTGCGAGGATTATCCTATTGCACATACCTTGTACTCTTGTTATAAATTGCTATTCATATGATTTTTAGATTACTTATATATTGATTGATTGCATGCTCTATAGATTATCTACCTATTTTGTATGATTGTTAGAATCCTATACATAGATACCTTAAAATTTAGGATTAGAATGTCAATTAGTATCAATAAATCCCAAATGTGACCACAGAAGAGATTTAGACATGATGATGAATTAAGGATCCATAGGTAGCGAGACCTTGAGCCTATGGGAAAATCTGTCCTTGTGAATTTGATACTCCGAAGGGTATGAAATTACTTGGTCCCAATCTCAATCTGTGTGTCAATGTGTGATGTAACATCAAAGAGTGTATGTGTAGGCGTATGGCACGGAAACCAGGCATCTTGCTAATTTTATCCTAGTATTAAATTGTTTCTTTCATTGTTAGATTTCATTTTTTGCATTGTTAATTTAGTTAATCAATCAACCATAAATTCGATCAATCCTTATTAATAAATTTTCTTAATTTGATTGGAAATATGAATTGTTCTTAAAAAAATTTCATTTGGGTTCGAAGTAAAGCTATATGTGATAAGACCCACCCACTTGCGGGTGGTGATTATTGCACATTATATCAGGTAAAAACTTAGGGATCTTTCCCTGGGTGAATTTTTTGTGCTATAATCTACCACATCATTCCCATACCCCCCTATACAACCTTATGAGACTTAGTTGACTAGGGAATAGATAAAATCCAATCAAGACTACCATAATCTAGGTTTCTAGGAGTATTTCTCCTATTGCATTTGGTGGAAAGGAGTGGTATGGGATGTGTGAGAAGATTATTTCACTTACCATTACCCTCATCCAACCACTAGACATGTTCCTTGCTAAGCGTATATGAAGAAGTATTCTTGGACACTTACATCTCACACATAGGGCTACTGGAGTAGAGAGATAGGTGGGATATCAGGGAAACTAGCTAAGGATCCAATAGTTGAACTTAGGAGTCCCCCCCCTTCAACCTCCTATTTCCTCTTCTCTTTATACCTTATGTATTTTCATACATCAATCACATGGATATAAGTAGGATAAGAGATCAAGTAAGAATATAACATTAATGAATGAAAACAAAGTGTTTGCATGAATATCTTTCCAACATGGTATCTAAGTTACATATTTTCCTCCAAACAGCCCAAGAGGGGGCTTACTACTCATGATACAAGAAAATGCAAAAATGGGAAAGTAAGAAGTTGAAATGGCCATAGATCTCAAGGTATAGGTTGTCTCCTTATCAAACAACAACAAAGTTGAGCTCCTCCCTCCTCTAAGGTGGAATGACATGGAAATGTGAAAGGGAATGGTCAAAACCCTAGAAAACTAGGGTTTTGAGGTGGAATATGGAAGGAAGTGAAAAAATATAGTAGGTGGGAGTCAATGGCGACCTTGAATGTTGGGGGGGTCTAACCTTTAGCTACCACCCACCACTAATGTATATATAGTGTCCTAGGAAACTAGGGATAAGTGGGGGTAAAGTGATAAAATGGTAGTGAGAAGCATTAGGGCTAGGTGGGTAGCACGACCGTAATGGTCATCATGGCCATGATGTTCACCATGAGCATGGTGGGTAGATGTACAAATGGTTGTAGTGAGTGAAAATGATCGTTGTGGTGAAGGTAAAATGGCATAGTTGAAATGGTATTTGGAAGGCTTGGTGGCACAACCATGGTGGTCACTTTTATCATAGTGGAGTGAAGGTAGAGTGAGCATGGTGGATACCACGATCATTGTAGATGGAGGAATAGTGAGTCATGATCGTGAGAATGACCATCATGGGATGATGTTACCACGACTGTGTTAAGAAACATGACCACTCTCAACTCTACAGATCATAGTCATGTTGATGAACATGACCATGTTGGCCAAGCTGCTTTACTTGCTTTATACCTGAACTTAGAATGTGATTTTGACTCTACTAGAACTGTTGTAGCGAGATAATATGGTCATTTTGTGGGATGTGCACTTTGATATTCAAGTTGTCCATCCATGGTGATCTTTGCTCAACTTTGACATGTGTACACTTGGATAGGTTGGAGTTGACTTTGGTGGCTCATTGGAATCCTCCATAGTCTATTGGAGTCATTAGTTTCATCTCTCTCTTCTTTGTAAATCAATTGGTATCCAAGGTACCTGAAAAACATGCAAAAAGCATCCAAAAGTACATTTCATATAAAACACCATTTCTTGTGAAAGTAGATGCATTATGAGACATCTATATGTGAATAAGATAGCACAAGATGGAGACCCAATTTAGGGTTGCATAAGTTGAAAGACTGCTTCTTAATATGAAAAATATATAGGCGTATTTCTGAGTCCACAAAATAGGTTAACAACTGGCATATTGGTTCTTTCCACCTACCCACCAATGTACCTCAAACTGGGCAATTGAAGAGCCAATCGGGTGAATGGACACTTAATGTTTGCTTGCTATGTTCCCAACCACCCAGCCAGATGGGAAGTCAAGCTACTAGTTGGGAATCAATCTTCACTATTGCATAATGGGCATTCCTTGGTTGGGTGATTTGCCTACTACATTACTTGATTTGCTTGCTTTTAAACGACCTAAAAATATTCCCAATAAACTGACTCAAAGGACGAGTCAGGCTATTTGTCTATATCTTAGTGAAGGCATGGGTCCGTTGGTCGACTTACTGGTCAATGATTGATTGGAGAAGTGTTAGGGTAACTATGAATTCCCAACTTGAGATCCTTGAAATATTAAATTCTCTTTTAGTTAACAGCCCATATATCGATGCTTGGAGATGGGGGAATGGTCCCACTAGGCTGTGCTTGATTTAGTTTCTCCCCTCCAAGGCCCTTGAACTAACTTGGACATAATTCCTACAATAAGACAACAACTCTGATAGCAAATCCATAAAAGTAAGATTCAAAGTATCAAAACCTAATTATGCTAAAACTGAAGCAATAAACACGTGGCTTCCATGGGAATATAAGTTAAATCTACACTTAAACGTAGATGAATATGCATAAATTATCACCCTAAATGTCTTAAAATTGTACTTCGAAGTATATTGGCCTTTTGGGCCGTGCTTTTGTTTATTAAACCCACTAAATAATTTCCCTCTTATAATTTATAATGAAATATTGATAGCTCCATTATATAGAAAAATTATGTTTTTTAAATAGTTGGAATTTTCTCTAACTTGGTATAGTTTTTACAAATAAATTCCAATAGATTGAAGATGTGAATTTCAGGATGTTTATAATGATAGAATTTTGGAAATTTCATATATAATTATCCACAAGCCAGGAGTAAACAAATAAATATGTTTTGGAATCATAAAATTGTACTCTACCCAAATATGTTAGTTTCATGGCCTAATTAAGTAAACATATAAATATGATTTTTAGGGTTTATGCAATCAATGAAAATTTAACCCTAATCTCATTCATATGCTTAATTGGTGATCCAAGACCCTATTGTGTACAAAGGTTGTGAAAATGATTAATTCATAAGGTTGATTATAATATATATTGCATCATTTAATTCATAATTGGGCATTCAACTAAATTCATCTCTCTTGAGCTATATGAGTCCTAAAACTATAATATTCTTAATATATGAGTCATAAACTTATCAAAAGACCCCTTTGGTATATGTTTCTATCTCATCAAGCACTTTAAATGCTAGATCTATATTTATGGATCCTTTGACCCCACTTATTATATCATTATATTCTCATCCCTTATTTGGTCGGAACTTATGATCTTGCCCACACTATTAAGCATGTGTGGTTTGACTAGTCATATCTTCAAGTAGGTACACCATATTTTTAGGTAATGGAATTTATTCCCCTACACATGTCAGACTTTATTTTCTTGCCACATGTGATATATTTAGATATTGGGTTTTATTTCCTTGCCAAGCAATAAAGTTTTATTCCTCCTTACCATGTACCAAGGTTTCATTACTCATGAAATGTTGTATTATATTTGACACATAAGTTTTTTAGTCCTCCTGCACTCGATTTGGAATATATGGGTTCCAGTCCTACTATTTAGATTATGATAGTCTTTATGGTAATCAACCTGCAAATTATTTTATTCATTTATGATTATGGAATTATTTAAAAGGCAAGAATCTTTCTTACTAAATACTTTAAATGAATTTCTCTTTTGGCATCTTTATTCATTTTGGCATCCACTTGGGTGATTCATATCTCTCTCTGACTAGAAGCCTTGATAAATTTATTATTTCTTACTAAATACTTTAAATGATTTTTTTGGCATCTTTATTCATTTTGACATCCACTTGGGTGATTTGTATCTCTCTTTGACTGGAAGCCTTGATAAATTGATTATTGTACTTTTTGTATTAATGTATAATTTCTTGTTATATGCAAATACCCATCTAAGATGACATGTTCCGGTATTTATACTCTTATGGGGTTTTCTTCCAACTCCTTAGATAAAGAGGACATTTGAAGGATGACTAATGAACCATTTGTGTAACATCCTCAAAATTTAAACTTGTGAATGGACCCTTAATCAGAAACCCTAATGTCAAATTTCATGTATCAATTAGAACCTAATGTGAACATTAGGCCAAAATATAATTTTTAAGGCAAAGTACAATAAATTAAGTAATGTTTATTCTTCTTATAATGGTAGTTAATTTAATGGCATTCAACATTGAAGAATAATGCATTCCCTCTCTCCTTTATGTAACCATGTTAATGTTAATATACGTCTAATGTTAGGGTGGCCTAATTTCATTCAATGGGCTTAATACAACCAAAATCAACCCTAAGTGACTACAAAAGAAAAGACCAATTAGTTAGGGATCAATCACAATTCAGTTGAAGTACATGAGTAATACTAAATACATAATAATAAGTAGTAACTCATCTTTGGGTCACCAAAATTAGGAAGTAATCATATAAGAATGGCCTAGGATCTAAAATACACATGTGGTCCAAATGTGAAGCTAAACTAACTTCATTTGACCCCTTATATCAATTTGTAAAGATTTCATAAGTTTTATCCCTAAATCCTTGATAATGTATTGATATAACCTTAAATACACCTAAGTTCAACAACTTTATCACGTGTCAGTAGACCTTTGTGTCCCGATCCAGATAGGACTCGCAGATCCCAGGGACTTCCCCTTTGCCCGAGTTGTGACTTCCCTGGACTCCACCAATCCTTATTGTTGTGCAACTCCTTTTCCTATCTCTCTCTATGTGCGGCATCCCACGAGCAAACAAGGCCATTTTTGCACTCCTTCGGTCTTCATGATCTGCCCGGTCCCAAACACCTCTGGGTTTCAGGACCTAGTTCTCCCAAACCACAAGGAACTCTGTTCCCTCCCTTGTTTTTGAGTCCTTTGACTCCACAATACATCTCAAGCAAAAACCTATATAACCAGCACCACCAGAACAATCTTGGAGGCACCAACATTGTTCCTAAATTGTTTTTTCTTTCCCATTATTGGTCGCATATCTGAGATCCTACTCCCCTCAATCTGGGTCTTGCTATTGTCCAACCCAATTTGCTGTCACGGCAAGCTGGGCCTTTGAGGCCATCTTTGAGATGCCGGATAGTCTTCTCGCAGCCCCAAAATGGTTGGACCCCACAAATTTGTCTGAAGCAAAGGTGATATTGTATTTCCTCCCCCCCCTCTTTCCAGCTAACTATGGATTGTCTTAGTAGTTCACCCTCTTGGACCTCATTTGGTCTAGTTTTCTTCCTCTTCTCCTTCAACGATATGTTTCATACATGCCCAAGTTTATAGCTTCCCTCGGGCAATTTGGTTTTATCTCAATTTTAGTGTTTCACATGCTTCACCTGTCCCCTTCTTGTTCTTCCATGGTGGAGTCATCTTGGGCTTCTGGCCACCACAACGCCCATTATGGGGTTTGTCAAGTTTGGACAACAATGAGGAATCCGATGGTGAGTCCACCAAGTCGTAGGGAGCAACAAGTCATCAAGTGATGTTTTGGGGTTTTGATCGAACATCGTGTTGTTCACTCCAGTTTGTGTGAAGAAGGCGACGAGAGTTTGTTTTCGGTTATGCCCTTGCACATGCATGATTTGTTTTTCCACACATGGGTATTTTGGGGTTCTCCGCATACTCTTGGCGGCGCTCTTAGTCTGGGAGGGCCCTATCCATGTGGCGAAACCATGTTGGGCCACCTCAATAGTGCCGCAAGCCTATTGTGGATATAAATTATACAAGTGGATTTTGTTGATTTTTTATTGGTCAATTGTTCGAATATTCGTAGTAAATCAATAGTTTATCAGAAAAATACTCAGAAATAGTTGTTGGAAATTTTTTTTGAAAAGGAACCCGGTTTCAGTGTTTTCAAGCCCTAATTCAATAGTATATGACCCTATTTTCTGAAAAGACCCAAATTAAAGTTTAGGATGTATTAAGGTGATAATTAATATAAATCATGTAATTTCAGGAATTAGGATTTGACCAAGATCAAAAGGACTTAGCTAGAATTTTCTTTCCTCCAAATTTAGGTAGTTGGGTCCATGCACTTTGAGTATTTAAGTAGTGGTTTTAAATCTCTTTAAGATTATTGTATCGTGATGGTAAAGTTAAATTACATGCATAGTTATGTCTTCAATTTTTAGAAATTCTTGAATTAATGTTTCCAAAAAGTTATTATAGGATGCTTATGCTTGCAAGTTTTATTTTAAGAATTCATGTCATGTTAATGTAAAACCAATTCAAGATAACCATTCCAAGTTAAAGATTGATCATATAATTGGTTGTATTATTTTGTCCTTATTATGTTAAGGTTGATCCCTCAAGCCTTATGAGTTCAAATGGAACATAGTAGCACTTATGTGCCAATCACGAGATCAAGTGGAGCATTATTAATGGAACTTAGGAGCAAATCATGAGCTCAATTGGAGCATAGTTGATGACACATGTGCATGAGGGATTAGGGTTACACACCTAGATGGTTATGCACTTTTATTTTAACTCTATAACTGTATATAGCATGCTCTCTCTCTTTCCCACGTCTTTGTGGTATTGGAGACAGACTTATGGGATTTTGTAGAGAGAATGCTATATGCATAACTATGCTTGTCTTGTCCTTTCAAGTGCATGTGGTATGGGACATGTGCATGATGGAGGTGCAAGATAAGTGTGATAAAACATGTCACCTTTGAATATATGAGTAGCCGACATATATCTAAAGACGACAAAGAAATAAGAGTTGCATTAAAATTTCAAGGCAAATAGTCACCTAAACCTTATCATATACGTAGTAATACCAAGCATGCATACGAAAGGTAGATAATTTGACATAGATAAGTTAGGCATAGGGTAGTACCAGGACCCCTAGAGAAGAAGCAAAGAGGTCATGCTTCATGTCAATGACGATGAGATAGATTCGTTAGTGGTGTACCCACATGTTGGTTCTAATGATGAGGAGTGTTTAACCATGAGAAGGCTAATGAGACTTTAAGATGATATTAGAGAGCTAGCATACATGGAATAAGTAAACCCTAAGGTGGGTAGTACTTGGAAATTTTGAGGACACAATTTATTTAAGGTGGGTAGAATTGTAACATCCTCAAAATTTAAACTTGTGAATGGACCCTTAATCAAAAACCATAATGTCAAATTTCATGCATCAATTATAACCTAATGTGAACATTAGACCAAGATATAATCTTTAAGGCAAAGTCTAATAAATTAAGCAATGTGTATTCTTCTTATAACGATAGTTAATTTAATGTCCTTCAACATGAAGAATAATGCATTCCCTCTCTCATTTATGTAACCTTGTTACTATTAATATACATCTAACGTCAGGGTGGCCTAATTTCATTCAGTGGGCTCAATACAACCAAAATCAACACTAAGTGACTACAAAAGAAAAGAACAATTAGTTAGAGATAAATCAAAATTCATTTAATGTACATGAGTGATACTAAATACATATTAGTAAGTAGTAACACATCTTTGGGTCAGGAAGTAATCATATAAGAATGGCCTAGGCTCTAAAATGCACATGTGGTTCAAATTTGAAGCTAAACTGACTTCATTTGACCCCTTCAATCAATTTGTAAGGATCTCATAAGTTTTAACCCTAAATCCTTGATAATGTATTGATATAACCTTAAATACACCTAAGTTCAACAACTTTATCACGCGTCACATGAACCTTTGTGTCCCGATCCAGATAGGACTCCTTCCCATGGGTTTCCCCTTCGCCCGAGTCGCGACTTCCCTAGACTCTGTCCAGTCCTTATTGTCGTGCAACTCCTTTTCCTACCTCTCTATGTGTGCTACATCCCATGACCAAACAAGGTCAATTTTACGCTCCTTAGGTCTCCACGACCCGTCCAGTCCCAAACACCTCAGGGTTTCATGCCCTAGTTCTCCCAAACCACAAGGGACTCCATTCCCACCCATGTTTTTGAGTTTTTTTGACTCCACAACACATATCAAGCAAAGACATATATAACCAGCACCCCTAGAACAATCTTGGAGGCACCAACGTCGTTCCTAAATCATTTTTCTCGCCCATTATTGGTCGTAGATCTGAGATCCTACTCCCCTCAATTTGGGTCTTTCTGTTGTCCAACCCAGTTTGCCGTCATGACAAGTCGGGCCTTTGAGGCCATCTATGAGGTGTCGGATAGTCTTCTAGCAGCCCATGTTGGATCCTAGATGGGTGATTAGATGCTCTAGAGGGAGGGTGAATAGAGATGAATGCACTTAAACAAAATTCATTAGACCTTCAAGATATATCACAAGATAAGGTTGCTAAATAGGAAATTTGTGGGCAACTAAAACATGCATAGCAAGGATGAGAGAGATTGAGCATACACCAATTGACAAGCTATTTAGAGTGGTTCCACACTTCAAACTAGAAGTGAGTCATTCCACTACCTAGAGAGGTCAACCTCTAGGATTTCTGAACCTTGTACCTTCATTATATTCATTATGAGAGATACAATACATGACCACCAAAGGAGTTACCTATCCAATACAAAAAGTCTTCAACCTTACCAAGGACTTACCCACTTTACAAGGAGTCTTCTGCCTTCTTCCAAGGACTTACCTACTCTTGCACAAGTCTTCAGCCTTGCAGGGATTACCCACTCTTCTTGGATCTTCCGCCTTTGACTTTACCTTCACTCGGAGAAGCTTCCACCAAATACTTGCCCACTTGAGCAAGGAGTCTTCTGCCTTCACCAAGGGCTTACCCACTCTTGCTCCAAGTATTAAACCTTGATGTTCACCAAGGGACACCTTCCCTTGTTCTTCTTCACCCCTCTTAGACAAGAGAGAGAACCTTCATCTTCATGGTTGAAATGAGAGATAGGGAGGTGGTGGAAGTGAGATCCTCATAAGATATACATGTAGGACTAGCTCTCTTACAGATTTCCTACTCACTCTAACGAATGTAGCAAGTGATTAAGCTTAGAGAGAGAGGAGACTGTAGGAAGCACTCAACTATAGAATAGGAACCACTCATAGATTTTTGCATTGAATGCTCAACCTTGGAATGAAGCCCAAGGGGTCCTATTTATAGCTGGGGATGCCTCTTAGCCTTTAGGAACACTTGAGAATGAAAACTAGCTATTTTGTGGCTTGCAACAGATATATTTTCACTTATTGCAACTCCACAACAGCTGGAAGCACTTTTCTGCCCTTTTCCGTATAGTGCAATCGACCGAGTTTCTATAAGGGTAACTCGACCGATAGAGTAAAATACAAAGTCGATATTCAGATCATCGGTCGAGTTTGTCCTGGGGAAACTAGACCAACCAATGAAAATCGAATTGGTCAGGTACTCCATCGGTCGAGTTCTGTGAAGTATAAACTCGACCGATCAAAATTCATTTTCAAGATCCAATCAGGATCGGTCGAGTTCTGTGTATTGACAACTCGACCGATGAACAACCTGATGTGGATTTTGGAAAATGGCTTTTGAGTGCTTAAACATTTGATCTAAGTGTCCTGGTTTTTTCCAAGCTTAATTACAAGTCATACAATCATTACAAGTGATTTACAATATGATTCTAATGGATTTACATCATATTACAAAAATGTGCACTTGTATTGACTTTGACTTGTCTTTTCTCCAATTTGATATGCACAAGTTAGGGCATTTGGAGTGTGTCTATACCTAATCTGAAATCACTCAAGTAGAGACATTAGACACAAATATGTGGGATGGTTAGTCATCATCAAAACATAGGTTTAGTCAATTTAGACGTGAGTCAACATTGACCTAATTGACCTTGAGTCAACATTCTCCCTCTTTTTGAAGATGACAAACCATTCCATAAATGTATTGAAAGCTTTTAAGTAAAATCATACCTTCAGAGAAACCTAGGGGTTTCAATAGGATTGAGCTCATATGATCCCCCTCAATTGATGTTATTTCTCCTGCATGGTTAGATTTCATAACATTTATAGAATGCTATGTCTTCTACTCATATGTGTTTCTACACATATATATGTCTTCTCCCCTTTACCTACTCCCTTTACATGAACATACTTCTCTTCTTCAAGTAAGACATGCCTTCTCCCTGTTTTGTCAAAAGAAGACATACCTTAATTTCTTCCCCTTTATCATTTCAAAAAGTGGGGGTATGAAGAAATAAGAAACACCACTTGTTAAAAGAAAGGAGATAACAATAAGTTATATAGGGAGAGTAGAAGAGCACAAATAGGGGCTTGTCCAAGCATAAAAAGAAACACAAGTTAAAGCATACACTTGAACAACCCAAAATGTAAGATGAAGTGCTGCAAAAAAAACAATAAAATGCAATTTTGACCCTCAAGATGAAAGAATTTGCACAAAAAATGTCAGGGCTCGTGGCAAAGCGATGAGCCTTACTCAGAGGTCGTTTCTGCATAAAAAACACTAGTCTTGCACCAAAAACTGAAACTAGAGCAAAATTTGCATAAAATCCAAAAATACTCCAATTTCTACATACAATGTAGATCTAAGTACCCTGCATCATAATGTTATGCAAGAAACTTAAGATAGTAGATATGCAATTCAAGGAACAAGCTTGAGCATGTATGAGACAAGATACAAGCATAGCATATAGTGAAATATCACTAGATGAGCAAAGATGCCAATTATAAATAAGGTTAGAACTACATGTATGTGAACTACTAGTAGATGTTATCACAAGTTAGGACTACTAGTAGGAACTAGATCATAGCAAGAGATACCAAATGATACACAAGATAAAGCAAGCTATGAGTAGATGTAGAGATATATCCAAACAAAGATATATGCAATTAGAAGCATGAAAGGATATAACCCACTAACAAGTATGCATCATTACAAAAGGATGATTACCACTAAGAACCTCAAGGTTGTATCAAAATAAGATATACACCTAGATAGATGTAGCAAGTTAGAGTACAATGGAAGTAATTTTAGACACAACTAAGAGATCCAAAGAGATCATAATCAAAACCTGCAAAACAACTCAAAGTAAGTAATTGCAAGATATAGATATACCAATTTAGAGCAATTAGAGAGATAGAGTTGTAAGCAAGATAGGAAATTTAAAGCATGGCAATATGCATATATAAAGGTATCAAATGAGAGTGTCGAAGAATAAGGCTATTGATTGAGAAAATCTAGTTGAGAGGGAAATTCTCATTCAATAAGCCAACTGTGTATTCTGTGCACAGTGTTATCAGTCGAGTTCTGTGTATTGACAAATCGACCGATGACAGCTGCTGGAAACACCCATTGGTGCCTATCGGTCGAGTTTCAAACAGGACAAACTCGACCGACATAACTGTTTTCAAAAGGCACATATATTTCATAAAAACATATTTAGAGGCAAGCTAAAAATACAAACCATATCCAAACATGTCTAAGCAAGTTAGTAATACACTATAGAAGCATTAGAAACAGTTTTTGAGCAAGAGTGTGAAGAGAATCACAAAATACCACTTTTGACTAAAAAAACACATGCATAGTGCACACTAACTTGACAAAAACAAATTAGAAAAGGTTATAAGCAAGAAAACTTTTACCTTTGTGCTTACCATGCCTTTTTCCATTTGTTGTCACCCTCTACACATCTCACCTTTCTTCTTTTATGTGGATTGACAAGTCAATTTGCAATTGAATAGCTCAAGTCAACCCATTTGCAAGTACCTACAAGAAGAAAGATGAAATGGTCCCCAATCATGTTTTTGGGTCCGAAGGGGTTAGTTTCGCAACCCAAGTCCTATTGCTCTTGGGTGCTTTCCTAAAAGGACAACAAGTAGAATAATGACCAATTTCATTGCAATAGTTGCATGTGCCCATAGTCTTGGAACTAGAGGATTCTCCATGGAATATTGGAGGTCCTTTACCTTTGTTGTTCCTTTGACTACCATCATACCCCAAACCATGTCTACCAATTTGTTTGGTAGTATGGTGTAGAATATCATTAAGGCTCTTCTTACCAACTAAGAATATTTGCAAAGAAGATCTCAAACTATCATTATCATGCATAAGAGAAGTAATAGTAGAAGACAAATGATTGATATTATCTCTAGCATGCAAAAGATTATTTTCTAAGTAAAGAGCTTTAGTTAAATAAGAATCTCTATCAATATGAAGAGCAACTACATCATTCTCTCTACTAATAGAACTAGAACAAGATTCAAGCACATTGATTTTAGCAAGCAAGGAGCCATTTTCTATTTCAAGCAAAGAAATCTTAGAAAGATAAACACCATTTTCAGATTCCAATCCTTGCAAAGCAAAATCTTTGTCATTGTTTTCAGATTTAAGAACATCAATATCATTCATGAGAGAATCAACAATTAAAGTATGCTCTTCATTAGAAATTGGTATGAGAGGCTGAGCTTCTAGAAATCTAATCTTATCAAGCAAACTAGCATTTTCAAGTTTAAGAGAGTCTACTTGGCTAAGACAAGCATTTTTGTCATCAAGCAAGCACGAATCAGCATGTTCAAGATCATCTAGTTCTACATGAAAATTATTAACAATTCTAGCAAGATTTTTCTTTTTCCTTTTATAAGACTTAAGAGAGGCACAAGTATCATGAATAATGGCAATCAAAGATTCTTTATCTAAAGAGTTTAGATTTACCTCACTTGAGTCTTTACTTGTTGGTGCCATGAGAGCAAAATGACATTCTCCTTCTTCACTAGAGCTTGAGCTTGATCCTTCACTTGACTCTTCACTAGATCTTGAGCTTGATCATTCACTTGACTCTTCACTCGAGCTTGAGTTGGAGAAGTCACTTGAGCTTGAGTGCCATTTCTCCCTCTTCTTGTACTTCTCTTCTCTTATGGAGATGGGTCTTTTTGCCTTGTCAGCAATCTTCCTTGTAGTGACCCTTATTTCCACATGTGAAGCACCGGATGGAGGAGGACTTGCCTTTGTAGAGTTTACCCTTGGAGTACATGTCATCTTCTTTAACTTGAGAGGATGGAGAAGCTTGACCAAGAATAGCCTTGATTTGAGCTTTGATTTCAGCCTTCTTCATTCTCTTGAGTTCTTTCTTTTCTTGTCTTTCTACTTTCTCCCTCTTGTCAAGTGTGGCTTCATGTTCTTCTAGATTTCCAATGAGCTCTTCAATAGGAATATCCTTAAGAGACATTGCTTCTTCAATAGAAGTCACTTTGGGTTCCCATCTCTTGGGAAGAGTTCTAAGGATCTTTGAGTTGATCTCTCCTCTAGACATAGGATGACCTAGAACCGCAAGACCATTCACAATGGTGTTGAGCCTTGAGTACATGTTGGCTATCCTTTCCTCCTTTCCCATATTCAAGTTCTCAAACAACCCTTTGAGCATGTAGACTTTGCTTTCCTTCACTTGGTCTGTCCCCTCATAAGTGATACGTAGCTTTCTCCATACCTCATAGGCTGTTTCACATGAAGAAATCTGGTTGAACTTGGTGGGGGTCATGGAGGCATAAAGGATGTTCATGGCTCTAGAATTCAAGGTTGCTTTCTTCAAGGTAGCATCATCCCATTCTTCAATCTTTGTCTTTAGTAGCTTGTATGTGCTGTTCACCATTTGCCACATCTCAAGACTTGATCTTTGGATGTAGAATTGAAGCCTTCTTCTCCAATAGAGGAAATTGCTCCCATTAAAGATTGGCAGGCTGATCAAGTATCTCCCTCCTTGGTAGTCACCCATCTTCTCCTACTTGTTGAAGTATGCTTGGAGAAGCCCGCTCTGATACTAATTGTTGGATCCTAGATGGGTGATTAGATGCTCTAGAGGGGGGTGAATTGAGCTGAATGCACTTAAACAAAATTCATCAGACCTTCAAGATATATCACAAGATATGGTTGCTAAATAGGAAATTTGTGTGCAACTAAAACATGCATAGCAAGAATGAAAGAGATTGAACATACACCAATTGACAAGCTGTTTAGAGTGGTTCCACACTTCAAACTAGAAGTGAGTCAGTCCACTACCTAGAGAGGTCAACTGCTAGAATTTCTTAACCTTGCACCTTCATTATATTCATTACGAGAGATACAATACACGACCACCAAAGGACTTACCTATCCAATACAAAGAGTCTTCAACCTTACCAAGGACTTACCCACTTTGCAAGGAGTCTTCTGCCTTCTTCCAAGGACTTACCTACTCTTGCACAAGTCTTCAGCCTTGCAGAGATTACCCACTCTTCTATGATCTTCCGCCTTTGACTTCACCTTCACTCGGAGAAACTTCTACCAAGGACTTGCCCACTTGAGCAAGGAGTCTTCTGCCTTCACCAAGGGCTTACCCACTCTTGCTCCAAGTCTTCAGCCTTGATCTTCACCAAGGGATGCCTTCCCTTGTTCTTCTTCACCCCTTTTAGCCAAGAGAGAGAACCTTCATCTTCATGGTTGAAATGAGAGATAAGGAGGTGGTAGAAGTGAGAGCCTCACAAGATATACATGTAGGACTAGCTCTCTTACAGATTTCCTACTCACTCTAACAAATGTAGCAAGTGATTAAGCTTAGAGAGAGAGAGAAGGCTGTAGGAAGCACTCAACTATAGAATAGGAACATCACATAAAGTTTTGCATTGAATGCTCAACCTTAGAATGAAGCCCAAGGGGTCATATTTATAGATGGGGATGCCTCTTAGCCTTTGGAAACACTTGAGAATGAAAACTAGCCATTTTGTGGCTTGCAACAGATATATTTTCACTTTTTGCAACTCCACAATGACTATAAGCACTTTTGTGCACTTTTCCATATAGTGCAATCGGTCGAGTTTCTATAAGAGTAACTCGACCGATAGAGTAAAAGACAAAGCTGATATTCAGACCATCGGTCGAGTTTGTTCTGGGGAAACTCGACCGACCAATGAAAATCAAATTGGTCAGGTACTCCATCGGTCGAGTTCTGTGAAGTGTAAACTCAACCAATCAAAAGTCATTTTCAAGATCCAATCAGGATCGGTCGAGTTCTGTGTATTGACAACTCGACCGATGAACAACCTGATGTGAATTTTGGAAAATAGCTTTTGAGTGCTTAAACATTCGATCTAAGCGCTCCTGATTTTTTTCCAAGCTTAATTACAAGTCATACAATCATTAAAAGTGATTTACAACATGATTCTAATGGATTTACATCATATTACAAAAACATGCACTTGTATTGACTTTGACTTGTCTTTTCTCCAATTTGATATGCGCAAGTTAGGGCATTTGGAGTGTGTCTATACCTAATCTGAAATCACTCAAGTAGAGACATTAGACACAAATATGTGGAATGGTTAGTCATCATCAAAACATGGGTTTAGTCAATTTAGACGTGAGTCAACATTGACCTAATTGACCTTGAGTCAACAGCCCCAAGAATGGTTAAACCCAACAAATTTTTCTGAAGCAAACATGTGATCTTGCATCCCCCCCTCTCTTTTTCTACTGACTATGGCTTGTCTTAGTAGTCCGTCCTCTTGGACCCCATTTGGTCTACTTTTCTTCCTCTTCGCCTTTGGCGATATGTTTCGTACATGCCCAAGTTTGTAGCTTCCCTCGGGCAGTTTGATTTTCTCTCAATTTTAGTGTTTCAAAGCTTCACATGTCCCCTTCATGTTCTTCCATGGCGGAGCAGTCATCTTGGGCTTTCGACCACGACAACGCCCACTAGGGGGCTTGCCAAGTTTGACCAATAATGAGGAAGCCGATGGCGAGTCCACCCAATCACAGGGAGCAATAAATCATAAAGTGATGTTTTGGGGTTTTGGCCAGACATCATGTTGTTCACTCCAGTTCGTATGAAGAAGGCAACAAGAGTTTGTTTCTGGTTATTCCCTTGCACATGCATGATTTATTTTTTCACACATGGGTATCTCGGGGTTCTCCGCATAGTCTTGGCCGTGCTCTTGGTCTTGGAGGGCCTTATCTAGGTGGAGAAACCCGGTTGGGCCACCTCAATAGAGCCACAAGCCTGTTGTGGATATAAGTTATACATGTGGATTTTTGATCGGTCAATTGTTCATATATTTACAATAAATCAATAGTTTATCAGACTAATACCCAAAAATAGTCATTGGAAAGTTTTTTCAAAGAGGAACCTGATTTTAGTGTTTTCAAGCCCTAGTTCAATCGTCTCTAGCCCTATTTTCTTAAAAGATCCAAATTAGGGTTTAGGATGTATTAAGGTGATAATTAATATAAATCAAGCAAAGTTAGACATAAATAAAAGAATGGATGAGATTGTTAAGCTGCAACAAAAAGTTAATAATTTGAGTAACAATGATACTCTTGATAAAATTTTAAATAATTCTTATCATCAAATTGGAAGGAGAGGACTAGGATATGATCCTAAAGGAAAATCTTATCAAAAACCTAGTTGGGGAAGAACACAAGTGCCAAAGAGTCAATCTATGTATGTACCCAAAGGCAAATACATACCCAAGAACAACCTAGAACAAAATCATAGAAAGAGATATGAGGTTGATTCTATATGTTGTCATTATTGTTTGCATCTTGGACATTATTCTTTTTCATGTCCTTACAAGAAAAAGGATGTTGATTTAGTATGGGTTCCAAAATCCCCAAACTAAATAAGTAAGATTAAGTTGGGATATGACCAAGGACTCTAGTTGTATATTTCTATGTCTATCTCGACTTAACATAATGGGATAACAAATTAATTCAGGTATTTAGAACTTCTAATTTGAAAATATACAAATATGCAAAGACAAATCTTTGAAATTTTGCCTTAATTAGAGTACTCTAAAGCATAAAGACTTAAATATAATTAGTTGAGATTTGATATAAATATTACTTTGATATTCATATGTTCAATCTCAACCAAGCTAAGTTTTCAAATTGCATAATTGAATTGAAAATGAACTTTGTTTTTACTTGGAAGCAATTACTGAAAATAGCTCTGAAACATCACAAAACGTTTCTCGGTCGAGACACTGTCGACCGAGAGAACTGTCGGTCGAGAAATAGTCGACCGAGCAAGTTTCTGTTGTCAAAACTGAAATAAATCTGCTGAACTTGTTTTCAATCAACCTAGCTTGCTATCAATTTGTTATTAATGATTAATTTAACATGTAAATCAAGAATAAAACCTTGTAAGATGATTTTTAAGTGAGAAATATCGATCTTTTGTATTATATAACATTATGAATATGAAATCCTTAAACATATTGCAAAAGTGTTATAAGAAGACTGATCTTGAACCAACTTTATTCATTGATTGAAAAAGTTTATTATTCTGTTTTCAAAATTGAAAGCATGAATGATATTATTTTGGTATTATCCTCTACATGGTTTGGCTTAAAATTATGAATAAGTTTTAGAAAAGAAAATTACTGTTTTATCACAGTCCACATGATCTTTCCTAAGTACTCCTTGGTATACTTTTATGGGAACCATATGTGTTGAAATAATCATAATCATTGCATTTATATCTTGATCATTGTATTGAGGATATGCACTTATCATAATTTATGTGCCATGATTACTGTGTTTCAATGGTTTGTCTAAAACAATCTTTGATTCATATGTACAAACCATGAATGGATGTTACTCTTGATCATTATGTTTTAGATCATTGAAAATGACATTAGCTTAAAAGCATCTTGACATAATAGATAATGATTATTGTTGTGACAAACCAAATAGTGTATCTTAGAACAAGAACATTGATGTTTTATCTAGTTGTTTTGTTCTAAGAAATCTAAAGCACAATCTTGACTTTAAGATATCTATCTTGCTTTCAAAAATACATAAAGAATACTAAAATTAATCTAAGGAACTGAAATGCATACACCCATAGTAAAACGTCTTCATACCAGGTATCACTTATTGTGCTTCAAATTGATATTTATTTAAAGCTATCTGTAGAAATTATACTTCAAAAATTGAGTAGTGAAATATGAAATCTGCAAAATTTGCCTCTTGGTTGAAATTAAAATTGACCAAGGGGCGCCATGGTCGTAGTCAAGGTCGACCTAAAATAAGCTTGACACAATGCTTATTTGGACATCATTTTCTATACTCAATCTTAGTAAAAAATGTGATTTTGATAAAAGGACAAATTAAAATTATGACCACAAAAATTGTCGAAATATTGGTAATGATAATCACATTATTACCCCCGTAGAAAACCTATACATGCTCTACATACTTAGTCTATCACTTGGTTTAAAAACTAGCTTAAAATTCCATTCACAGCAAGTCTGTCGGTCAGTAAAACATCTCGACCGAGACAAACTCGGTCGACGAATTCGTCGACTGAAAACATCTCGGTCGGCTATCTCTTTCGACCGATAAACTTCAAGTAAGAACTATACGGGCAACACTCAAACACACTTTCGGTCGACAATTTCTTTGACCAAGCAAGTGTCGGTCGACAAATTGCTCGACCGAGGGCCGACCGTTGGAATATGACCATTGGAATATGACCGTTGGGCGACCGAGAGGAGCGTCTAGGAAATGACCATTGCGGTCGTCGGTTGACAATTGGTCGAATGAAATCGGTACTGATTTACTATAAATAGGACCAAAAATGGGCCATTTCCTCACACCTTCACATTCTCACTTCTCTAGCTTCTCTCTAGAGCATTTTTGTGCAAATCTTTAGCTTCTCTACATCCAAGTCGTTCTTGCTACTTCTCCATCTCAAAGCAACGAAATGGCTTCATCATCTGCGCGTGGAAAGAAGCAAGTTGCAGCTAGGAAAGGAAGGAGCAACGAAATGGCTTCATCATCTGCGCGTGGAAAGAAGCAAGTTGCAGCTAGGAAAGGAAGGACAGTCTCTCCACAGATGTCGATAATCAACGACATCTCTTTCATCGACGCAGCTGCAGGCGACCGCTACCTCAGGCTCTCCTCAAAAACTCCTCTTCCACGACGGCCAGTTGACGTCATGGACTTCCACGACATTATCGACTTGGAGGAACTCTTCGAGGTGCAACATTTGACTGATTTTCTAAATCCTTCCTTTCCCTCCTACTCTTCCAAAGTAGTTAATGAATTCTATGCCAATTTAACCCCACATCCCGACCATGATTCCTTTTCTTCCATGGTTAATGGGTATGGATTCCATTTTACAGAGGAGGGTATTCTTGATATGCTTAACATAGACGTAGAAGAATATAAAGACTTTCTTGACCTCACCACAGGAAATCCACTCAACAAACTATCCCAAGATGACACTACAACTAGCCTTAGTGATGTCAAACGAGCCATCTTTCAATCCAATACAACTTGTCATGAAGATAGGGGTACCTATTATGCCATAAATCTAAAACCTGAAGCTAGGATCATCAATCTCATTGTTTCCACTAATATTCATCCTAGAGCAAACAAATTTGAAGTACCCACCTTTCGTATGTATCTTATCTATGCTATTCTCAAAGGTATTCCCATAAATTTTATTCGCATCATCCTTAAGAATATGTTTGAGTTTTCTGGCAATCCACCTTATGCTGACTTTGTGTGCCAAATCACTCAACACTTTCTTAAGAAGAATATTGAGGATCTAGGTTACATATGGGATAGAAGACCTCAAAAGATAAGCAAAAATACGGTAGAGAAGATGGGAATTGACTTTGGTCACAAAAGGGCTAGGACTGAAGGGGAGACATCCACTCAAGACATACCTCCACCACCTCCTTCTACCAACCTACCCTATGATCCCATCACAAACACTTTAACCTAAATTGCTGGATCCCAATATCATCTGAGTAGGCAATTAGATTACAATCACCATGCTATGACTTACTTAAACCAAAGGATGCAAACTCTCTCTCCTAATCAACATGATGAATATCCTTACTCTCTAAATCCTAGCATGATAAATCCATACAATCCTTCCTACAACTACTACCAAATTCCACCTTCACCATCTCCTGATCTCACACATACTCAGTTCTCTCAAATGCAACTTCAAGACATTGCTGCCAATTTTCGCTTTGATCGTGTTCCCACCTTCTTGGAAGCCTATGCCTTAACCAATACAGGTGCATTAGAGTGGCAGACATTGGTCAAGTATTATGGAGCTGAGCCCTTTCTTGGGAAAGACCCATATATTGATGTAATACTTTGGTCTTTTCAGTGAGATTATGAGTATTTCTTGTAATAGTTGTAATGGGATGGTTATCTCTACAATGATTGTAATGGATATCTTTTAAGCAAGCATGTTTTATGAGTTATCTTGTCAATTGTAGAAGCACTAAGTTATTATTAATAAAAGTGTTTCTTCTATGGCTTCATTTGAACAAATACATGGCTATTATAGTAGAGCATACAAATAAAGGGGAGTAATATATGCAATGGTTTATAAAGGGTAAATTTTTTGCAAAATGATTGAAAATTCAACTGTGGCTAAATTTACCATTAATTGGAGTGCATTAATCCTTCGATTTTAAGGAGGAACTCACACAAATTATCTTGATCATAAAGATAAATTGAAATAAGTTATGACCTTAGTATTTTTTATCTTTGTTATGAAAATAAAGGAATCTATAAATTTCATAAATATGATATATCTTATTCTTAATGGAATTCTCCAAACAAATCAGGGCTTAACATCCCGTGCATTTGGTTAGAGATACTTTTTATGTACTTTAAATATAAGCTTAAAGGGATCTCATATCATTTCAAGGCTTAACATCCATTGCAAATGATTGAGAAATAAATTGTGGCTAAAATTAACAATAATTGCTTTGCATTAATACCTTGCTTTTAAATTGACTATCTCTTTAAGGGGGAGCATAGCATAGAATTAAAGGGGGAGATATAAAATGATTTTCCTGGATATCTTTTTGAAATGACAAAGGGGGATAAATAAAATAAAATGAGAGTTTCATAATATTTCGGCCAGCATTCACTTGCAAAACAAGAATGGTTACAAAAGGTAAAATTCAGGTATGAAACTCACATGATTTATATTTCCTTATTTTATATTTAGGAAATATTTGTCATCTTCAAAAAGGGAGAGATTGTTGGCTAAATTGACATTAGCATAATTCCTTTATTTCGATGTTGACAAACATTTCATTCTTGTCGATCTAACGTGCTACTTGAGTGTTGCAGGGATAAGGTGGATGACTAAGAATTGGGAAATCTATATGCTTGAATTATTGTTATTTCATGAATGTAATCAATTGTAAAACTTGTACAGACATATAATGTACAAGTACTTAGACATCATGTAAATCAAGCGTTAGATCTTTCCTAGCTAATCACCACACTTAGATAGGTCATCCCCTTCAACAGTGTCACATATGCACACTCATACATACACTTAGCACTTTATTTGAAACATTGAAACATGGTCAATCTCAGTCGACAAACTCCTCGATCGAGACACTCTCGGTCGACAAACTTCTCGAACGAGAAAGACCTAAGTAGCCATTAGACACAGCTGACAAGGTAGTTGGCAGTTGGAGATGAATGTTGCAAACACTTGCTCTAGAGAGCCTGTCGGTCGACAAACCCTCGACCGAGTAGGTATCTTTGTCGACAATTCCTCGACTGAGATGGGTCCTGACAACACTTGTAGAATTAATTAACTAGCCGTTGCTAAAGCAACTAAAAGTGTACCTAACGGCTAGTTAAGCACTTAGCACCCCCTAGAAAGTGTCTAGAACGTCCTTAAGCACTTATAGGTCATTTCTATAAATAGGACATGCCTTAGGACACCTAAACTTACTTATTCTACACTTGAGCAATCTTTGAGCATACACTTGCATTAGCAACCTGTTTTGAGCAATTGAGCAATACTTGCAATTGTCTACTCTTCTTCTTGCTCTAATTTCGTGTCCTATAGGCCAGTATCTCCTATCCACAACAATCACACTTCCATATACATTGGTTAGGAGATCTACACGCTTGATATAGGCAAATCAAGCCTTGTGCTTCAAAGGTTAAGTGTAATTTCCTTTTCCTTTCTTGTTCACTCCTATTGCTTGTACTCTCCTTGCTACTCCTAGGGTTGGAGGTTGCAGATTGGAGAGGGTTGTGATCTTCTTGGTGAAGAAGGAGGCTTTGGACTACTTCAAGAAGGCTGGTGCAACGGGAGGCTACTTCTAAGAGGAAGGCTACTTCAAGGGGGAGCTTGGAGTTACTTCAAGAAGGCTGCCTCAAGTTGGTGCATCTACTTCAAAGTGAAGGTTGTCCAAAGGGGTGTAAGAAAGTATTGTATTTTATGTAAAATCCTTGAAGAGGTAATAAAATAAATACTTTCAAAATTCCAGTTGGGTAAGCAACCGGGTAGTGGACTGACTACCTTAGTATTTGCTAAGGTAGGAACCACTCTAAATCTCTTGTCTCCTTCTTGCTTTTTCATTTGTGGTTGTTTGAGAAAATAATTATTGAATTATCTTTAAAACCCTATTCACCCCCCCCTCTAGTGGTTTTTCAGTAATTGGTTGTATTATTTTGTCCTCGTTATATTAAGGTTGAGCCCTCGAGCCTTATGAGTTCAAATGGAACATAATGACACTTATGTGCAAATCATGAGCTCAAGTGGATCATTATTAATGGCACATAGGTCCAAATCTTGAGCTCAATTGGAGCATAACTAATGGCACTTGGGTGCAAATCATGAGTTCAAGTGGAACATCAGTTGAGCCTATGGGGCTTATGAGCACAGTTGGTGCATACGAGTAGATGACACTGTAATCAATCACTAACAACACATTATGTGAATTTAAGATTCATTGCTCAGTTAATTTCCTATTTTTCCTTATTGCCAAGTTATTATGTTATTATAACAATACTCAATGACGCTTCCTCTAACATATTTTTCATTTTGAATGCACGTATGGCTGGGAATGCGATGTCCACAGGAGGAAAGAACAAGGGAGCCTAAACATGGAGCATACACCTCAAGGACAGATTAAGACTTTAGCCCTGGTGGGTTGCTATCTGCCTAGACGATCTAGTCATTTAGATTATACTTGTCTTCATGTTCCAAACCACGTTCTAATGTTAGATGATGTATATATCCAAGACATCAAATGCACTAGATTTGCCTTTGAACAATGTATGAATTAATATTTCCAATTAATGCATGGTGTTTCAATTATCTTGTTGCCATGTATATCATGTTTTATGACATTTATCCAACTCGAGTGACCTATGTTATGGACAACATATGGTTTTCTTCCGCTGATATGTATGTATTTGGAGGGGCATTACAGTTTGAGAAAGTGAATGCATTTGTCACCAATTACCCATCATCGCTTAATCAACATAACAATTTATCACGACGAGAAATGAGTGACTCATAGAGTTTGCCTATCACTCCAAATAGAAAAATAATATAATTTAAGAATAATTGACGGCCACACAATTGTCGTTCTCAATTAGCTATCACAACATTTCTATATAATTCATATAAACTCGTTGAACATCTTTTCTTTGTAATCCAAATTTGTTGTCCCATGGAGGATAATGCTTATCAATTAGGAATGCACCTCTCTAATTCTATTTTTCACTAATGGATGATTATAAACTCATAAATGTTCATGTAATTTGAACTTATTATATAGTAGTAAACTAAGATTTCTAATAATATCTTGTCAGTGGATACAAATAGGTATATAACATTTGTCCCTTTTTCTTCAGATTAAATCATCTTCCAAAAAAATAGATCGACATATTTATTTATTACTCATAAATTACTTAGTAATTCAAACGTACACCTTATTAGCATGTTGAGATTTCTAACATAGTAAATACAACTAACTCTATGATCTGATTGTTCTATTTAACTATAGGTAAAAGTAGAGGTCTCTCTTTCCATATTCTTAAAAAAATCTATTTTTAAAGGAAAGGAATTAAATATGATTTATAGACTTTCAAAACCAACTACCACAATACTTTGCTAATGGACGATCAGTTCTAAAGTGATGTGTTGGTTATTTCAAAGAAGTAATAAGATTAGATTAATCTTTGAAGAAAGAAATACTCAATCTTTGAAGAAAGAAAAAACATAATGATATACAACCTTAGATTTCTAGCAAATGTGATTACCTGAATCATTGAGAAATACTTTAGTGCTCCCTCTCACATAGATAATATCATGATATAATGCAAGAGAGATGGTCAAACTTTACAAAAAAATTCTTATATAAGAAGACCTTCTATTCATGGATGGTGTGAGGGGTTTGATGTTTCCATCATGTAGGATGGCTAAGCAATCTTGGGGACCTAGGGTTATTCTACCTTTGAATATTCCCACATTGATGAATATTGCATGGTTGTCACCAACCAGAGAAAATCCTCTAATCTTCCCAATGGTTTAACAATTTGTTGGAAAAAAGATCAAGACCATAGAGACTCTAATATGATAATGTTTCCAAGCCACATCTTACAAAAACTATACCATGTGATATAACATGGCTTTGTCTTGATGGAGAACCATCCGACCTCCAAGAACATTGAGTAGCCCATGATGTCTATAAATCCTTAGATTCACCCACGATTAGAAGACGAAAAGTGCCAATTTTGAAGTTGAATAGCTTTAATATTCGATCTCGATATTTTTGAGAAATTTTATCTAATTTAAGTGTCATGTGTTATTAGTCAAAATCTAAACAATAACACTTATGCTAGTCATTAAGGAAATTTCTTCTCCCTAACCCATCATGACACATGGAGGCCCGTGACAGGAGGAGTTTGATAAGTCTAGTGTGCAACCAATTAGTTCCGACAAAACCACATCACACATAAGTCTCAATTTTATTCGTCCCCGTCAGAATTCAAAGTTGAAACCTCTGCATGTGTCGACTCTCCGATCACCAGTGAGCTACACCCTCGTGGGCTAATGTTTGTGTATAAGTATCTACAACAATATGTGAAGACAAACTACCTTTTAGTGTTATAATTTAGTAGTTACAAGTTTCTTAAAATATTACTCTCAAAAGCATTTGAAGTATTGAGTTATTGTGTTTGTTGTTGAAATAATATTTTTTCACCATTTCTTATTTTAAAACAATATAAAGTAGTTCCAAATAAAGAGTAAATGATTGATGAGTTTTTTTCCTCCAAACTACACACAATCAAAATTTGATATTTCAAGTTTATCTATCCAGTTTTTTGATATGTTTAAACATAAGTTACAATTTACTACAAAGTACCCCAATTATGTAATTTTAAAATAGACAAAATTTTGTATAAAATTTCATTAGTATTTCACAAAATAAATTATAAAATTTGCAATGACAAAACACTGTTTGATTTTTGCTACTACTCTAATATACAATAACATTTTCTAAACAAATATCCATATACAATCATACAAATTGAGACGATTCTATCAAAATAACCTATTAAATTCCCTCATGCTCCACCATATGTATTTATTATAGCTATAAAAGATAGTCATTATTTTGTATTATACTTTGTAATAAGTAATAAGTAATATCATGAAGGCAGTGCGTAGAAGAATTCCTCTCAACAAATTCATTGAAAAACACACAGTTTTGCTGTATATTTGAGTATATAAAAACCTACAACGCGGCGTAAAATGACTAGATAAGATTACTGCGAACTTATTAATACAAGTCAAGTTGGCCTTAACCTCATCTAAACCCTGGCTCCGTCCCGGCTCCTTTGGAAACGCGACCGAACTCGTCGGCCGTCGCTGAACGCCGATTAATTACCGGAAGTTTTGCACGCAGTAGAAAAAAAGCGAGTTGGTCCGTCGCTTCAGGCTGGGCCCAGCAAGAAGAATTTTGGCTTGGAACGGCACCATAGCTGCCCGGAAAGTTTGCCGCTGCCAGTCGCGTCGCGCCGCTTTGCCAAACGTTGCCCAAAACCCCCAAAACCGCCGGACGCCCCTTACTGCTGTAACCGTGCTCCCCAGTAGCGCGCCCTAGAGCGGCGTCCAGCCAATCTCCGACATCCTAGCTTGTTCAGGTGCCTTCGCGGGGTGCTGCTACTGCTTCTTGCTCTCGTATACGCCTTTGCTTACTATCCTCCGCCAACGCGGCAGCGCTTACATTACTGCTGCTTCATCTCTTCTTCCAACTCGGTAGCGCTGGTAGCTGCTCTTCCTCTCCTCCAATTCAGTACCATCACATTTATCTTGCTCAGCATGCTATACCATCTCTGGTCTATTTGTAGTCTACGCTCTCTTGAACACATCACCCTATATAATGCTCATTATTGTATAATTTCTATTGTCTATTAAAGTTTCTCCCGAGCATCGTCGGAGTAGTGGCAGAACAGACAATGAGCGACCGCGAGCAATCTCCCGACTGGTTGCGATGCTTTCAGGTCCGTATCATTCTATCTTTTGGCTTCTCTGACTTTTTTTAATCCTCCCGATGAGACACTAGAAAGTATAACAAATCTCGCTTCGTTCTTATAACATCCAAACACGGGTCTAGAAAATTTGGCTGAGTCACCCTCTATATTCTCCTTGATGACTCTTGCTGGTTGTATCTAAGTAGGGTCTAATATGTCCTGTATCTTGCTACTCATGTTCTTGCATTTCCTATGCACTAGACTTGCTGGCTAGTCCGTTCTTAGCTTATCAAGACCACAGAGAATTAAGTCAGACATATGCCACAATCTTCTATTTATGTGTATTTGCAATCGAGGGCATTCTGTAATTGGTATAATTGTAAGCTTCTCCGGTTTTGGGCCAGTTATGTGCATGATCTTCAATGACTACACATGGTATTATGACCTTTGGTAATTAGTAATACTATATGCTTCCTTGGATTTAGGTCAGTTTCATCTTGAGCTTATGTGATAGGATCATGACGAATCAACAACCAGATCCTTTTTTGGATTCAGTTGACTATCTTTCGAAAAACCTGAAAGTTAAAAAGATCTAGAAGAACAATGACATATCGAGGTTGAAGAAGAAGGAAGGCACTTAAAGGGGCCGGAAGAATCCGAAGTTGCGTATCAAGGCTGCTCTTGTTGTTGGATTTTAATTTTTTTTACTCTTAAGGTTATGGATGACACTGGAGACCATAATTTCAGATCACAATATAGCAGTCCAAGTTGGGGGTTGTACTATAGGTGACATGTGATACGAGTGATGGTTGTCATGGCGTGGTGATAGAGCGTGAACTTTGAGCGGGATGCGTGTGGACCCAAAATATGGTCACAAAGATCATTAGGTGATGGCTTTTGGAATCTTTGGTTTGACCAATTAATGTCTGTGATGACCTTCATGTGTTGCCCTAATTGGTCATGATCTCCCACAAACATTATTCGAGGACTACGGCCATGATGTCAATACCCGATAGCAACTTGATCATAATGTGTTCTGGACCTTTGAATTTTGGTACCAGTAGATACGTTTTTAATAGGCAGACTCCGACGGACCTTGACAAACTTCCGGCTTGACTTCACTACAACTATGACATCCTTCATGATGCGACCATGATAGGAGATGAAGCTGATATGCGGCCATGAATCAATATACTGGAATATACTAGATGAAGCCAATATGTGAGTTTGTGATGGCCTTCATGTCTTGCCCTAATTAGTCATGATCTCCCATAAACATTAATCAAGGACAACACCATGATGCCAATACCCAATAATAGCAACTTGATCATAATGTGTTCTGGTACCTTTGGATTTTGGTACTAGTAGACAATACATTTTTCATAAGCAGACTTCGACGGACCATGACAAAGTTCCGGCTTGACTTCACTACAAGTATGACACCCTCCATGACATGACCATGATAGGAGATGAAGCCAATATGCGAGTTGGAGAGAATCAATATACTAGAAAATAAACTTTTTATTCTTTTGCATTAATGGTTTCTTTCAGCCTGTCATCAAGTTTCAATTGTTTTCTAGTTGGTTTGACAACAATGTAAGATAAGATAAATGGTTTAGAAAGCTCCAAATGGGAAGCAAATGGTGGGTCTCCATTATGAATCAAGCACCAAATGTGTGCTTAAATGGCTAATTTTGGAAAATATTAAAGTTACATGTACTACATTTTTTCATGATTTATGGGGTTTGGAAACTTTTAAGTGTGTCACGCACAATTCTATAGACGAGGCGTTGAATATGAATGCAAATGGTAACATGGATAGTAACAACTGAAACAAAATTAGAAATAAATTATTACAAATACTTAAAACTGAAAGAAGTAATAAACAGTTATTGATCAACGGCCAACTTAGTTTAATAAGACTAAGTCTTTCAGCTACACAAACGTCATAAAAATATTGTAAAATCAACTCACTAACATTATACAACAATTTCGATTCTATGAATATTAATTACTTAATCCGAGTTAAGCAAACATTGATTTAATACTATGTTTATAGATATAATGCGATATGATATATCAATAGATGCAAATTTATAGCAGTAATTAGCAAAATCAGTGCTTAAGATAGTGTAAATCACTAGGTGGAAAGACAAGACCTTGTATTTGCTTAAGTGCTAGGCAATCACTCTAGAAAACACTTTTGAGAAAGTACTCTTAAGTTTCTATATATTAGTATGTATAAATATATGAAGATTTATATATTTTTGACTTTTTGTACATACCCATGTAATGGTAAAACCTACATATTATTATTAGCATTCACCATATGATAGTGTATCAATGCTACATGTTATTATACAAAAGTACATACTATGCAGTGGTTATATAATACTTGTAATACATAAGTACGTAAGTGATATACTATAGTAGTATAATAGTATTATATTACATAGTAATTTTCACAAGTATAATGTTACTACATACCTAGCATTAGCCATCAGGCAGTAGTATAGTACATGGTAATAAACATCCTCGATATCTGACGATTAATACTTGATGTTACATATGTCTACGCCTGTTGATGTCGAGATCTGGTAAACTTCCATGCATGTCGAAGCTGACACGAAGATGACGTTTTGTACATTTGCATGTGACTGTGTTTGTCTACATATATAAACCTATATGGATGACTATATATAAACATATATTTTGTTTTTAAGCTAGATTTGATGAAATATATCAATTTTCATCATGAAATCACAAATTTAGCTTAATTTTTGTCAAAGACGCGTCAAACTCGAAGTTTCCTCGATATTTCCACAAACTTCCGCTGCAACATCTGTCAAAGGTGACTCAAAGTCGATGTCCTATTCCATGGTATAGTATTAGTCACTAGTTATATATCATATCATAATTATCATCAATATATCAGTAGTAGTACTTAGTTATCATATCATTGATATATAGAAATAGTACGTAGTTATATGGTGTATCAGTATTATATTAAATAATTAAATACAAAGACGTTAATTATATAATATAGAAGTACGTACTTAGTAGAATACATAGTGGTATCATACAAGTGGGTTGATCCTCATCTTGTATAAAAACATACTCAAATATACTTCAATATTATTATATTAGATGGTAGCATATAGTAATATCATATCACATAGTATTATACAAGTGAGTTGAACCCCGACTACTTAAATTTTGGGCTGAAACAGGGTTTAATCTACCGTATATATAGTAGAAGGCTCCTAAATTGAAGTGGTAGGCAGGCTATTTAAACACTCTAGGCAGGTGCATACTTCAGGTGGTCAGTGGGCTGGACCACTTAAGCGTCTGCCTAGGCTGCTCTTTAGAACGTTGGTATCAATTTAACCATCAATATAATGAAATAATGAAATTCTAAACTAGAAAAATATGAAAATGAAGTAGTAAATTAAATTCTAAACTGTTATACTTATCAAACTATACATGCGATGATTATCTGTCTCCAGAAGTGGTGGCTGTTTATATATTCATGTTGCTAGGTTTAAACATTTAGTTAATAACGTACTAGGCTGGGCCCAAGTACTATTGTTTTTTTCGAAAATGTTAATCGGCTTCTTTAGAGATGACAATTGGTGCTTCCCATCCATTGCACGTCCATTTCAGACTTATGGATGATGGATGCTGTATGTATGGCAATATCAATGTACAGTGGTTGCTTCCATCCATACAACAAGGGTATGTATGACCCCACGAGTAGCCATTTTTAAATCTTTGCTGTGTGTATGACAATATAATGTGCAATGAATGCTCCATCCATGGATGCTCAATTGATCCGAATAGTTTCAACCTAAAGGAAAGGTTGTTTAGTGTAAGGCAATTGTCCTTATCCATTATTCCCTAAAAAGCGAAAAGCAGGCATGACTGCACGACAACTGTAGCATGTAGCAGGAGCATGCAATATTTATGCTAAAACAAAATGCTTACTTGCTAAGGAAAATGAGAGAGCAACACGGTGATAGGACATCCTGTAAACTTGCCATCTCGATAAAAGGAACTGACTAGTTGCCAGGGTTTGGCACACAGCTGCGAGCCATGGTTTTCTACCATACCTGGTGCATCCATCATGGATGATCATACCCAATATCCATTCCCTGGTTAAACACGGGGAAATTGGTGCAACTTTGGCATGCATATGGATTGTTTTGGGTGGAAACAAGCACAAGTAATATTGCCTTGCCTATTCTTTACGAGGCCCCAAAGTGGGAAATGTAGTGGAAAAGTAGGGCAAAGTACCAGCTTAGCTCTAGATCACATGAATTTGACCTTAAAACACTCAAGTAATTGCTTAAGAGATCATTATGGGAACTTTTATTCTTTGCAATCTACAAATTTGAACCCACTCAATCTGAAGGATCAACCACTACCTTTCATGTTCTTTCCCAATCAATCAAAACTTGGCGGTGCTACCAACTCAGTTGGGACATCAGTTGATGAGATACACATTAAGGGTAGAAAAATTTGCATGACAACTAGGGCTTGGTTAGGGTGGTAAAACATTAGTTAGAGTAAGGAGTGAGACTCGAGAGGAATCCACTCCTTAATCAAAGAAAAGGAATATTCCCAATGCCAAACACCAACATAAATTTTTCCCAAGGGGACAATGATCCATTAATTTAATTATTATGTTCAAAATACCAAAATACAACAGATGAATAAAATGTTTTGCCTATTACAATTTCATAAGATTACATGGCTGGCACCCACATGGATGAATATAGACAGAAGCTATAATACTATTCCTAGATGTAGAGGGTAATCTGAGTTCTTCAATTCTATCTCCTAAGGAACATCAGACACACATGTGCAAGTCCTGGTCAACTCAGTCATCCTTCCAAAGTCCTTGCCTAAGGGGTTGGAAGCAAACCCCATGAGAGAAGAAAGGTGGAAATTTATCAGCAAACATTGATGTGTGCATATAATAGGGAAATAGGCAATAATAAGGAAAAGGGACAGAAATTAACATATCAAGGCTCCCAACAAATGAGATATATGAAATTATCTAAATGGATGTTAAAAGTTAGTGTGCCAAAAAGTAGTGAGCTAGTTTTTTTTATAGCAGATAATCAATAAGGATGAAGTTCTTGCCTTTGAAACAATTCAACAATCATAATCAAATAAAACAGTTGCATGCTGATTGCAAGAAGACTAACAATTCTTAAAGTAGGGCTGGTACACCATAAGAACCTGAGCCACGATTGGGTGGAAAGGTGCACCCAACTCATATACATATGGGTAGAAAGGCACACCCAATAAAGTATACATGAGTAGGTGGAAAGACACACCTATATCATAGACAATTTTTAGTCTAAATCAAACAAGCTTAAATAGTGAAGGCGAGATATAAAGTTTAGTCTTTTTCAAAACATTCCATTTTCAAAGGGATGCGGACATCCATGGTATAGCAATTGGGGTCAGAGAACCCATAAATGAGGATCCAACAACTTCAGTGCTTGATGAGAGAGAAACAAATAACAAAAGAGATATTTTGATAAGATTTAAAAAAAAACCCGATAATCACTCTCAAAGGCATTCATGGTCAAATCATAGGTCCAAGCCAGGGCCATAAAACACCTGTCAAGATCTAGATGAATTTAAGCTTCCAAAAAACAAACAAACCATAAAGTTGACCTTTTTATCATCACTAGTTTAAGTTTCAAAAATATTCCATTATGTATATATTATATTTATGATTGCAAAACATGTTTGTTTATATTTTTCTGATTTATGATATATTTGTTATAACTTTTACAAATTCCAGCCAATTAGAAAAACCATAATTTTCAATATATTGGAATGAGGTCATAAAACCCACACCATTAGATGGGGGATAATATTCGATTCTAAATTATATTATATTTTATTTTTTGAGCTTTAGTAAATAATTATGAATTCTGCAAGATAAGTTAGTTTACTGATTTTTATTAAAAGAGAATGACGACAAACATACCAATATACCTCTGCATCACAGATCATGAGCTTGATGCGTGACATAGTGAGTTGGTGAAACACCCGAGTTTAAAACTCGAGGGATTACTGAAATCACCATCATCATCATCTAAGCCTCAATCCCAATCATGTTGGGTTCGACGGGGTTACTGAAATTAATAGGGAAAAGGTATTAGCCCATGGTAGGCGTGACAAAAACAAAGATATGTAAGGACAAGAATGAGAAGTTGTCGCAACCATTGTTCTTCCTCAATGGAGTGAAGAATGGAGTTACAAAAGCTTGATGCTGTGGACTCTTGATTAGAACTACTGCAAAACTCGACAGAAAACCATTTCCGTGGAGTTTAGCATGCTTCCCACTTCCCAGTCCCCAGGACCCCTCATTTGGGTCATGGTGTGGTCGGGTTTGTTGTTTCTCCTTTTTTCCGTTAGAGTAGAGGGAGAAGCACGACAAAACTTGTAGAAGAGGAGCCTACAACGTATACCAAATACCCAAAAAGCTTTGTAACTGCCCGGCGAAGTCAAAGACATAAAGAATAGGCGAAAACGAAAGCACATACATCCAAAAGCATCCTTCGTTCAAGTACAACCACATAAGAGGTAGAAAAAAGGGAAAAACTGCAATTCTCTCTGCTCAAAATGGAGATACAAGTAGATTCATGGACATCCAAGGATGTACTTCCGGCGTTCGACAGTTCTCTAGAAGGCCCATAATGTACCACCAACTGTAGGGTCGCTGGAGAAGGCAATTGGTGTTAGGGCTATGCTCGCAGGCGAAAGGTAGAAAAGAAAGTGCGATAAGGATTTCTAAAGGTTTTGTGGAGGTAGAGGAGACACTATATATAGGTAGTAGCATCAGGGATGGTGAGGAGGAAGACAAGGTAAACATAGACAGAGAGGGGGGTAGGGTTTGCTAGGATGATGGAGATAGCCAAACCTAGGGTCACTGGATTCAGGTAGATGTGGTGAAGGCAAGGGAGAGGAAATTGAGGGGAAAAGAGGGAAGGACAGGGAGATAATTGGTTGGGGATCTGACATGTTACTCTGTGAAAGGGAATGGAGGGAGTCAAGAGCTAAGGAGAGAATGTGGCTGCATTCGATCTAATTGGCCACAACAGAAAAATGTGGAAAGGAACTGAACCCTCCAGAATTAATCACCACATGTGGAAGAAAAAGGAAGAGAGGGCGCGACCGGGATATTTTTATGGACTTTATGAAATTGATTGTATTAAAACATGACTTGAATTTGGGTTTTCACATAATATTTTCTTTCCAAATTTAGTTTACATTTCTAGGATTATCCAACAGTTGATATGAAAGTTGTCACCTAGATTAATTTTGGTATGTAGAATCCAATTTTGCAATTAGTTTCTCGTTTTGGATAATCCAACTAGTTATTTTATTATTTTTGAGTTAATGCTATTATCTCCATATATGTTTTTCAAATCATATATCTATACTATATATAACAAGCTGTTCAGGATTACTAAAGCATTTTTTTCTAATGTTTTCTAGAATCACACACAAATCCCTGTGTGTACACTAAATTTTTATTTTCTTTTTATAATTATATATGGTATAAGGAGAAGCATTCAATTTTCTCCATTATTTGTTAAAATTACATAATGGTCTCTGTGTGTGTACACCACACTTTTCTCTTTAAATTTTTTAAATTATATATTATATTAAGAGACTCATCTATACTATATAACGAAGCCCGCAATTGTCTCCATTATTTTTTGAAATTACATTATGGTCCATGTGTGTGTACATCATACTTTTCTCTTTAATTTTTTTAAATATATATATATATATATATATATATATATATATATATATATATATATATATATATATATATATATTAGGAGACTCATCTATACTGAATAAGAAAACCTGCGGAGGGGGTTGCATTCAATTTTCTCCATTATATTTTGAAATTAAATAATGATCCTTGTATGTGTACACCACACCTTTTCTCTTTATTTTTTAAATTATATATTATACTAGAAGACTCATGTATACTATATAAGAAAGCCCGCGGAAGGGTTGCATGCAATTTTCTCCATTATTTTTTGAAATTAGATAATGGTCCCTGTGTGTGTACACCACACTTTTCTCTTTATTTTTTTTGTTAAGGATTACTAAAGCAATTTTTCCAACATTTTCTGAGGACACACATGTCCCTGTGTCTACACAATTTTTATTTTCTTTTATAATTATATATGGTATAAGGAGAAGCATTCAAATTTCTCCATTATTTTTTAAAATTACATAATGGTCTCTATGTGTGTACACCACACTTTTCTCTTTAAATTTTGTAAGTAATATATTATATTAGGAGATTCATCTATACTTTATATAAGAAAGCCCGCGGAAGGGTTGCTTACAATTGTCTCCATTATTTTTTGAAATTACATTATGGTCCATGTGCGTGTACACCATACCTCTTAAAGTCCATGTGTGTGTACACCATACTTTTCTCTTTAAATTTTTTATATTATATATATATATATATTATATTAGGAGACTCTTCTATACTATATAAGAAAGCCTGCGGAGGGGGTTGCATTGAAATTACATAATGATCCTTGTATGTGTACACCACACTTTTCTCTTTATTTTTAAATTATATATTATACTAGGAGACTCATCTATACTATATAAGAAAGCCGGCGGAGGGGTTGCTTGCAATTTTCTCCATTATTTTTTGAAATTACACAATGGTCCTTGTATGTGTACACTACACTTTTCTCTTTAAATTTTAAAAGTTATATATTATATTAGGAGACTCATCTATACTATATAAGAAAGCCCTTGGAGGAGGTTGCATTTAATTTTCTCCATTATTTTTTGATATTACATAATCCTCCATGTATATGTACACCACACTTTTTTATTTTTTTTTAAATTATATATTATATTAGGAGTCTCATCTATATAAGAAAGACCACTGAGGGGTTGCATTCAATTTTCTCCATTATTTTTTGAAATTACATAATGGTCCATGTGTCTACACCACACTTTTCTCTTTAAATTTTTTAAGTTATATCTTATATCAGGAGATTCATCTATACTATATAAGAAAGCCCGCGGAGGGGTTGCATGCAATTTTCTCCATTATTTTTTGAAATTACATGATAGTCCATGTGTGTGTACACAATACTTTTCTCTTTAAAATTTTAAATTATATATTATATTAGGAGACTCATCTATACTATATAAAAAAGCCCACAGAGGGGGTTGCATTCAATTTTCTCCAATATTTTTTGAAATTACATAATAACCCTGTGTGTGTACACCACACTTTTCTTTTTATATTTTAAACTATATATTATAGTAGGAGACTCATCTATACTATATAAGAAAGCCCGCGAAGGGGTTGCATGCAATTTTCTCCCGTATTTTTTGAAATTACTTAATGGTCCCTGTGTGTGTACCCCACACTTTTCTTTTTAATATTTTTAAATTATATATTATATTAGGTGACTCATCTATACTATATAAGAAAACCCTTGGAGGGGGTTACATTCGATTTTCTCCGTTATTTTTTGAAATTACATGATGGTCTCTGTGTGTGTACACCACACTTCTCTTTAATTTTTTTATATTATATATTATATTAGGAGATTCATCTCTATAAGAAAGACCGCTGAGGGGTTGCATGCAATTTTCTCCATTATTTTTTGAAATTACATAATGGCCCCTGTGTGTCTACACCACACTTTTCTCCATTATTTTTTGAAATTAATGGTCCTTATGTGTGTACACCACATTTTTCTCTTTGAATATTTAAATTATATATTATATTAGGAGACTCATCTATACCATATAAGAAACCCCGCGGAGGGGCTGCATGCATTTTTCTCCATTTTTTTTTGAAATTATACAATGGTCCCTGTGTGTCTATGCCACACTTTTCTCTTTAATTTTTTAAAATTATATGTTACATTAGGAGACTCATCTATATTTGAAAGTCCCTAGAGGGGTTGCATGCAATTTTCTCCATTATTGTTTGAAATTACATAATGGTCCCTGTGTGTGCACCACACTTTTTTCTTTAAATTCTAAAATTATGTATTGTATCAGGAGACTCATCTATACTATATAAGAAAAGCCCATGGAGGGGGTTGCATGTAATTTTCTGTATTATTTTTTGAAATTATATAATGGTCCCTGTGTGTATGAGAAGGCCTATTATTATATGTATTGTACATATTTATTGCATCTTCTTTTCTTAAAGTTCAACCTATAAATTACTCATTGCAGTTTACTAAGGCATTCATGCAGAGCACGGGTTATGTCTAGTTCCTCTAATAATTTGTGATTTGGTTTGTTTTAGGTTTATCTTGCCACGAAACATTTTCCAAAAAGTTTACTTCCAATATCATCAATATCACTCAAGTTTTCACTATCTGAGATCATCGATCACGCGATTTAACATATTAGGTTTAATTGATATTATTACCAAAATATATCATCCTAGTCTACATATCTATCAATTTTATAATGATTAGAATTATTTATGGGATTTACTTATCAATAATTACTTTCCTTAATTCTTATATGCAAAAATATCCATGATTTGATTCAAGATTTTTTAAAAGTCATTTATGATATTAGCATTTAATTAAGAACAAACTAATTCTCCACTAATCTGTGTATTCCTTTTTATGCCTATTAGTGTGTTTTCCATCACCATTGTTCATATGGAGACATTCCGTCTTATTTTAAGCACATTATTAAATTCTTTAGTTACATTACATGTGATTCAAGATTTTTTAAAAGTCATTTATGATATTAGCATTTAATTAAGAACAAACTAATTCTCCACTAATCTGTGTATTCCTTTTTATGCCTATTAGTGTGTTTTCCATCACCATTGTTCATATGGAGACATTCCGTCTTATTTTAAGCACATTATTAAATTCTTTAGTTACATTACATGTGATTATGTGAATATATCTATCTACGTGTAATATCTTATATATAGAACTTATAACTATCTAACATGCCTTATTTAATGATGAATTACATTTAACATTTTATTTGTTCCATTACATATTTGTTCCTTTACGTGTAATATCTTATACATAGAACTTATAACTATCTAACATGCCATATTTAATGATGAATTACATTTAACATTTTATTTTTTTCCCTTTACGTGTAATATCTTATATATAGAACTTATAACTATCTAACATGCCATATCTAACATGCAAACTTTTCATCAAGTGAGTTAGGGTTTATTATGCAAAATGTCCAATTATTTATTATTCATAAATATTAGTCTTCTGAACACTAACTATCATCATCCTATTAAGGTCCCTTAATGTAAAACTTAAACCATGTTTGGGACAAGGAATAAGGTATCCGATTTCGATACCGTTTCGACAGCATGGAAACCGAAATTTATGGAAATTTCGACAAAAAATTCGATAAATGCAACAATGCCCGTTTCGACGCCAAAATGAACGAATTAATTTATGAAATTTTACAGGCGTGATCTCTACACCTAAATGCATCGTTTTATGCAATAAAATTTTATGTGGGGGTAGGTTGTGGGGGGGGGGCTTCATGTGGGATGTAAGGGAACTGTCCTGTTTATTTAGGATTTCAATGAAGGATTTCGATGACAAAATATAGGAATTAAGTTATGCAATTTTACTAGCACAATCCATAAACATAAGTACACACACTTCTCCAATAATATCAAACTTACAACATATGAATAATATAGTAACTTACTTACCAACTCAAATCAATTGTATGTTGAGTGTCGTGCTGATTGAGATGGTTGTTCACCATACTGTATAGTGTTGATATGGTCGACATATTGCTCCCAGGTCATGTACATTCTGTAAAGTTTGTTGTATGAAATCACATGTTCCTCGTGCACATCACCAGAAATGAACATCATCATCCCAAACCTTGGAAAGTGATCTTCTAGATCTCTAAGATATCGACTCCTGCTTTCAGAATCAGATGGAGGTTGACGAGCTTGAGCAACAGGAATAACTGAGCTACCACCGCTCCATGATTGCCCCCCATCATCAGAAAATACACTACTGTTGTACTGATATGTTCCTTGCGGGCCCGAGACATTTGCACTATATGTATATCCAAATTCTGCTTCTGGTTGTGGTGGTGGCTGAGTTTGATATCCAGAATACCCATAGTACGCTTGTGGGTGCCCAAACAACGTATCACCAAATGATTGTTGAGGATATAGAGAATCAGAAAGCCTCATGTTTCCCATGGATTCAGCAATATCAGAAGTGGAATCAGTATAGTATTGTGAAGTAGGATAGGATTGGAATCCTATAGGTGTAGCTGTAGCTGTAGGAGGCCTATAGCATGTATCCTCATGTGGCCGTGGTGGTGCACCACTGTAGTCTTTTCCACCTCGAGTTTTCTTCCTCATAAAGGTTTTTTCAGCCATTGTGACATTTCTTTCCTGTGGATATATAGGAATATCCCTAGTGATATATGGACGATCATCATTCTGAGGATCAACTGCTGGAGGATACTCTGGAGAACGTTGACCACCACTTGCATTACCACCATCATCATCGTCGTCATCACTCTTAGACTTGGACCCAGATGATGTAGCAGTTATAGATTTTGAAGCACTAGATGCTCCACCCAATTCATCTTGCACTGCTCTATCAATTTCCATATCAAGATCTACATGCTCAGGCTCTGGCTCAAGTCTTTCAGGTGGGCTTCTGTTTCTTTGTTCTTCCTCAAGTACAACACCCGAAGCATCTTCAAATTGCTCCTCCACATATGGATCTGGACGGCCAGAAGAAATATTGTCTAGAACTGGACGGCCTATTTCATTCATCCATTCTTCTAAGGGATCTTCTATTGTACCGGTACCCTCATCATCACTATCATAAAGGCCCCGAAATCTATCTTCATGGAACGTGTATGCTGTGTCAATGGGATCATGCATTTCTGCAAATTGGACTTCTTTGTAGTTGGCCTCTCTTATGGCTCTAGCTCTCAAACGCATGTTGTAGTGGACATACACGAGATCCCTTAACCTGAGAGCCCCCAATCTGTTCCTTCTTTTTGAATGAATCAAATTAAAAGTGCTCCAATTCCTTTCACACCCCCCTGCAGAAGTTGTCTGTGAAAGAATGCGTATGGCTATTTTTCTAAGTTGAGGGGCACCGTTCCCATTCCACACCCACCATTCACAAGGATCACCCTTTGCACGGTCGGCTACTGCATTGGGGTGGCCAAAGCATCCAAGGCCTTCACGGAATTGTCGTAGCTACAAAAAAGCCAACAAACATGAAAGACCACATTAATAGTTGTTAGGTTATAGATATTAGATAAACATGAAATACAATTATACAACTATTTGTATACCTGATCCAAAACCTGCATCCGTTCTTCTGTGGATGTAAGCAACTTATTGAGCACATCCCTAACCGCATTCATCAAGTCTGGTTTCATACCCAATTGCCGCGAGTAATGGTATCTTGGGTTCAAATAGTATGCTGTAAATAAATAATACAAAACCTGTTAATTTCTTAACATAGACCAGTTAAATAATTATATACATGATACAATTACAATGATTATGATTCTCACCGACTTTGTGTAGTGGATGCAAAAGCATATCAGTCCATCTCTTTTTTATGATGCTCGTGTATTGTGCATTGGATGTTGGAGCGGCTTTTTTCACATTCTCCACCATTGTTTCCATTGCGTCATATAACCAAGGCATGGTTGCAGCCTTGTCACCATCTACTAACCTCAACACTTTTACTATAGGAGCCATTACCTTAAGTACCTTGGTAACTTTGTCCCAGAAAGCCCTATTAGCAATTAGTTCTTCAATTCGTCGACCAAGTGGGGTATTGTGCTCCTTCATGGAGGTCCACTCTACTCCATTAAATAACCTCCTCAGTCCATCTCTTTTGTTCTTCAGTGAATCTAGAGCCAAGTAGTTGGTAGCAAATCTTGTTACCCCCACTCTAACTAGATCGCCTCCACAATATTCTGGGCGTCTCATTGCATTCAACAGAAAAGAATGATTATATATGAAACCTGTAATCAATTTTGCATCAATGGTCACAGATTTGATGTACTCAAGTTTTCCCATATCTTTTAATATGAGATCTATACAATGGGCAGCACACGACGTCCAGTACACGGGAGAATTCTTCATTATCTTTCCCCCCGCCTTCTTAAAATTTGATCCATTATCAGTAACAATTTGCACAATATTCTCAGGCCCAACAACTTTCATGTATTTCTTCATCAGCTTGTATAAATATGAGTACTCTTTAACCTCACCAGAAGCATCAACAAAATCAAGGAAGATAGTAGATCCACGACAATGAGCAAGGAAGTTTATAATTTGTTTCCTGTTGCCACTGGTCCACCCATCACACATGAGTGTGACCCCATACTCAGCCCACAATATCTTTTGCTCCTTAACCCACTGTTCTAGCTCTTTTTTCTGCTCGGGAAGATATTTATGCATAAGTTCATAAGCTGTGGGGGCCTTAGTTCCCCTACCAGACTCCCCTATCACATCAACCATATGTTGTAGATAGGGTTCAGTTGCAACATGTGCCGGGATTCCGTGAGCAAAAAAGAATTTACCTACAGCCTTTCCCACTTTCTCCTTTGCCCCACTGAACATGCCTTTAAGGGTTTTTTGCCTAGGTTCAGCCTTCCTAACCCCTGGTTCATCAATATTTTTCAATCTAGCACTAGCAGAACGTAACAGAACATCAACTGTGCCTTTCTTCCTTTTTGTTTGAGCAAACACATCATCTTCATCATCCAGATCAACAACAGGAGGAACATGTTGACTGCGACCTAGTCCTAGTCCAGTGACTCCAGTCCCACTGCCTCCTCCAGTTCCTGATGGCCCATACCTCCGTAGTATTCTTGCAGCTTCCTCCCTTTCCCACTCACTTCTTCTTGATTCTCTATATGCCCGCCTATACATATGCCGACCGTAAGCAGTATCACCACAACCTGGAGGATACACCATGCCATCATCAGACTCGGCAGATGAACCTGTGGCTTGTACATTGAAGAGAGTATCAGTGTAAGATTTGTTGGCCTCAATACATTTGTCTTTCTTCTCCCTTTTGGATGCTATGATCTTTCTGAAATCATCCCTAACAGATTGCGGACACTTCTGGCATAAGGCAACATTCTTGTCTCCCCCAGTAATATGACGCTTAAACCTGGTGATGCCCCCTCCACCAATTGTCTTTTTGCAGAAGTTACAAACCACCTTTCCCTTGACCCCGGGAACAGGAGCACAATAATTCCAAGCAAAATCTACTTCCTTGGGTTTGGGTGCATTCTGCCTAGCACCCTCATTCCCAGACGAATTTCCATCAGAAGACATTGTCAACACTGAAATAAATCAAAAACAACATAGAATATGCAATGCATTAGGCCATTAGCAATCAAAACAATAAACGACATAAGCAAAAATTCATACAGATATGTAACGGATTAGGTACACTACTAAAATAGGAAATTAACAAGGAAGAAAAAAGGTTTAGAATTATTTTTTTTGTATTTTTAGGTCTGAATTATTTTTTTTTGTATTTTTAGGTCTGAAAATTATTTTTTAATTGATAAATGCACATACTTATCAATAATTTGTACATATATGTAATGGATTAGGTACACTACTGTAATAGGATATCAATCAATATGAAAAAAGGTTTAGAATTATTTTTTATTTGTATTTTTAGGTCTGAAAATATATTTTTAAATTGATAAATGCATATTTAACAAATAATTTATACGTATATGTAAGTGATTAGGAGTACTACTGTAATAGGATATTTAAAACAATACAAAATATCTTATTTCTAAAAAAAAAGAATATTTTATGATTTTTTTTTAAATTTTCGGATTTTTAAATAGTGTATATATAAAAAATATCTTATTTTTTACAAAAATTATTTTCCTTGTGTTCATATTAGTGTTTGTAACAACTTCTTCTACTAAACCTAAGTGAAATAACTAGTTATGATGAATATATATTATATATACTATTATTAGTATTTATAATCTAAAAAAGATATAAAAATTAGTTATTTGTGTAAATTTATTGAAGATATATATAGATCCATGGCTTAGATGTGTGGATCTATGTTTAGAATACACAAATTTGATGAATAGTGGAGTAGATCTAATATTTTAGTGTAAAATACGAAATTATGTGAAATAGAGAAATATGTGTTCAAAATAGATGATATTAGGAGAAATAGAGGTTGGAAATGAATGAAAATGGAAGAAAATATATTTATTTACCTTAATGTAGTCGATCTTTGGCTCCAAATGGCAAATCCCCCTCAAAATCACCTTGTCTCCACAAAGAACAGCAGCAGCAGCAAAGCAGCTCCAAAAACCGACAGGTTTCGCCGGTTTCGGCTGCGTACCGATAAGTAAGATGGAAAAACTGCACTGGACCCCTCGAAATTTGGCGAAATTAGCGAAACCATCGAAACTTTGGCGGAATTGCATTTTAATTTCGCGAAATGCGACGGTATCGACACAGTTGCATGGTTTCGTATCAGGTCACATCGAAATCGGTATTTGGGGGCGAAATTTCGCCGGTTTCGGCGAAACCTTATTCCTTGGTTTGGGATATTCCCCTGAACTAAGCCCAAAGGCATCTAATCCTTGGTATTAGGGTTTCCACTAGGAAGTCAAGTTTCCGTATGTTGCAATTAGCCTCAAACATTGAACACACAGCTTGTTAAATCACAAGGAGTTGACCTAAATATCTCCAGGTCTAACGTAGGTGAATTTGGAATTGAATTTCTACTCTAGACTCCCGTATTCTGAAAGAGATATGTTATTTATTTTTCATTGACAGGCCCCTGGACAATCTTTTTTGTCCATTTCTTCTGATTCTGATAGCTCCCGGAGCAGTAGTCCTGTTCGCAGTGCAAGGGGCAACTCCTCCAAGGACGTGGCTGCCAAAGAAGCTCAAAGCAAAGATTCTGTTCTGATTGACATTGGAGAAGACTCCCCTGTCAAGATAAACAAAAAATCTGTTGCTCCGAAAAAATTACAACAAGCGAAGCCCAAGATTGTGAAAGAGGAGACTCCAAGGAAAAGGAAACAAGCTACTAGTAATGATGACATAGATGGTATGTTTGATTCTCGTCGAAAAGAGTCAATAAAGCTCATTCTGCTACACTTTCCCTGAAAAATGCTTATGCCATGTGAATTTTGATTTATTAGAAGGGAAAATGATAGCAAATGTTAGATTTTCTTTTTAGAACGTCATGATTATTTGTTATTTCAAAGTGCAGATGTGGTTGATGTTAATGAAGAGGAAGCAGTCATTGAAGATGATGCCAAAAAGACCATCATTCCCAATGTTGTTACTGTCTACAGTCCGTTTTTCTAAATACAGAACCTTGCACTCCTGGGAATGTTCAAATATTTAATACGCTTTCAACTTGTAGGTTTCCTCTAGGGTGCCTCTTATTTTACCTGATAAGGTGCAGCGGACAAAGGTATACTCGAGTGCATTGATCTGCTTTTACTATCACTTAATTCTTCTCTGGCATGCTCTTGAATCTCTGACTGCTTGTTACTGCTGGTAAAATAGATTTTCGTATACTAGAAATCGCTTGAGAAAAATTATGAGCTTGCTGGATTGCCCTTCAGTTTCATCTTTTTATCCCGAATGAAAATCTTTCCATTGCTTTACTAAGCGAGGAGTGCAAGGTGTCCGTCGTATGTGATACTACAATGGCAGGAAGAATCAAGTAGTTTGGTTAAGGCTGAAAGTATTATGGTCTTGTTTTATTTTTATCTTATAGAACTTTCTCGGCTATTCTATGCTAAGCAAACTTAAATTCTCCCTCTTTAATGTAGAATAAATTTTTTCTTGTATTGTAAGGCACTTGTTGAATGTGATGGGGACTCTGTAGACCTAAGCGGAGATGTTGGTGCTGTTGGTCGTGTTGTAATATCAAAAACTTCGCTTGGTGAGGATGAGCTGTTATTGGACCTCAAAGGTGAGTTTTATATGAAACACTGTACTCTGCTACTCTATTCTTAAATAGTTGTTAATTTGAATAGTTTGGTTTTTATTAATCAAGGCAATCTTTGACTCTCTTCTTCAATACTTCAATTTATGGTCTCAAATGCTAATAAAGATGCATACTGAGTTCCCACGAAATCCCACTTCTTAGTTCTTAAATATCAGTCCCAAGTTTTATCCTGTCATTCTTATTCTTTGCTGAAATTCATAAAACTCAAATTTCCTGATTTCTGAATTTTATCATCACTTCCTTTGCACACTGACACACATATACAGGCGCATGGGAACGGCTGCTATTTCTTTTTTTGATCAGTGAAGGGGGAGTTATCGTGCCCCCTCCCTCTTCTCTCTCTCTCTTGCCATTGCCTAAGATTGGAAAGCACTAAGCTGAGCCGCCAACCATCCCTGGCTGCTCAAGTGAAGTGACCAATTAAGTAGGCATGTTTCTGAAAAAAATGGACAATGTAGCAAAACTATATAGAAATTTACTCTTTACTGCATTGTTACTAAATTAATGAGCAACCACTCGATGACCAAGCAATAGAAATGAGATTATGAGATCAGCCTAGGTAAAAGTATACAAACTTATAATAAAAAAACGCATTATATTACTGATTTACCATTTAAATGTTAAACACTAGCAGTAAAAAAGGTCAACTAGTTGTTATATTACTCTAGTATTACTTTCTGCAATACTTAAATACCTGGTACTTTCAAGCTATTAACGTAATTCTTTACTCTTGTATAGTGAAATCAGTTTAGGTCCCGTCAGGAAATTATCAACTAGATACTATAGAATGTTGAAGAGAAATGTGTTAGATGAGTAAAAAGGTTTACAGTGCATTCTCTTATATAGGATAAGAGAGGAGATACAAAAACAGAGATGAGCAATATGGGACTAAACCGTACAAGTAAAAACATAAGTGAGGCACATGCTAGGCACATAACACTTAGTGAAACTGACATAAACATATCTCTATACTCCCCCTCAACCTAGAGTGTAGATGTTGAACATGCCCAGCTTGTCTACTAGAGTCTGGAAGCGAGCTTTTGGAAGAACTTTGGTGAAGATGTCCGCTACTTGTTGCTCAGTAATGAGATATGGAGTACAAATACGACCAGAAAGAACAGTCTTACGGACCAAGTGGCAATTGACCTCGATATGTTTTGTCCTTTCATGTAATGTTGGATTGCTCGCAATAAAAATAGAAGCCTTGTTGTCACAAAACATCGGTATAGGACTGGAGTAGGATATGTCAAACTCCTTGACAGACTTTGGACCTACAGAAGTCCACATACAGTGTGGGCCATGGCTCGATATTTTGCCTCTGCACTGGACCTGGCTACCACAGTCTGCTTTTTGCTTCGCCAAGTAACTAGATTGCCACTCACAAATGTGCAATAGCCCGATGTAGATTTACGATCAGATCGACTTCTTGCATAGTCAGAATATGAAAAACCTGAGAGATTGCAATGGCCGTGCTTCTTATATAATAAGTCTTTGCCTGGAGAGCTTTTGAGATAGTGCAGGATGTGACACAACGTCCCAATGCCACTGTCATGGTCTGTCAAGATACCTGCTTATGAATCCTACAACAACAGTAAGGTCAACTCTCGTGACAATGGGATAAATAAACTTGCCAACAAGTCTTCTGAATTGGTGGTGATCAACATAAGGGGGAGAGTTTTCATCATCCCAATCCATATTTGGTCAAGAGGGGTGTTGGCTGGTTTACAACCAAGCATACCAGTTTCCTGCAAAAGATCAAGGACATATATCTGTTGGGAAAGGCACAATCCTGTAGACGATCTGGATACCTCAATGCCTAAAAAATATCTCAACTTTCTGAGGTTTTTGGTGACAAAGTGTTTTTCCAAGTAAGTTTTAGTAGCCTGAATGCCCAAGGTATCACCAGATAAGATAATATCATCAACATAGACAATAAGAATGACTAGCCTACCACAGTTTTACAGATAATCACAGAATGATTTGAATGAGAACGACAAAAGCCAAAAGTTACTAAGAATGACTAGCCCTACCCTGTTTTAGGCCGTAGATGGCCTTTCTCAATTTACAAACTTGCGAGGAGGACTCCCCTTGAGCAACAAACCCCAGTGGTTGCTCCATGTAAACTTCTTCCTGCAAGTCTCCATAAAGAAACACATTTTTGACATCTAACTAAAATAGGGGCCATTCTTTGTTGGCAGCAGCCAAAATCAGAATTCAAACAAAATTTGGACGTGCTACAGGAGAAAAGGTTTCAAAGTAGTTCACACCATATGTTTGTGTGTAACCCTTTGCCACAAGACGGGCTTTCAGTCGCTCAATTGTACCGTCTGGTTGATATTTAATGGTGAAGACCCAACGGCATCCAACAGCAGGGCAGGAAGGAGGACGATCCACAAGCTCCCACGTCTTGCGATCAGAGAGTGCCTACATTTCATGTTCCATCGCCTATTTCCATGCAGGAATAAGAAGAGCTTCTGCAGCAGTCTTGGGTCATGAGGGGGAAAAAGGGTTAGGGTGGGAATTTGCACGGGGGGAAAGAACTTGCTCTCAATACCATATAGAATGTTGAAGAGAAATGTATTAGATGAGTAAAAAGGTTTATAGTGCATTCTCTTATATAGGATAAGAGGGGAGATACAAAAACAGAGATGAGCAATATGGGACTAAACCATACAAGTAAAAACATAAGTGAGGCACATGCTAGGCACATGACACTCAGTGCAACATAAACATATCTCTATAGGTACAAAGTAAAAGTAATGCATTTATAGCTTAACTAGGCACTCAGGTGGTTCATGGCAATCATATGCGCAATACTAGTACACGGTTTCAGTATAGGTGGGAGGAAACTATATTCCGACCAGTTTCTTAGACATTTATAGGCTGTAATAAGTACATGGGATCATGCTATCATCGTTTCTATGATGATAGCTTTTTGGAGAGGGCGAAACGTTGATTTAATTGAGCAGATCTAAGCGACCGATTGAGCGAGCCATGTTAAGTGGACTAAAGCAGAGAAAGCTTAACTAGGCACTGAAGCGGATGAAGTGGCTGCTATCTAAATCAATGGGTGTTACTTTGGCAAAAGAGACACATACAGTGGATAATTTAGCAAGTACATCTGCTGGGAACCCTCAAAATCTTTCATTCCAGCTGTGCAGACTGGCAACCTTGATGGCAAGTAGGGACACCAGTGGCTCGTGGAGCATAGGCTTGAGCCATGATTTCTAGGACAATCAGCTCAGCACTGCTGATTTCGGCTATCTGGTTGCTGTGGGCCTGAGTGGTGATAACTAGGTAAAAATGGCAGTGTTCTTAGTGCCGCTACTTTTGCTAAGCAGAGGCAGTGGTTGCTGCATCTGCTTCTTGTGGCTAAAAAAAAGCCAGCAACATGCATAACCTTTGTGGTGGTTCCAAAAGAAAGGAGTTTTTGTCAGTGTTCTTCTGTAAATTCGGATTTTCCTTTATCAGATTTCAATAAGCAGAAGATAGTGGGCCTGATGCTCGAGGCTGCAGCCAGACAATAGTTGAAAATAGCTGTTGCCAGGAGATGGATATGTGAATGAAGTAGTGAAAATTTAACGTGTTTAAGATAGGGAAATAAATCATAAAAATTGATAAAAAACTTATGAGAGATCTAAATCAGTTACAAAGAAATAAGAAATGAATGCCTTTTTTGGGTTGAAAAATACCTCTGGGCAACATGATCTAAGCGACACCTAACAACTTTTTGCTGATGCTCTTGGAGAAGACTAGACCAAAACTTAACACTCTTACCATGTAATACAACAAGAGAAGGGAGATATATTATTATTTTCCTGTTGAGTTGAGGTCCTATAAGCTGTTGTAAAAATTAACTAATTCGGAAAAAGGTTGCAGTTTTGTAGATGTTGATATTGAGCGATTTTGAATCCATGTAGAACTTCCAGATTCAACTATGCTAACCCAAATGTCAATGAAGTTTTGCCCATCCACATGAAATTTCAACTCGTTGAAGGTTCTACACTAACCGAAACATCAAGGATCTTTGTGAAAACATCTTCTGATCCAAAGTATTACCTTTTTTGTGCCTGATCCTTTTTTGTAAATATAGCCTCTTTATACAGGATCTAAGCATTTGCATAGACCATTTGTTATAGATACTATTTACGCTCCCCCGTATGACCTTAACACATTTTTTTTCAAATAAACCTTTTTTGATTAATTTAGAGCTAACACTTATATATTATGGTAATTAGCAGAAAAAGATGAATTTGTTTAGACTGTAGATCATACAATTTTGGTAGTTTGGTTCTGTTTATCTTTTTTTTCTCTTCAAAAAATAAAAACGACGCTTGTTGGGTAAAATTTTAGTTTTGTATCGAGATTCTTGACGGGGCTACTATCTCTATTTTAGTTTTCCTACATTTAAGTTTTTTTTGCAGGATTCAGTCCTTTACTCTTATTTAAACTTAAGGTTTAATGTCCTAGCACTAGAGACGCAAATCCGTTTTTTGTTCACTTATACGGAAGACTTGTTAATTCTATTTGGAAATTACTCCTAACTCTGGTTCTATATTGAATAAGGAATGCAGATTATGTTTACTTGAATACTAGGTATTTCCCGTCAAATTTCATCATAACCTCTTTGTTTGGCGTGATTCTTATTGAAGGTTTATCTGCCAACTCCCATAGAATTTCGATTTTTTTAATGACCATTGGCCATAGATCATGACCACCTTGGCATCTATCAATTTGGCCTCATATAACTCCCAATATAGGGAATAACTAATGTGGTAGATAGTTCACATTCTTCTCTACAAAAATATGGCATTCCCAGATATATCTATTTTTCCTACAGTCCACCATTTTTTATGAATATTCTGTTGTTTTTATTAATGTGATTTATATTCCCCATACGCTCTAAATATCTAATTTCTATTCTTTATATAACTAATCCCTTTGTTCGAGCTAGCCATGAAAGCGAATCTATTATTGATATCATTGCTTCATTTTTGGACATATTTCTCCAATTTCAGGAACAATGTACAAATCAACAATAGTTCCTTCGGCTACATTTTGTATTGTAAGTCATTTCACATACAGATCTGTGAAAGATTTCTCTCATTCATCTTTTAATTAAGCTATATATCTTCTTCAGGTTAGCTTTGGTCAAACTGAAGCAAAGGTTTGTCTATGTTTATCTGCATTCTAAGTTGAACCAACTTCAATTGTGTTTATTGTTTCCATATACAGCTTATCTAATCCAGGCAAGTTTTTCTGTTTCTTTTAGATGCTAGGTTAGAGGTTTTTGTTTTAAAATATGTATTCTAGATGGCCAAACATTATTCCAGATAACAGACACTACCATCAGTGCCATTAGTACCAACACGTTTGCAGCAAAGGCCACTCCCGGCCCTGCCCCCGCCATGGATGCACTAATTGTCATAGTGATTAAATTGAAAAACCGTTGCCTTCCTTTTCGCTCTTCCCTTGGTCATGTCCAAACATAGGCTGTGATTTGTAGACTTTTTCTTCCTGCTTTCCTAACCTACTTAATATTCTAGGAATTATCAATCCTACACACTAAAAACAGAGCTTAAGACTAACTCATCCTTGCCAAGACCATTAAGTGCTAACTTATGGAGGGAACTGGTGTTTTCATCCTGAATATTTAGCAGTGCTTACTATCCCGACCATGAACAGTCTTCCTGTCAGTACGAACATTGCCTTAAGAACCAATCCTCAAAACAATTACAAAAGTTGCTTCGTCCATGCTCCAGAAAACAGCCTCTTATTCACCTCTGCATGAATATAGAGTGGCTCCTGGAATTGAAAGATAAACTATTATAAAATATGCATTCTTACTACTCGTGAACATAGATTGCTTCAAAGGAAATGTACTGGTTGTAGTCAATTTTCTCCAAGTTTCCAACCAACGACCAAGGTATAGTTACTCTCTCAGATAGGACGAAATCCGTGTAAGGAGGTATCAAGTCATCAACTACTGTGATGATCTGTATCAATAGTTAAAGGACCTAACATGCCATGGCTTTGTTGGAATATTATGTAAGCCTTGTTGGCCCTGACCTGTAAATTGACCCTTTCCGAATCCCATCAGATAAGAAGTGCCAAGCCATTCTCATGTTTGAATTCTAGATAATTTCTTGTGTCTGTAGTCATTGCTAGGGCTCATGGACTTCTAACGAAAAAGAAAACACTGTCCATCGAAACCCAAATAAAGACGGCCTAATAGAACAGGCTCTGTCACTTGAAATCATGTTTACTTCGGCCCTGGCCTTAAAATTGACCCTTTCCAAAGCCCATTAAAAAAGAAGAGTTTGAATTTTAGACAAACTTTTTGTCGGTAATCATTGCTACTGCTTATGGACTTCTAACTAAAAAAAAAAAATCCATAAAACCCAAATTAAGAAGGCACAACAGAACAGGCTGTCACTGGAAAATATGGTTACTTTGAGAGTAAAACTTGAATTTGATACATGTGAAGTTAAAATGAAGATTGCGAGTTTAAAAATGATTATGATGTGTAACTGGGGGTGTCGAAATCGGCGAGTGTGACTCGGGTGATTATAATTTTTTATGTGGATGCCTATCTGTTTTAGCTAATTATCTGGTTGTCTTTGGTACTAGAAAGACATAAGTAATTGCAAGCCCCATTCGTTCAAGTCTGGACATTCTAGCATAATGTAAGAATTTATATACATGAATTTGTATGAACTGATTTGAGTGATAATAATACAATATATTATGTGCTTGAGTGTATTTGATCCTCCATTTATTTCTTTTCCTACTTTCTCCATAGTCCTCTCTGTATGATACAAAACAAGAGATTCTCGATGTCTTTCTCTTGCCCAGCATAATTGCCGTCAGATAGTAAAAGAAGGCTCTGTGTTATTTTTGACAAGAGGAATCCCCCTCCTTTAGACAGGAGAAGGGGGAAGCGTACAGACTTTAGACTAAACTCTATTGGTCAAGACACTCTTGGGCCCATATACAATTAGACTCAAATAACTTAATTAACTAAATTAATCAGATTCTAATAATTGCTAGATACACAATGTTGTCAAAATTATTTCCCACATGTAGGTACGTTTTAGTCTTTTAGTTACATGTTCTTCTGTGCTAATGTTGATTGTTTTTCTCCTGTTGATGCATAGATAGAGACAATCATGTCCGATTATGTTAGATTGGAACCCCACTCTAACGTGTTTGAAGCAGAAACAATGATTGAAGGTCAGATTTAGTTTGTTTTATTTCACTTTGTTTCACTGCCTTATTGAAATCAGTTTTAGATGGTTATGATGAAATATTTTGTTCACTAGAATCTTAGCCAGCCAAAACACTGAAACAGTTGTGCTGAGAAATGAGACTTAAATTTGTCTGGCATGCAAATACATTCCAGTTTGCATATTTGAAACCATAAATTAAGTTTTGTTCAAATTGGGGATCGGGGATAAACTTTCGTTGGTAAATTTAGAGTGTTTCTGTCATTTTGAGCATTACTGGAATTTCGCCAAATGTGAAGATCTAATTGTTAATTTTCTATCCGTTTCTGGATATCTGTTTAGCACTTGATAAGGTTACATACGTGATAGCTCAGTTTTTTTTGGTTTCAAGCCTCTTTTTCTTTTCTGATAGTTTTGTGATCTTTTATACTAATACCATACTTCTTTGTATTAGGAACACTTGATGGATTTTCTTTTGAGTCGGAAGATGAGGCAGACAAATTGCCTAAAGCTTTGGCCAATCAAGGTGATCAAACCAATGAAAATGGAAATCAGGCTGATCAAAAGGGCAAAGGGAGCTCTAAGAAATCAGCAGTAAGGCACATTCTTCTGATGTTTATAAACGCCAATGATAGATTGCTTTTATCTGTTTACAAATGGGACCATTTACTGGAAACGAGAGAATTGGGTGTGACCATTTCTTGATAACCAATTCTGGCTAGACAACATCTGATGTTTATGATGTTTATAAACGCCGATGATAGATTGCTTTTATCTGTTTTGCACAATCGGGCATTGTAAACAGTAAATCCATCATGATTTTTGTTTATATTCCTCACTACCTGGATTTTCCCCTTTTTGTTTTTACCGGCCTGTCTGCAGATAACATCTGTTGGCCCGTTACCGTTGCCCCATCTCCTGCTTTGATCCTTTTGCTGGCGATGGCAGCAGCGGCCCATATTCTGTGCCACTGCCTCATCCGGACGTCCCTATGCTGCCACTCGCATAGGCCTGTGTCAGATTCACTGTCATGGCAGCTGCTTCTGCCCACGGCACCTCCTACTGCTGTAGCAGCAAGCATGATTTTGTTTTTCACGCAACAACAACCTTAGTGACGTGGATTTGGCGGCCTCTGGTAGCAGCTCTATGAGGTTCTTTGGGGCAGGCGGTAGAAATGTATTGAATACCTGAGAGTGGCCATACATGTGAGACCACAGCCTCACAAGAATCTACATGGTAGTTAAGGCTGCACCCTGTCAAACTGGGATGGGGAGGAAGGGAAGGGTTGGGGGGGGGGGAAGGAGAGAATAAAATGGGTAGTCACATCTGCAAAGAAATCCACACGGCGATTAGGCTGCAGTCTGGCAGACCGGAAAGGGGAGGAAGAAGGGGGGAGAAAAAGAAAGGGTGGAAGTGTCTTGGAGAAAAAGTTGTGTTATTGATAGGCATCGTAAAAATACCCACCCAAACTCACCCAAACCAAACCCACCCAGAATAATTGGATTTTTCGTTGCCAATTCGGGTTTGAATTCGGTTTGGGTGAAAACCGAAGCCCTCGTGTGGAACAATCATGGCATGGAACACACTGAATTTGCTCACTTGCCCGATGTGCGGACAGAATCACACGGAAATGAGCGTGTGGTTTGGGCGAAAACCGAAGCCCTCGTGCGGAACAATCATGGCATGGAACACACTGAATTTGCCCACTTGCCCGATAGGCTGCAGTCTGGCAGACCGAAATGAGGCAGAGGGTTAGCGGAAGTGGGCGTCGAAGCGGAAAGTTGTTGATGTGCACGCTGACGCTGAGGCTGAGGCAGACACTTTCTACTCCTGCTGCAGCGGTGGCGGAGGATGAGGACTCGTCATGACAAGTGCCTCCTTTACGGTCAGGCTCAGTGTTCTGAAAAGCGGTAATCGGTGTACGGGCGGAGAGGGTACCGAATAGCGTATATACGGTATGCGGGAGTATAAGAGGGAGAATATTCGGTTTTAATCGGTTTTGATTTTTTTTAAATATTAATCATAAAGATATATAAATTATATATTGACCATATAATAATACCAATGATAAGTGTTAAAGAATAGAATAGATTGTGATTAGATGAATACAAAGACTGACGGCCTCTCCTTTATATAGGAGAGGAGAGACGCCCTATTACTTAGGACCCAAGTAATCTAAACTAGACGGGCCGGAATATAAAGGCCCACTAAACTAATTAGCCTATTTAACTAATAGACTAATATAGACACTTTAACACTCCCCCTCAAGCTGGAGCATGGGTGAAACACATGTCCAAGCTTGGAGAGTTACAAGACTCGATAAAAAGAAATGAAAGATAAATATCACTCCCATACAAAATATGTTACTCCCCCTGAAATAATATTCCCCCTGAATCATATGGTGATGATGACTCTGCAGGCTGAAGATACTCGAGCTTTGAAGGTCTTCCTTGAAGTGCATCTGGAATGAGGACATCTGAAGAATGGACCTGATACTACAGCAATTCGCCACTGGAATACGTGCTTAACGCGGCACGAACGCGGACGGACGATCTGCTGCTTGATACGATGCAGGAACCATAAAACTCTGACGCATGAACCTTGGGGGCTTGACGGGAAAGGAGATCATCCATCAAGGAAAGTCCCAAGAGGATCAGCTACAGGCGATGTCGATACTGCAGATACGGCTCGGAGAAGACGTGATGAAGCAGCTCGGTGAAGATAAAACTCTGAGCTTCTGAAGAAGCACCCATCTGTCTCATGTGAATGCAGATGAAGGAATACACCATCAACACCTGACGTACATAACGCGGATACGGTGTCGACGCTGGATCTTCACTGCTGGCTCAAGTAGAGAACTGGTGTGCTGAATGATGTGAAGCTCCATGAAGATAGCCTGGAATATATATAATCTGAATACATATATCATCATCTCATCTCATACTCTCTCTCTCATACATTCTCTCATATGCTCGCATGCTCGCTCTTCTCATCTCTTCCTTTCCTCTCTATCCCCCCCGCACACCAAATACGACAAGAGTGAGTGTTTGGTGTGGAGAACTGGATATATGACCCCCCCGTAATGTGGAAAAGGGATACACACATAATATGGGTGGGTGGGAAAGGTTGAAAAGAGAAAAATATATGAAATGGAGATGGGCAATATGTGGAGAATGAAACCGATAGCCAAAGAGAGTATACTAAATGGGTCAACATGAGATCCGGGTGGAAAAATAAATGGATCTAGTCCCGACCCGAAAAGGGGGTTTGTTGGCCCGTTAGGCTCTAAATAGGATCCGATTAGGCTCTAAATAGGATCCGATTAGCAAAAGATAGAATCGATTAAGGATCCGAATAGCAATAGAGGACATAATGAATATGGGAGTAGACATAGATGGGAGGTGACAATGGAGTGATGATGATGAAGTGATGATGATGAAAACAGCAGGTGATGGCGTAGGGACAGCAGTAGCATGATGATGCAGATAGCAGCAAATGGAAGATGAAGGTCGCCGGGATGATGATGAAGTGGAGGAGCAGCAGCTTGCGGATGATGGCTGGAGATGACGCTCGGCTGATGAAGCACTTTGTCGCAACATAGGAGATGACAAAGGGTCTCCTGCGTGACTCCGGAGATATTGCATGCCAAGAGGATGCATGCGGAGCCAAGGCGGAGCCTCTCCAAAGCGGCGATGAAGGCTGATCTGAAGACGTCATGAGATGGAGCCTTCGACGGATTGCCGTTTGTTGCTGATCAACTGTCGATACCATCGACAGGACTGTCGATGGTATCGACCGACTCTCTCCTTGTCGCTGTGATAAAGTCGATAGTATCGACCTTCTGTCGATAGTATCGACGCAGATACTCTTCCGTCGCTGTGATGAAGTCGATACCATCGACCTCCTGTCGATAGTATCGACGCCGGCGATGCGGATTGCGTCACGGGATGTCGGCGGATGTTTGCGTCTGGTCTGATGTCGATACCATCGACACTCATGTCGATAGTATCGACGCGGCGGCGGCGGCGGCTGCTCCGGAAGGTGGAGTTGGCTGTTCCTTGCGGATGGGAACCAATTTCTGATGGTCGACGACTCTGTGGAGATGACTGCTGATGGCTACTGCTGCTGATGGTGGCGAGGCGCTGCTGCTTTCAGATGGCGGAAGGAGATTACCGCGGCGGATGCCTACGGCGGCGATTGTTGCGGATGATGATGGAGGACGGCTGCTATAATAGGCAACGGAGGTGTTGTATGGAAAGAATGAAAGAATAGATGAATGGAGATGACCATGGAGGCCGGAATATGCCTAGCGGGCAGCCGGCCAAGCCATGGAGATGGCGGCTGCGGCCGCCCGCAGGCGGAGAGAGCCCGCGGTTGCTCTCTTCGGAGAGAGGAGCGGCGGCTGCTGCAAGGGAGAAGTCGGCGGTCTTGGAGAGAGAGAGAGAGGGAAGCGGCGGCTAGGGTTCTCTCAGGATGGAACCCGCTCTGATACCATGTTAAAGAATAGAATAGATTGTGATTAGATGAATACAAAGACTGACGGCCTCTCCTTTATATAGGAGAGGAGAGACGCCCTATTACTTAGGACCCAAGTAATCTAAACTAGACGGGCCGGAATATAAAGGCCCACTAAACTAATTAGCCTATTTAACTAATAGACTAATATAGACACTTTAACAATAAGTAATTAGAAACATTTATAAGTACTAGACTAATATTGCATTCATAAGTAGTTAGAAACATTGATGAAATTAGAGAAGAAACTTGATAAGTAATTACAAGCATTGATAAGTCATAGACTAATATCACATTAATAAGTAATTAGAAACATTGATAAGTAATAGACTAATATTGCATTAATAAGTAATTAGAAACATTGATAAGCCATAGACTAATATCGCATTAATAAGTAATTAGAAACATTGATAAGTAATAAACTAATATTGCATTTATAAGTAACTAGAAACATTAATGAAATTAGAGAAGAAACATTGATAAGTAATTAGAAACATTGATAAGTCATAGACTAATATCGCATTAATAAGTAATTAGAAACATTGATAAGTAATAAACTAATATTGCATTTATAAGTAACTAGAAACACTAATGAAATTAGAGAAGAAACATTGATAAGTAATTAGAAACATTGATAAGTCATAGACTAATATTGCATTAATAAGTAATTAGAAACATGAAATTAGAGAAGAAAACATCAACAATAAGGATCAGTTCAATAAACATTAACTATAAACTTATTGAGAAAACATGGGGAGAAGACCATATATGTAAAGTGGAAGAAGAGAATGTAATTGTAATCAATGTTTTAAAAATCGGCTCAGGCGGCCGCTTAAGCGGCCGCTTAAGCGTCGTGCGGCACTGGACGATTAAATAGGGGCATCAGCGGCTGCTGGGCGGATTTGAATTAAGCGCCCGCTTATCACCCGCCTAAGCCGCTTTTTTCCCGCCTTGTGCTTTTTTTTTTGCGGCCGCTTGGGCCCGATTTTTGGTAGAGCGGCCAAAGGCTGGCCCATTTGTGGCAGGCCCACTTACTGCTGACCCACAAGGGTTAAAACAAATCGTTGCATGCACACGACCCCCGCTACAGTCTTTCCGCGCTGCAAACGGAATCCCGACGGCCGTCTTTTCCGCTTCCCTTGCTTCTTGCGGCAACTGTTTGCATCCAAGCACCATTGCGGAACATCCAAAGATCATAGCGGCACTTTAGTACCTGTTCTTGACGGATATCTCCTGTTCTTATCCTCTGGTGGCTGCTGTTTGGGAGGGAGCCGGCGCCTGCTCCTGTCCAGTGGAAGGTTGGACGTTGCCGAGAAGTTCAGGTTGCTTCTAGGAGGATCGTGCGGCCTTGTTCCTGCTACAATAGAAGCCGTTAAATCTCAAGTAAGTCTTTTGTTCCTTTTTTTTTGTTGTTTGCTTGATTCCTCCACCCTTTTCTCCTGGCGGCAGTCTGTTTCTTTCATTTTTTTTTACTGGTCAGTAGTCACGCCTGTTTCTTTCATTTTTTTTTGTTGTTTGCTTGATTCCTCCACCCTTTCCTCCTGATGTGTTTGTTATACATGTACGCCTAGTAAAATAGTAATACATATACACTACTTTCTACGCCTATAATATACATTACGCCACTAATACATTTAATTTATAGTTTTATACAATACTATCTTACTTCTGTACGCATATTTCTGTACATCTGCAATATACATGGACAGATATTATATAATTTATATTATATGTATTCAATACAATAAATGCTTTACCTTATAATAATATATTAGTATTAGTAATATACAATATATATCTTCTATTGTTCTGCTGTTTATATGTTATACTTGTTACTTAATTACGTACTAGTTTATGATATACTTCATGGGTAACATGTTGATGTTTTATGTGTATATTGCTGCCCTGCCTTATACTTGCTGATTTTTATATTGATTACTTGGTGTAGATGGCTAAATTCAGTATCTATATTTGTTCATTGCTGAAATTGTTTATTAACTCTTAATTGGTGTTAGATATATTAACTTTAATTGAATAAACATGTTTATTTGCTGTTATATATCTTTAATTTCTGAATCTATCAACTCTTAATATCTGTTACATATATTAACTTTAAAGCTTTAATATGTTTAGTTATGTAAAACAGTCACAAACATTATATTATATATGTATTAATGTCTATAAAATGTGAAACATTATCTAAAAAATTGAGTATCCGCTTTTTAATTAATCGCCCGCTTAATCGCCCGCTTGGCGATTAATCTTCTACAAGGTCCCGTCCGCACGCTTCCCGCTTTGCGCTTTTTAAAACCTTGATTGTAATGACCAATAGTAGTATTAGAAATAATTAATGTAAAAAAAAATTATTACTAGCATTTGATTTTGAAAATCGCCGATTGATCGGCCGATTATACCCCCGAACGGCCGATTAATCGGTCCTGGACCGATTATAGGCCGATTATTTATATGCGGAGCGCTAGTCCTCCAAAACTGATTATTCGGTCGATTAGACCGATTTTCTGAACACTGTCAGGCTAAACGTAGAGGTAGAGAACGATATGGGTGGCAACGACTCAGGGCAAGGATGTCTTCAAGCCTACGTTGGGGAACATAACTCGGCTCTCAATCATTGTAAGCTTTGCTGTTGATCCTCCTTTGGGCTCTCTGATTGCTCCACTCCACTTGAGGACCTTGGTTGACGAGATGCTGTCGTCGTTGATCAAGATCGGGCAATACTTTTGTTGTCTACAAGGTCGATATGTTGCCTCCACCAACCAGATACTGGAAGTACATGACCCAGCAATAAAAAACTGAACCTTCCATTCCTCATGCTCATACTCCAGAACCCATTGGGGTAAAAAGCACAGCTTCACCTGCAGCTGTCCAAAAGGCAACGACGTCATGCCTCGTCCCTAGCTGAAGCGATTGCATTGGGACAGCGTCAGGACGAGCTTTGATCTGGGAGAAGCTCAAGTCCATCCATTTTCGTATGGGTTGATGTCATACCCCTGGATCGGCTCGGTGCTGGTTTCCGTATGAAAAGATTTACTTTTTGTTATTATTGGCAATGCCATTGCGATCACCGCATGAGGAAAAAAATATCCGTTCAACTTGAACAAACTCGTTTCAGAACACCAGCTGCCACTTGATTTGATTTCAGCTTTTCCAAGCTGATAGCACGAAGTATGCAACGTGGTTGGATTATTTTGTTCCTCCCATAGTTCTTAGAGCTGATTTTCCTGTTCGCTGTAGTTTAATTGAGATAAGCTGAAAAAAATTCTGTAATGATTAATGTCTGTAATTATTATATACACAATTGTGTTTATGGAACTTTTTAACCATTGCAACATCAAGGGAAACAACAAACGACTAATAAATTGTATCAGTTGCTACCCAAGTGAAATGACTACAGATTTTCATACAATTTTATCAGTATTTATTTGTGTTTAGTCAATTTTTTGGTCAAAACCTTGCTGTGTCAATGGCCGTCAAAACCTCAGTCATAACCAAGCTCTAGGATGACAAAGTTTTTAATAAAATCATTGATCTTAATGGTTTTAGCCTAATTCAGACTTTTTGGGTTGGGTTCAGGTTTTGCGTTCGGGTTCGGGTTTATCAGGTTCGAGTGAATTCAGATTTTGTTTGGAAAACTAGTTTGGGTTCGGGTTCGGATTGAATTTTATTGGATTTTGTACGGTTCAATTCGGGTTGGGGACAAGTTAGGAAAAAGTCCACGCAATTGCCATCCCTACTTGTAGTGCTAAAATAGTGAACTTTGATAATATATTTTATGATCAAGTTCAAATTCATTTCTGATTTAATATCTACTCTTCATTTTTTGTTATGAAAACCAAATCCGTCTCACTTATTATCTCTCTGTGTGTGTGTGTGTGTAACATATATATATATATATATATATATATATATATATATAGGCCGTTCATTCAATAACCGCGCGGGTAGCCTGAAGTTCGCTACCCGACAGCCAAAAAAGTAAAGATTCTGGCCAGAAAAGTAATAATGCTATAAAAAAAGTAACTATGTTGATAAGAAAGTAACTATACGACTAAAAAAGTACATTAGTGCAAAATACACAGTAGATATATATGTAATCATGTTTTGAAATCTGCTGATGCAAACGCAACTATCTATGCATGAAATTTAACAGTTTGCAAGGTAAAGTAACCCTCTACATGTCAAAAGTAAGAAATTTGAAAAAAAGTAACCAAAATGGGGGGCGGGTAGCTACCCGCGAGGGTATTAAAGATGATCCCATATATATACACACACACACACACACACACAGAGAGAGAGAGAGAGTTAGGCTAGAATACACTTGAGTGTATAGATCACACGAATACACTCAAGTGTGTTTGCATATCAAGACTATTTTTTGTAAAATGTAAACCATTGATCTTCACCGTCATATTATAACTAGGCTACATACAAATTTTGAGCCCATTTGGATGAGTGTAAGTCACTCATCCGAGGGCAACAAAATCGATGCGCGAAACTAATTTGAAATGCATAATTTTTGCCGTCTTCATAACATGACCTATAAATGTCCAAATGTACTCAAATTTTGTGTATGAGCTATTCACAAGATGTTTAAGAAGGTCAACAGATTAGATTTTTGAAAAAATATTGCATCAGGAAAAACTACTTGAGTGTATTTTGCTTTGAATACACTCGAGTGTATTCTAGCTCGACTCTCTCTCTCTCTATATATATATCTATATTTTTACATTTGCATGATATAATATTACTATTACATTATGTTTTGCTATGTTTGAATTTACACGATTTTTGATGTTGCACAATTCATCACGTAACCTCATACATGAAAGCACATCATCCTGTCACATGTGTATACGATTGTTTTGCTATTGGTTGCACAATTTCATCATGTTAGATGAATGGAAACATATCATCATGGCACTTGTATATGATTGCATGATTCCATAATGAATAAAATATGCTGCTATGCCACATAATTAATCAATGTAAGTATTGATATTATGATTAATCTATTTACTGTAAATTTAGTAGTGATTATGCCATGTATTATACGTTAAGACTTAACCTAACTTGTTATTTTTAAATTTTCATTGTATGCATTATGAGTCTATGACAATTTGACTCTAAAATGTAGTTATACTAATTAGAAATTAATCCACTGATAATTCTATTTTCTACACAGTTAGTATGGATGAGGGTGATTAAAGTTTGGGTAAGTCAAATGATCCTTGGTGGAAGTATTGCACTCTTCCAGATCTAACCCGAAAAAAGAAAGTGAAATGCAATTTTCTAAATTTTTCTTATTTTTCTAAAACAATATGGATTTCAAAAAGCACCCATTTTAGTCCGCTTCAAAACCCGCTTCAAGGGGGGGGGGCAATCCGCACGTTTCCCGCTTTGCGCTTTCCAAAACCTACTGAGCAAGTCAAATTTAGAATTCATAGTGTCATTCTTTGCAAATAAGGTGTAGCTGTCCCATATTTAATCCACCACTGGACTATATTTCCAAGGCAAATTTAGTTAGAAATCTGGGATTTCAAATCCCTTACAATTGGTACAATTGAATTGTGACATAATTAACATGTAACAAATGAGTTTAGATTGTGCCTTTTACTTGGGTTACACCCATTGTAATTTCTTTGTCGAAATGTAGCTGGCCTTTGAAATGATCCTGAGGCATCCCTGTATGTAGGTAATTCCTTCTTCATGACGAAGCATCTTGAATGTGTGGCTCGGGATAGAATGTCTCAATCTAGGAAGCATGGACACTTCTAGACAGCTCCCGTGTCCGTGTCGGACACATTTCGGATGCAGACACTTCCCGGACACGGCCCAAAATGTTTTGGACACTATTGGGATTTGTCCAGTTCATTTTTTTTTCTACACCCATGACACAAATGGACATTGCCCAAACACTTCTTGGACACATCATTGCAATGGCTTCTGCTGCAATCTAGCCTATTTCAGAGTGCAAATCTTGAACATACAACTACTGTTTATGTCTTAATACTGAGAAAATGTTTCAGAGTTGAGATCTAATCACAATTACAAACAAATCTATTGAAAAGAACCAATATGTACTATGAATCAAATTATACTCTAATAAGTTGGTTAAATGAGTAATACAAACTCAGTTGCATATTCTCTGATCTACTATATTTACAAAATTCAAACGTTTAGTTTTCTACTTCATATTGTTTGTACTACACACGAAGACACCTCTTTATGCAGATAGATTATACATACATAGATACATTAATCTGGATGAATTTTAAAATAAATTCCAGTTCATACATCATATACCCACATATATGTATATATTAAAGAAATATTTTTCACTCATCCAATGTCGTGTCTGTGTCCTACATTTTAGAAATTTTCCGTATCCCGTGTTCGTGTCTGTGTCAGTGCCCGTGTCTAGAAACGTGTCCGTGCTTCCTTGGTCTCAATGCACTCCATAAGCCCGTCCATTATCATGCTCGTGTTGTTGATACCATCATCTCTCCAATACAAATATGGATTCAAATAGTACATTGATTGTTGAACTAAAAAAATCTTGTCTCATGCACATTCGATAAGCTAACAAAACATTTACCTACATCATGTAAGGGGCGATTAAGCATGTCGTCCCATTAATTTGCAAATATTTTGAGCATCTGCTTACGAAGTGGCTCATCATCCGCCAAGTATTTGTCAAGTTTGCCTAGTGCATACAACAAACTTGAATGCATGAAGCTCATAGCAAGAACTCTCTTAGAATCAACTGCTTACAGAAGTGTCCCTAAAGGTTTGAATCTTTAGCACCAAAGGTTTGAATCTTTAGCACCAAATGAACTTCCTTTCAGAATTGTTATCCCCCTATTGTGACCGTAGTTCTGATTCCCTCTATTGTTTTAGGGAATTTGTAATTTACCCATTCATCAGAGGCAAACATCTTCCTGAGTTGATTCGTGTTTTTAGTAGGTTTTCCAAGCTCAGAAATGTTGTAGTAAATCTAGTGACACTTAGCCTAACCAAGTCACACCCTAGGTAGCGTTTCATTATACTCAGAGTGATTTGATGGTTATTTGAGAATATTGTCAGTGCTCCACCTCTTTGATTACATTATTCACACTAGGTAACCTTTCAATGGCCTCCAACATCTGAACAATATAATGGCCTGCACATGGAGTACAAAATGTTTTTAGTCGCTTCTTTTGTAGTTGTCGACCTACTACAAGGTTGGCTGGAGCATTGTCACTTACCACATTCACATCATTTTTGTCTCCTAACTCAACAACAACATCGACACAATTAAAGATATACCCAATGTTGTGCGCCTCAACTGAACAATCAACAACCTTTAGAAAATTTGTCCCTAATCGAGTTTTAACACAAATGTTCATGATACTTCCGTTGCGCTTATCCGTTCAAGTCATCAATGAGAAGCCACTTCTTTTTTGTTCTTCCCTGTGCTCTTTAAGAGAATCTTTTGTTGCTTCAACTTCCTACGTAAGGGCTCCCTCAGCTCATAGGAAGACGATCCCTTCAAATCAGCTCCTTATTTGGCTATTGCTTCCATTATGACCTAGAAGCTCATGTTATCATAGATAGAACATAATTAATCAACATAAAAAATGACTTTATATATTAGATAATAGAAAGTAAGAAATTGGAAGTTATCTTACCACCCTCACAAAACCACCGTGCTAGGTATTGATATGTCTTGTCCATGGTTGTCAAGGCGTCTAGGCGGTGGGTTTAATCTAAGGGGCGCCTAGCCCGCCTAGGCGGGCGCCTAGGCTTTTCTGGGCGTTTTTGTTTTTACTTCTTTTTTTCAGTTACATATTTAAATGTTCACACACATGATACTATATGTGATAATGTATTATTTATTCATTAAATGTTATTGTAAGTCTAATTTGAATTGATAACTATAGGAGAATCAGGGACAACAGAATTAACATGAAGAAAATGAAACAACAGTAAGAGGAAGACAAGTACGAATTGGTGAGAGAAAATGGGATAAAAAGAGCATGCAAATGGTAGAAGTTCTGTAGGAAGAAGTCAGAATAAGACAAACCAAGGGCAGTAAAAGGAGATTGAAAGAGGAAGAATCAACAAAACAAAATAAAAAACAGCAGTAGCAGGTGCTGAATTAGAAAATATAGAGGAAGGAATAGGTCAGTGAAAATAAATGGAAACATGCAAACAACAGTGGCTAAGAGAGGAGATTTAGGAGGAAGAAATCAGAAAAAGAAAATTAGATATGTAAATAGTAGTAGTAGATTTCGTAGCAGGATGTATAGGACAAATTTGAAAAAGAAAATATGCACATGCTTGCATAGTAATAGGAGGGAATATAGGATGAATAACTCAGAAAAAACATAGCAGCAGGACTCAGGAATAAGATGCAGGAGAATGGATAAAAAAAAGAAAAGAGAAAGAAGAAAGAACAATAAACATATGAAAAAGTAGAAAAAACTTAACAAACAACGCTATGAGGACATACCAATTTGGCCCAAATCAATCCTCATTTCCCCAAATCAGACCTGATTTTCCTCAGACCAGACCTAATTTGCCAAAATTTGACCTGATTTACTCTAAATCAGACCTATATCAACCATGCAATGACTGAAGGTGATCTAATTTGACCAAATATAGACTCGATTCATGCTAGTTTAGCCTTTAAATTGCATAATTTGGGCCTAAAACGCCTTAAACGCCCACTTAATGCATTTAATAGGCTGGGCGCCTAGTTTGAGGCGCCTGGCTTAACGCCTAGGGCGCCTAGGCGCGCCTAGGCGGGCGCCTTGATAACACTGGTCTTGTCCCTTCTTTCCTTTCCCAGCTTGTATTTTATTGTTGATTGCTTGGAAGCCATCCTTTCATTTAGAATATCCTTAGGGTCTCTTATGATAAAATGATCAAGATTAATGATGATTCCGGCCTTCTCTTTATTCCCAATGTCAACCATGATGGGTGATTCATCACATTCATTGATGTCAACCTGACCTGTAGGATCCTTTAATTGTGGTGCTCTCTTGTTCTTCTTCTTAGAAAACTTATCCATGTAATCGCATATTTCCCGCTTCACCTCAGGTGGGACATCCTTATCACCCAAGTAAGGGCCCCCTCAGCTCATAGTAAGAGGGTCCCTTGTAATCAGCTCCTTATTCAGCTATTGCTTCCACTATGACATGGAAGCTCTTATTATCATAGATAGAACATAATGAATCAACATAAAAATGAGTTTATATATTAGATAGTAGAAAGTAAGAAATTGGAAGTTATCTTACCATCCTCACAAAAGCACCGTGCTACACATTGACATGTCTTGTCCCTTCTTTCCTTTTCCATCTTGTCTTTTATTATTGATTTCTTGCAAGCCATCCTTTCATTTAAAATATCCTTAGGGTTTCTTATGACAAAACGATCAAGATTATTGCTAATTGTGGCCTTCTTTCTATCCCCAATGTCAACCATGTTGGGTGACTCATCACATTTATTGATGTCAACCTCACCCCTAGGATCCTTTAATTGTTGTGCCATCTTGTTCTTTTTCTCAGAAACTTATCCAGGTAATCGCATATCTCCCTCTTCACGCAGGGGCATCTTTATCCCCATGCTTGCCCTCCAAATGTTTTATGAATTTGAATATTCTGCCGGTTGTTAAATGATTGCGAACTTGCATTTCACCCTTTCCCTCCTAGATGGGTCAGGATGTGTGCATTACTTCCACCATGGGTCACCTGATTTGACCACACTTTGATTACTTCCTTGTTGCTTGTTACTGCCGTCAACCATGCTCTGTTGGGATACGTAATAAGTTACTTATTTTGACTCATACACTCAAAATATATTATAGTATTACCTAGGTAATGGCCTAGGGAATAAGATAATGCCTAGGTAATGATTTTGTATAATTAATTATGCTGAACATATTGTAGGAACTCATATTGCCGGAAAATGAAATCATATTTGGCAATTCGCAAGAACTCATATTACAATAACATATTGGCTACTGCCTGCTATATTTGCAGTTTAATTCTACTTATGTGCCTATGTAGATAACTAATATTGCAGCGATACACATTGCATGAACTTATTACCATTGCGGAGATACATATAGCTAACCTTATTACGTATAATCATGTTTATTTGCCTACTTTGTGAATTAATGTTGTAGAGTTACATTGCATGAGCATAGTACTTATAGTACTGTAACAAAGAAGCATGTCCAATAAAGAAGCACATTCAACAAAAAGTCATAATTAAGCAAATATTGTATCCCATATTGAAGTATTACTAATGTACAACAAATATATTATACTATTGATGTCCTACTGATATGAGCATTGAAGTATACTACCGATGTACAACAAATAGTATAATTTACCTGCATATTTGCACTGTGATAACAATTGCTTTTTTTGTCGTTTAGAAGCAGCCACTCCAGCTGCAAAATCGGGCCTCGCTAAAGCGGCCGTAGCCATCCGCCTTTTGTTGAAACACCTTTCCCCCGCACATGCCATTTTAAAGCAGCCTAGTGGGTTGCCTGCTTAAGCGGCCGCTCTGGGCGCTTTTAAATCCTAGTATATAATATATAGACATATATATCTGAATATATATATGTATACATATGTACATATATATGCATGTATGTATGTATGTATGTATGTATGTTAATGTATGTGTATATATATGTATGCATATATGTGTGTATATGCTTTTATATATATATATATATATATATATATATATATATATATATATATAGTCAGGCTAGTGTACACTCGAGTGTACCGGAGGCACCGTACACCTCAGTCATTTTTGAAGATGCAATAAATTTTTGAAAAATCTAACCCGTTGATCTTCTTAATTATCATAAGAACATACTATATAATAAATTTTAGCTCATTTGGACACTTATAGGTCGTCCATCTTTAGGAGGCAAAAATCATGTATTTCAAATTAGTTTTGTGCGTCGATTTTATTGTCCTTGGATGAGTGACTTACACTCATCCAAATGAGTTCAAATTTTGTATGTGACCTATTATTATTGTAACCATGAAGATCAATGGATTAGATTTTGGAAAAACATGGTTTATATAGGCAAACACCATTGGGGTGTACGGCGTGATACACTCGAGTGTATTCTAGCCTGACTATATATATATATATATATATATATATATATATATATATACAGAGAGAGAGAGAGAGAGTCATACACTCATCCGAGGGCAACAAAATTGACGTACGAAACTAATTTGAAATGCATAATTTTTGTGGTCTTCATAACATGACCTATAAATGTCCAAATGGACTCAAATTTTATATATGGGTTATTCACAAGATGTTTAAGAAGATCAACGGATTAGATTTTAGAAAAAAATGTTGCATCATGAAAAACTACTTGAGTGTATTCTGCTCCGAATACACTCGAGTGTATTCTAGCCTGACTATATATATATATAAATATATATATATATATATATGTAGAGAGAGAGAGAGAGAGAGAGAGATGCTAGAATACAGTTGAGTGTACAGATTGCACCGTACACTCTATTGGGGTTTACATATCTAGAACATTTTTTTAGCAAATCCAAACTATTAGTATTCCTCGTTATAACAAATACACGCTACATGGAAATTTTGAGCTCATTTGGATTATTTTAAGTCATTCTTTTATGGCCTACAAAATCGACGCATAAAACTAATTAGAATTGTATAATTTTGTCTTCTTTAGATGCATAACCTACAAGTGTCCAAAGGATCTCATATTTTATATGTAGTATGTTCAAAGGATATTTAAGATCAATGGTTTAGATTTTCAAAATAGATGTTGCATAAATGAAAACAACTTGAGTGTATTTGGTCTCCGGTACACATGAGTGTGTTCCAGCCTGACTCTCTCTCTCTCTCTCTATATATATATATATATATACACACACACACACACACACACATAGATGTGTGTAGGTATATGTATATATATGTACGTTATAACAAATACATTCTACATGAAAATTATGAGCTCACTTGGATTATTTTAAGTCACTCTTTTATGGCCTACAAAATCGACGCATAAAATTAATTTGAATTGTATAATTTTTGCAGCCACACTGGCTTCATTTGTGCTTTTGTCATTATGTTTCCTGCTATTTCTCTCCCTCCACACGTGAAAGCATCGAGCAGCGAACAACTCTTCCTTTATCATCCTTGCCACACTTCAACAAAATTCTTCTCAGCTCATCTTCCGCTTCAATTTTCGGCTTCAATTCTTCACATAAACCTGCCGCCACACATCAAATGATTATGTGACTCCTATCAATTGTTGCATAGCATGCAAGTAGGACTCATGCGGGATTTAATACTTAATTTTGTCCAGTGTAGCCAAAGCTCCATTCACTGGCCTATAGATGCAGAAACTCCATTTAGGTACATCCTTGAATCACACATACTCCATAATCCGTTTTTTTTCTCAGCTCTTGCCCTTGTCACCTCCCATCGATCTGTCTATGAGTTTTCATCCACCAACATCATAAGGATCAAATAAATTCTTAACTTGTTGCTACATTTTTGCATCACATTGATTGTACGTGAGTATCCTTCTCTTGTTTTAGGATCAAAGTCATATCTCATCCTCGTCCACTTTCCCCATATAGAGTGTGATTTTTGATAGTTTATGATCTTCTTCAAGGTACCTCATTTTGCAATATCTCTAAGAGTTTTGAGGTTCAATCGTCCTTCATCTTTGGGAAGAGCAAGCCTAGAATATGTCATAGGATGGCATTTTCCTACCCTGCTGCCCATAAGAAATTTGAGATCTTCATCTCCATTCTATATTACACAGATTCATGAATTTCATGTTGTTGCACTTAGAAGATGAGAAGCCCCTCCACTATAGCTTTTATCAGTGTAGCTCCTCCAACCACAAAAGTCTTCTCTATAGGCCATTTGTTAAGCATTTCATCAAATCTATCAAATTGGATCAGCAAAATCCTTCACCATAGATTACCCCAGCAAGAGGGAACCCCGAATATTTAGTTGGAAATTTTCCTATATCCATGCTCACAACATCTGTCAGTCTATCTTCCATTTGATGGTGTTAACGAGAGAGAAGAAGACGAACAACGTTGGCGGCTGCAAGGTGCAGCTCTTGTGTGTGAGGGCAATAGCCATCTCACTCCTTTTTATATATTAGGGTAACATACAAGGTGGTACAAAGGAGTAAAACCTAGAAAAACAATAAAACAAATGATATAATAAAAATACAGTCAAGTGGCAGATCGTCAGTTTCCACCTCTGATGTTCTGTCGATACCATCGACATGGTTGTCGATGGTATCGACAGACTGTTGTCCGGTGGCTGTGATAATCTCGATACCATCGACATGGATGTCGATGGTATCGACGGGCTGTTGTCCGGTAGTTGTGATAATCTCGATACCATCGACCTCTTGTCGTTGGTATCGACCGGGAAGCAGGTTGTTTCACACTCCCCCTTAAGCTGGAGAGTACACATCGTGTATGCCCAGCTTGCCACATAATTTTTGAAAAGCTGCCGGACCCAAAGGCTTTGTCAAGATATCCGCCAGTTGATCTTCAGACTTGACATATGGCGTCACAATATTACCATCTTTGATTTGATCACGAATAAAATGGCAATCAACTTCTATATGCTTTGTACGCTCATGAAAGATAGGATTCCTGACAATGTGTATAGCAGACTGGTTGTCACACTTGAGCTCCATAGAAGGCATAATAGTGATTTTTAACTCAGAGAGAACGGATTTGACCCATTGTAGTTCACAACATGCATGGGCCATAGCACGGTATTCAGCCTCAGTGCTGGATCTGGCTACCGCATTCTGCTTTTTGCTTTTCCAAGTAATCAAATGGTCACCTAGGAAGGTACAATAGCCTGATGTAAATCTTCTATCAATATGATCACCAACCCAATCTGCATCTGAGTACCCAGTGAGAGTCAAAGTAGATGGAGGCACCTTGGGTTTGGAATATGTGATCCCTTTACCAGGAGCACTCTTCAGATATCTCAGAATCCGGCAAACTATTGTCCAGTGTGACTGTTGTGGTGAGTGCATATGTTGACTCACAACTCCCACAACAAAAGAAATGTCAGGTCGTGTAACAATCAGATATATTAGCTTGCCAACTATTCTCCTGTAATATCCTGGATCTGAGTACTCAACATCATCAACCGTCTCCTTAGTGTGATAATCCATAGGAGTAGATACCGATTTAGATCCAGTCATGCCTGTCTCCTGTAGTAAGTTCAGCACATATTTCCTCTGAGATAGATTGATATCTGCATGAGATCGAAGCACCTCAATGCCCAGAAAATATCTCAGTTTACCCAGATCCTTCGTTTGGAAGTGTCTCTGCAACCCTTCCTTCACACGAGATATGCCTGCAGAATCACTTCCAGTAATAACTATGTCATTAGCATATACTGCCATAATGATAGAGCCACATGAAGAGCTAGAGTAGAATAAAGAGTGATCAGTCATAGAGCGAGAAAAGCCCATCTGGAGTATAACCTCACTGAACTTGTCAAACCACGCTCGAGGAGACTGTTTCAAACCATATATTGCTTTCTTCAATTTACAAACCTTCTGACACTCCCCCTGAGCAACAAACCCAGGAGGTTGCTCCATATATACCTCTTCCTGGAGGTCACCATGTAGAAAGACATTCTTAACATCAAGCTGAAATAGGGGCTAATCAAAAGTAGTAGCCAAAGAAATAATAATTCGCACATAATTTAGACGAGCTACTGGAGAAAAGGTCTCAAAGAAATCAACTCCATAGGTCTGTGTGTAGCCTTTTGCCACCAATCTGGCCTTCAACCTCTCAATAGATCCATCCGGATTATATTTGATGGTGAAAACCCATATGCAACCCACAACTTTCTTCCCTGTAGGTAATTCAACAAGATCCCATGTGGCATTATGCAAAAGAGCTGACATTTCAATCAACATTGCCAATTTCAATCCCATGTGAAAACCCATCTGCAACCCATGTGTTGTGACGCGCCAGAATCAACCACCCAAGATGAAGTAGAGCCATAAGCTATGAGAGATATAGCCTCATTACCCGCAGTAGATGCTAGGTTTGCTGACGATGATGATGATGTTCCCATACTCATGTGTTGTGTAGCCTGAATAAACCGATCATACTCCTCTTGAGTAAGAGTGATACCGGTTCCATAAGTAGTTCCCACAACGGAAGAAGAGGAATATGTAGTAGTGGCATAATGAGCTGTCCCTACAGGTGGTGCAGCGGGTCTCCCATGTTTCTTCCAGCACTTCTCCACTATATGTCCCAATTTGTTACAGAAAGTGCACTTAAGATGTGTCCCACGTCCTCTGCCTATACCAGTTCGTCCCCCTCGTACCGCAGCAGCTACGGATGCATGAGACTCCCCATAAGATATAACAGGAGCAGGAGTAGCAGACTCAAAGATAGATTGTTGTATTCTTGAATAGGCTTCCACAAAACCGAGTAATTTATCAGAAGCCAAAATGACACTCTGGGCGGATCCACACGAAGGGTTAAGCCCGGATAAAAATTTAGTCGTAACTAGATCGTCCCTGTCCTTGATCTGTTCAGCGACAGTTATTGGATGATAATAGCTCAGCTCTTGAGCAAGTGCCTGAATAGCTCCAAAATACTCCTCAAGAGATTTGTCACCCTGCCTCTCAGCAAACAAACGATCATAGATCATGAATTGGCGAAGCGCATTTTTTTCTTGAGAATAATGCTGCTTCACTGCGTCCCATATCTCCTTAGCTGTTGAATAGAACATGAACCTTGCCGCAATAGTAGGTTCCATGCTGTTCCACAACCAAGTCTTTACCAGACTATCATGACGCTTCCATTCAGCATATCCTTTGTCAGTAGAGGCCAGAGGACCTGAGTCAACATGTCCCGCTTTGTCACGAGACTCCAGGACAGTGTGGACGACATTCATCCATAGAAGAAAATTCTTCCCGTCGAGCTTGATGGAGGTGATAGGTGACACCTCGTTGTAGATCATAGGTGTCTTGATATCCCCCATTACAGAATGAGACTGTGTGACGGATTGATACACGCCACAAAGAAGACTGAGGTGACAGAGAGATACACGTCACCCAAGAAAAAAATAGAAATGCGTTACTGACGCATTCACAGCCTCCGGATGATTTTCCTAATCACACATGGAGGATGTGTGACTAGGAGAATAACTGTGGAGAGACTAGTCCTCTGGTTTAGATTTTAGATCGCCGTTGGATTACCCGAAGATCCTCAAGGCGGCGGATTACGGCTGCACGCTGTGTGGCGGCTCAGCCGTATCTACTGCTGTCGGTGCCGCGGTGAGAAGATACGGAGGAAGGAAGGGGAAGATCCGGCGGGCAAGAAGGAATAAGGAGGAAGAGAGGAACAGCCGGTGGAGAGAGACGGCGGCCTAGAGCAAACCTTGCTCTGATACCATGTTAACGAGAGAGAAGGAAGACGAACAACGTTGGCGGCTGCAAGGTGCAGCTCTTGTGTGTGAGGGCAATAGCCGTCTCACTCCTTTTTATATATTAGGGTAAGATACAAGGTGGTACAAATGAGTAAAACCTAGAAAAACAATAAAACAAATGATATAATAAAAATACAGTCAAGTGGCAGATCGTCGGTTTCCGCCTCTGATGTTCTGTCGATACCATCGACATGGTTGTCGATGGTATCGACAGACTGTTGTTCGGTGGCTATGATAATCTCGATACCATCGACATGGATGTCGATGGTATCGACGGGATGTTGTCCGGTAGCTGTGATAATCTCGATACCATCGACCTCCTGTCGATGGTATCGACCGGGAAGCAGGTTGTTTCATAGATGACAATTTTTTTGGGGGGAAATAACTGCATTTTATTCACATTGACATGCAGTCCTGTTTGTCTGCCAAACTCATCCAACAATGGTCTTAGGCAAGTAAGAACTCTGGACTTCACCTCCACAAAAGCCAAGACATAATAAAGAAATATCAATTGGCTCATCACCTTCATATCATGCATACAAAAGACTTTAATATCCTTGCTCCTTTCTGAAATATTCATCTTTTGCGTAAAATACTCAATAATAGGAATAGCATGGGTGATAGTGGATTACCATGTCGTAATCCGTTTCCCCCTTTGAACATACCTGCAGAAGTACCATTCACATCAACATATAAATTAGTAGTGCCTGCACATTGTTTCATCCATTATATCCATGTATCATTGAACCCCATATGTTGCATTATCCACCATTGTTTTTCCCATCACTATCATAAGCCTGGGATACATCTAGTTTGAGGTAGGCCATCCTGCTACCTCTTTACACATTAAAATCCAACAAGAATTCCCCCGCCAATAAAGCACAATCACTAGTACTCCACACACAAATGCACCTTGATTGACAAGGTAGGAAAGTACCAACTTCTATCTAGTATCCATAATTTTATACTAAACCGAGCAATAAGTAACTCGAAGTTGGAAAGAGAAGCAATTACTTTCTTTTTAGGAATAAGAATCAAGAAGACATGGTTAACCCACCTAACCTTATTTCTTCCTCCCAAAAACCAGTCGACATAATTAATCAAGTCTCCTTTAGTAGTATGCCATACCTTCCTATAGAAATGTGCATTGTAGCCATCATCACCTAGAATTTTTTTGGTGCCAATGCTCCACAAAGCATATGTTATTTCTTTCTCATTCACTTGTCTTGTAAGAATGTTATTATGGGTGGCTGTGAGCTTGTATTCCTAGTCCATGATGTCTTTTTCTTCTTTCAGATGCTCCTGGAATTCTATATTGTAGAGTGCATTGTAGATTTTCAGAAGCTGCTATTCTATATCTACTTGCTTATTCACCACCCTTCCATCTTTGTCAATGATTTTAGAAATAATATTTGTTGCTTCTCTTCTTTTCGCTGCAGAATGGTATGGTTTTGTATTTCTATCACCATCATCCATCCACTTCTCCCTACTTCTATGCCAATATAATTTTCCTCTGCTTTCTTAAGGTCTTCAAGCATTCTTTTCAGTGTTGCATCTTTTTGGATTAGCTCATCATTCAAGGGGTCAAAAGGTACTTTTTTCCTCACCTCTGCACGCTCCCTTTTTGACTCATTAAGCATGTTTGGACTATTGACTTCAGACTTGCCCATTTCTTCAGTGCAACTTTATTATTCATGAGTTTTTTTTGGCAAAAGATGTACATGGGATTTCCTGTAACTTGCACACTCGAGCTCTCCTTTGAGGTTTTGAAAACCTTTCCAGTCTGCCCAGTAGTTTAGGAATGTGAAAGGTTTCTCTTTCTGTTTCTTGTCAGTATTATGCATGAGAATCGGAACATGGTCACTCAGATCTAACCACCTGCATTGTCCTGTGAATTTGGGAATATTTGTAGCCACTCGTCATTTACTAAGCTCCTGTCAAGCTTGCTTGCAATGCGACCTTCTGGCTTTCTCTCATTGGTCTAGGTGAATGGCTTTCCTCCTATCATAGGTAGTTCGAACAAACCGGCCTAATCAATAGTATGATTGAAAGCGTTTATCAGGGAATTCAGAACCAGTCTTCCACCACATTTTTTAGCTTGTAATCTCACATTGTTGAAGTCACCTATCACCACATCAGGTAACATCACGTTCTTTGATATATATCTATCAGATCAGTACATAGATTCTTCCTTTGCCTAGCTGCATTGTTGCCCATAGACTACATCAATACAAATATGCAAGTCGCTTGTATTTTCACAGTCCATTGTAATAGTTTGATCAAAAATAATTATCACAACGATCTTCAATGCATTAGAATTCCATGCAACACATACTCTAGCATGCTCAAATCTATCAAGATTAAAGAGACTTAACCAACCCTGTGTGAATAGGTAGTCAATACTTCTTTCATTATACTTCTTTATATTTGTCTCTCTATTATATCCGCTATAGATGTGACTTGCATCGACCCGACTCTTTATTTCTTTCTTCTTGTTCCTATCACACACCCTTCACCTTCCATATGAGCACAAACATGGTAAACCTTTTTTGTTTGTGCCCTTGTACGCCTTGGTGGCCCCTTGTTATTTCCCTTCTTCGACGGGTTTTCTCTTTCTTTTCACCACTTAAACTTCAACAACTTCTTTGTTAGAGTTTGTAAGCAAATCAAAGTTGTTCTTAGTCTCTAGCATTGTACCAACCGCTTCCTCCCTTTTTAGTATTTGCGACCTCTTTAGAATTCTTCTAGTAGAAGGTGGGATTTCACCCTCTTCAAGGATCCCTTTCTTCTTAGTCGAGGTCCATCCTATGTTAGCTAAAAAGCCAAACCCTAAGTCATGTGACGTTGCATCTAGCCTTGTATCAGCAACCTTCCTTTGTTCCTGTGATGCAACTACATCTGAACTTGATGCAACCGTTGCATTTAGTTCAGTAGTAGCTCTGCTTTCATCAGCTGTGTTTTCCTTTACTCTCCAAACCTTCTTTAATTTGGATTTTTCATTGTCACCTTCATGCTCGTTGAGTTCATTGTTCTCCTTCTTGCTCGGGCAGATCCCGTCTTCATAGCCTAAGGCACTGCAACCTTTGCACATCGGAGGGACATGTTCATATGCCACTCTTATAGTATCTCATGCATATCATGAACCTTCAGCTAGACAATATTTGGTTGTGGAGACTCAAACTATAGGTTAATCAGTACCCTTGCTTCTTCTGGCTCTAGGGACCAATTGTCAGTGTGTAAGACCTTCCCGATTTGAGCAGGCGGTAGATGGGATTTGAACCCGGGTCCCTTTGTTAGGAGACACCGTGCTTGACCACTTGAGCTACTCCTTGTCGGCTTGTGTATATATATATTTATGTATGTGTATGTGTATATATGTATGTTATTTATCTGTATGTGCATATTTATGTGTATATATTTATATGTTGTATATGTATGTATGTGTATGTATATGTGCCTGTATGTATGTGTAGATGTACATATACATAACATATATATGTGTGTGTGTGTGTGTTGCTGAATATTCTTTTAGCTTGAAAGGGTGTTTGCAAAGTAATGCGTCATTTAGACCTTGCCATGAATATTTATACGCTACCTAACATTGTACTAGCATTACGGTTTTTTTTAAACACGTGCTTTGCAATAAAGCAATATATTCGAACAGGTTTTCCCATGTATCATCATCCTGTCCTGATTTGGTACATAAGGAGTTATTTGTTTGTCTGTTTTATTTACATTTTATGCATCTGGTGACAATAAGGAAACAAACATTTATGTGTCAAACTGCCGACATCATATTTATATATCTTTTTGTAGTAAAAAGCTTCCACCTCTGTCCTCTGCTCCTTGGAAGTAATTCCATCCCAATCCTTGCTTTTGTGTATCATAAACTGAATCATAATCATCCTGCAGGGTCCTCGAAAGAAGGCCAAAAATACAGCAAAGCCTGGAAAACCGGTCAAGAAAGCAAGCAAGAAGCCTCAAACAACAAAGAAAGCTAAGCGATCCAAGAAGTGATATCACGTGGTATTCTAATATTTCCTTTTTCTTATTGAATACATGTATATCATCATAAAAATTAATTATTTGATACATGGTATCAGTTCTATACACTGCCTCCCTCCTGAAAACAAAATGAATACAACTAATTTAACAAGCTTAAGTCACGACATTGCTACTTAAATATTGCACTTTGCATGCAGAAGTAATGGCGTGATCTCATTTGCAAGATGACTTCCTCTGATATTCATTGTATCCTTCACGAGTTAGTTGTCATATTCTCTCAGGATAACCTCCTTTTCCTGGTAGTATTATGCTGCTCAGCTAGAGCTCATAATACTGAAACTACTAAGTGGTTTATATTAGGATTGCTACATTGGGATGACCGAAAGATCTCTACATGGGCATTTTCTGCTTTTTGCTCGTGGAAGTGTTACAATAAATAGCTTGCTTTTTGCCAAATAATATTCACCCTCCGATATTTGCCATATTCTCTGTAAACAAAGCCAAGTCCTTCAATTTACAAGAGTGACATGAAAATCAGAATGGATAACTGAAAGCTTATTGCTCGTGGAAGTGTTACAATAAATAGCTTGCTTTTTGCCAAATAATATTCACCCTCCGATATTTGCCATATTCTCTGTAAACAAAGCCAAGTCCTTCAATTTACAAGAGTGACATGAAAATCAGAATGGATAACTGAAAGCTTATTGCATAAGCTGAAGAAGTATTTTCTTGTCCATTTTCTTCAGCCTGCCTGGTAGGAGTCTCAATAGATATGCCAGTTGACTTGCTCAAGCTGCAAATATTCGGAAAATTTTGATAGTTAGACTCTTTGTATTCATTTTTGTTTTTTTGAGCTGGTAAATATTGGGTTACAACTTTCTCTTGCATGCAGTCATCATGAAATGGGGACAGTAGCAAAGAAAAGTTCAGAATTTAATTCCTGTCAATGTGAGGTATTCAGCCCAATTTCAGTTAATCAGATGCAGATTGGTGATTCTGCTAAAATTAATCGGTGAATGGCTTGTCTGTAACCCGCCTCAGTGATGTCCGTCACTATTTAGCAGTGTAAATTATGTATTGGTCTAGAAGTTTCTAATGAAGTCATGTAGGGGCTTTTATTTGGTTGGGTGTGATTGTAATTGATATGATGTAATTAGAAGCCAGTCCTTTTGTATTCTTTGGTTAGATGGATGTGATTTGTAATAGTATACACGCTAACATCTATAGTCGAAATTTTCTCCCTCTCATAATGCAGCCCCTTGACTTGTTTTCTATAGCCAGATAATTTATAATAAAGATTTGATTTGGTGTGTAAATCAGGTCAGTTGGATAGTTGATTTCATCGTCCCTTTTTTTTGGCGTCTTAATATGGCTTTGTAATCATGTTTTGCCGTTGCTGTGTAACAAAAAAAAAAAGCAGTAGAATCCATGGCCTACATCCTTTAAACCGGGAAGTCTACAGTCGTCTCACAGTTTTACTGTGTAAACTGGGAAGTTTACAGTCGTCTCACAGTTTTAGTGTGTAGTCGCTTATGACAGCAATAGGCCAGCGCGGAAGGCATGATCGAGCTGATCTTGGTTGTGGAATAAATAATGTGAATTGGGTAATGGAATTGGTACCAAATGTGGAGGGAAGTCTACAGTCGTCTCACAATATTACTGTGTAAACCGGGAAGTTTACAGTCGTCTCACAGTTTTAGTGTGTGACTAGTCACTTACGACAGCAATAGGCCAGCGTGGAAGGCATGATCGAGCTGATCTTGGTTGTGGAATAAATAATGTGAATTGGGTAATGGAATTGGTACCAAATGTGGAAATCACATTCAACTACACCGCAGTAACGCACCAAACCAATCTTGGGAGTAATGTATGACATTACATTAAGATTGAATCAAACTTAATTAAATAGGCTTCAAGCGTCGTTGATTGTGTGATTGTATGGTAAGTGCAAAGATGGCCAAATTTATAAAATTTCATGTCACTGATTTCCTAATCCAACTTTTCCTTCGTAGAGGGGTGGGTTACAGTGCAATGTCTTATTCGAAGACAAGTAAAGAGTGGGAAACGCTGTGTTTTTGTTTCTGCTGTTGTTTTTTTACAGTACCGATCCACTTTTAGCAATAGTTTTGACCTATATACGACAGGTAAAACAGAGATTAATAATGCATTCTTTCAAAAAAATTGCAATCCAATTAAGTCAGGACAGTACTACCACAGGACATAGTAGTGAGATGATGCTGTTAATAATTTTCATGGAATCCAGATTATCATAGAGGGAGTGCTGTAGTTTTTATTAAAGAATCCAAATTAACATAGAGGCAGTGCTGTAGTTTTTATTAAAGAAAATAAGGGATACATTTCAAATTGCAGAAGCAATACATGTATCACGCTCACGAGAAATAGAAGTTATAGCAATTATTATGTACTGTTTGTCATCAATGATTTTTTTTAATGACATTTTTCATGGTCCCAATTTAACATAGATGCGGTGTCATAGTCTCCTTTAACGAATATCTATGGGAAATAGTTTAGACAGCAGAAGCTATAAAGGTTTTAAGAAATGATTATTGCGTTCTATTTGTCGTTAATAATGCGTTTGATGTCCATTTTTATTTCGTCATGGCTGATTATGGAAATTCCATACCACATGATGACTGTTTATTACACAAGGAGAATGTACCATGACATTGAACAGATTACAAGCGATAAGATATATTTTGGTGCATTTTAGAGAGTCGAATTTGTAAATTTAGAGAAACAGGGTTTCAAATTCAATATTATCATTTAAACGTAAAAAACTTACAACCCAAGTCATATGGTATAATTTGGTACATTTTAAAGAAAAAGGGGTTCCAATACATGCATACAAATACAATAGTTAGTGTTACAAATTAGATACAATACATAAGTTTTTTTTAAAAAAATTTTGTATTGTATATTTATAAACAAGACACACTTCAATGATTTTTGTTGTTGCATTTCACGAGATGTAGATACTTAATAGATGCAGATACAAGAATAACAAATTGCGACTTTGTGGTATCACATTTACATTTGAAAGTTTTATGTGTATTATAAATGAAAATAGAATATATGAGATAAAGTGACACATTTTGTCCCCCTCTTCCATGCCCGTGGTGGAGGCCGAACACCCGAGAGGTGTATTAGAAATGAAAGAGTACATGTAATAAAAGAAGTATGACAAGATTATCTTTAGATGAAGTGGGTGTTGTAGAGTGTAATCATTTCTTATTTGTTAAAGTTCATTACCAATATAAAGGCAAAACTAAGAGGATATTTGTTATATGATGTGAATGTGGTTGATGAAATGCACCATTCCTGGTAAAAGTATCCACCTACATCGACTTTTTGTGGAACAAGTATGCATCTAATCACGTTATAATCCTAGATGTTGATTGTCAAAATAAATGAAATGAGGATGCTGAGATGGATGTACTAAAAGTCAAACATCAATTAAATTATATACGGGTCCAACATAAATGAATCTTACGGGGAGAAAACTCCATGAGGCTTGTCATAGATGGTCTTGACACTTGCATCATACACTAATTAGTGTTTCAATTAGGAAAAATATTACTAACCACACAGAGTTAAAGGGAAGGAGCAAACCTAATGACTTCAAGAGAGAGAGAGAGATTATAAGGAGTTTTTTCTTCTTCAGATTCACAACTCCTTAGCAAGAATATATACAAAACAATGATGCATGTTAATGATGGACCCATGTCATTTATTCAAATATAATCGGCATCAAGCCTTAAATGATAAATACGATGGGAACGAGGATGATCTAGACACACCAATTTTTTTTGAGAATACAAGTGTGAATTTGAGAAGTTGAGGAGAGGCCATAGAGGGGAAAGAAGAAAATTATACAACTCAAACTTTAGATTTAATCTCAATTTCACACATTGGACTATCAAAATTCATTTAGCATGTGGAGAAGTTTTATCTATAAAAAGGACTACGAATGTATTCATAATGGTGGCATACCATCACATGAAGGAGGATCTTTGGTCTTCTTTCTTCCCATCATATTGTACACTTTTATTCATTAGACATGAGATGCCATGGAATATAAACATATAAAAGGAAGAAAATGTGCTTTCACATCATGAGAGAGATGTACTCTTGAAGGACATCATAAAACACCATCATATACCTAGAACTCCTATGTAAGGATATCCACAACGATCCCTTTTTTCCTTTACGTCCATTTTCCATACTTAACCCTTATCCTTGATGTGAATCTTTTTTACATTTCATTCATCTGGCCCTAAATCAAATGCACATCTTGTGTGGATTTGAGATCTTCCACCACAATAAAATCCTCTTGTGCAACTCTTGTCTTTGATGGCTATTTAGTAAGATACTAGTCTTTCCTCATCCTTTATGTTCATCAATAGGTGGGTCGTCAAGATGAGTTGAGTCATAATGATAGGCTCCTGGATTTTGATGTGAAACATTGTGGTATGTGATACCACTAGTCACTTATAATGAGTAGCCATGTTGGATAAATACAATATTTTACATAACAATCAATATACAATTAGTATTATAAATTTAATATTTTGATTTTGTTGCACCTCAAGTACAATACTATCAATAACTTATGGTTTTAAGCAACTAATATAATTATGTAGAATTAATACATATTTATGATTCTAAACGCCCAAAACTTGCACTTCCTATACAAAACCCCCTTTGTTTGGCAACATCCTAACAACCCCCTACAACCACCTTTCCATCACCCCCACGGCCCGCCCGAGACATCGATTGTTTCTTTCCTCATTTTTATTCCAATAGGGCCTCATTGTCCCACGTTCGTTGCCCGATGTTGAATAATCAAACGATATTATGTATATGGAATCTGATATATTTTTTAAATAAATTATTAAGTAACCAATATTTTATGTTATATTTATTTTTGAATTATGTGACATTAATATTTTATGTTATATTAATGTGTGAATTATGTGACATTTTAAAGTCTTTGTTTGAATAAGGATCTATCAATTCAAGTTTTGCTTTTTTTTTTACTCTAGTACTTGGAGAAAACCATATTTCAACTCTAATTCATTTGTCTTAAAAACCTGTAACATGGGATCCATCTTAGTAGAATAAACTTTGATTTTAGACTTTGACTACCGATCACCTGTGGCCATCCCCATAGCGTATGAAGTCTTGTTTATTTTAGTTAAGCCAGCTCCTCAAACAACTTGTTGGGTTTGTGATGATATCCGACTTTAGTGCCGAATCATGCTCGTATTAGTCTGAATTTGATGATTGGATGTGTTACTTTTTATCAATGTACTTTATATTTATACATTTCTTTTTTTTGGTCGGTCAAAAAACGTGTTACTATTAATACCAAAAACTTCAGACACTGAGTACCCCATTACATCGACGGGAGCTATAAAGCTCAAACAAGGAACAAAATCCCCACGCAGGGGGACATACAAGATTTCTAGGTGAACACAAAAAATAAGAAAACCAAACGAACTAAACAAGCTAGGACCCAACTGTCCAACCAGAAGACGACTACGCAAGAAACTATTACATGCATTCAACATACCCACAAATATTAATAGCAACATGACATAGTACAACCACTGGCCGTCCAAACCAGAGCTAGATAAGAAGTTTTTGATCTTCTCAGCTATCCAACTGTAAGGTTTCTAATGTAATGGGCGACACCCAAGAAAAAGAACCCCTAGCACACAACAACATAAGCTGAACAAACCACAAGAGAAGCAAGAGCCAGCACGTTTTAAACAACAAAGAGTGGTAGGGAATGTCAGCTCCAATTCACTCCATCAAGCATGGCACAGTACCAACTATCTAATAACCGTACCCACAAGTTGTGGTACTATGCCAAGAATAGGGAGATACTTTGAACTAACATCCCGTCACACACTCGAGATGCTAACCTGCAAAGGTCCATGTCTCTGAGAAGCTGTTAGCACATCACCAAACCCCTGCACACAGCAGCACAAGGACAAGAAGGAAAAGAGAAGGAACCAGCCCCCTCATAAACCCATCCTCGTGAACACACCTAAATGCAAGGAGGCAATCTGTCAAACACCATGAAGGTGCTCCGAGCCAGCTGAAGCGGAGGCACCACTGAGAGCAGGGGCCCCTGACTCCTACTAGGCAAAGCATCGAACTGCTTGAGGACGAAACCCCTCGTGCAGCACCTGAAAGCTAACTGGCAATCCGTCAAAACACCTTGAAAGTGTTTCGAAGCAGCGGTAGCAGAGGCACCACCTTCAACACCTGACTGCGATGGGGCTTGATCAGCCAGGGGCGACCAAAACCGAGGCAGCAGGGAGAAACTAGGCGCGCCGCAGCGTTGCCCTGCCATCGCTGGAGAGTGGAGCGCGCCGCCGAATGCCGAAACAGGCAGGGAGGAGACGCTCCACCCAGCGACGGTACCCACACGCCGCCGAAGACCAAAGACGCCACTGAGGACGGAACCGAGCCAACGCGACCCAGGATGGCCTAGGTTTTGCTCAGAGTAAGGTAGGGAGGTGCCGACGAGGCTGGGGGAAGCCCAACTTCACCTGCGCGATGGAGCGCGGCCGCGAACTAGATCTGGCTGGGAGCGGCTCCCTCCAACCATCACACCTGAACGGTAAGGAGTCGAGCTAGTCGAAACACCAGCTCTGGCTTGAAGCTGAGACTCGTGGCGCAACTCATCTCCTCACCATCCATCACACCCGAACGACACCCAACAAGATGGCCCCTCTCCAGAGCCTCGCGTCGCGCTACAAACTCAGAGACCACCGAGAACTGTTGGAAGGCCAGGGGGAGGAAGGCGTCAGGACGACGCTCCCTCCCATATTTATACATTTCTAAAGTTATTAAATAATATTTCTCATAAAAAGTTGTTAAACAAGGTCAATCTTATGCATATATAAAGTATAGAGATGGATTTTAAACTTAGAAGGTTGATTGGAGTGTGTTGGCACGAGATTAGGAAAGACTGTAGGCACTTTCTATGTGACAGGACATTGTAAGAGTACATGCTGTTCATAAAAAAAGAAGGTTGTTTCAAACCATATTCTTTTTGGTCAGAAGGTGTAACCGCCGTTTGCATTAGGTTTTTCCCAACTCCTTCACATTCCTAAAATGTGGAAAAACTCTCCCTTTAATGAAATTCCAAATACCCTTTCCTTTACCAAATCCAAATTAACCCCCTCCATGAAACATTTTCATCACCAACTGATAAATACAATAAATCTTTTTGTTTTTCTTCTTTTAATTTGCTCTTTGTCCCTTGATTTAATATTCCTTATGTATATTTTAATACACTATGGATATATATCATTCTTTAATCAAAATATTAATAAATTATGGCTAGTTACTATCTTAGTAGTATACAATATTTTGAAATCTCAATGCTGTCCAACTAAAATTATTTGAGATATTAGAGGTATGTAAGGGTTTTGAGTAGGGTCAATTTTGGTTCAAGTTGATTCAGGTCGATCAATTCTAAATTTAGTTAAGATAGGAAGTGTCTAGTTTGGGTAGGGGCCAAATAAATCTGGGTTTGTTCGAATTAGACTTTTTACAATCATTGTTGAGGTTGGGTTCGAGCTAAATATGTTTGGGCCCAATCATATTCGGTTTGCACATGTTGAGGTCAAGTCAGATTTGAGTCGGGTTCAATCCAACCCAACCTTCCACCATGCCTAATACAAAAAATATATGAAATTATGTTATATAATAGTAGTTTTTTTATTGAATATGAATGTATTGTTGAGTTCAGACACTAATTTGATATATGGGACAAGAATTTTGTGGTCTGATACACTTACTTTTAAAATGAAAATTTTGATACAAATTGGTATCAAATTTTAATCTACTTTTTATGAATGTAATTTTTGAATCATATTTTAACACACATGTAGATTGGGTTTTTTTATTCCAGATATTCAATTAAATGATTAATTTTGAGTCTAACAATTCTATGTAGACCAGAATGCTTATCAAACTTAAATCGGCAACCAAATTGGTTCTCCGACATTGCTAGTAGATTTAAACCTAAACCTGTAATCAAATACCCAACTAAGAAGCACAACAAGTTTGTATATTAATGAAAACAAATTGAAATTTTTAACATTATATATTACCTCAATAATAAATATCAATAAATAATTGTATTATAATCACAATATATTATATTTTAATAATATAATAAATATAATCTTATATAATATAATATGTGTTATCAAATAATTATCAATGTACACTACCTGATCAAAACATATTCAACCTAAATTCAATTTGAACCAAATAGGAGTGGTAATAATCTAATCTAAACTGACCCAAAAATGAACTGGTTTGACTCGAACCCGACTAGCCCCATTCAAACATCATTAAAACAATTTTATTATACATATTAATAAAAGTATAAAATGTCAAATTCAAAAAATTAACCCAAACCAGGTCTGACACGAACCGAATTGACATACACATTGACCTACCCTGAAACCTAGATGAACCTCTAATAACCTCAAATGCTAATGTTAGACCGGTTGAATAGATCGACACTAAAAATTTAAATATGACAACTAAGATAATAATGAACAATAACTTACTGATATTACATTTAAAGAATATCATATATTAGCTAATTTAACATCTATAACTAAAATACCGAATTTATGACAAATAGCGAATTATTAAAAACAAAAGACTCATTGTATGAAAAGGCAATGACATGGAATGAAAAAGGTGTATTGGGGGGTTGCTTATAATTTGGTAAAATAGAGAGGTGGTTATTTAGGGTTTAGTTAAATGAAGGGCGCTGTCACAAGTTCCAAAAAAATTGAGTTCTTTTGAGGAAAAAAACTCTTGCAGAAGTATGCACACTGACGGAGCCACATTGCGACACGGATAGGCGCACATGGCCTATCCATAGCCGCCCAATGTGAAACTCCATTACTGCAACACAACTATTCTCCTAAGAGTTAAGCCTTCATGCATAAGCAATGGCCTACCTATAACATTCTTATAATAAAAATGTATAATGTGGCAGCCATGCTTGTTTAATTACTGAGTGTCATTTTTCAAAGGAAGTTACCATACAAACAATATGCAAACGACGCTTCTAATAAGAGTCATGAAGTATAGACATCTACTTCTTGAAATACTTCACTAGATTGAGCCTGGACATATCAAGTTGCGGTCAATGTCCAAGAACCTTTCCTAGATCTTATTTATCACTATGTTGTATTATACTTCAATATATTTATAAAATAATATCTAGAACTTTTTTTTATGTGGTGCCCACTCTAACGAAATTTCCTGATTTCGCCCGTGTAGCATTTGACAAAAAGATACGAAAGGCGGAGGGGTTGGTTGGTTCAGCTTACCCGGTGGCACCTGGGCAGAAAGCAATGATGTAATCAGCTGCTCTGCATGTGAAGGTGCTTGTGCTGTCATCAAAAGCGTAGCTGTAGGCTCTTGGGCACGCCAGCTTGAAGATGGCGGAGTAGGACGAAGGTCCACAGGTGGTGGGATTGGCATACGGCCCGCTGCAGCAGTATTCGTCCGTTCCGAACACTTCGCACGCGCTTCTACAGGCGACGATGCCGCCGCCGTCGCCCTCCACCTGGAGCTCCTTCGGACATCCTATCCCAAGTTGATTTAGCTCCGGTTAGCATTGGTTCACGCAAGCAAGAAGCTTTATCTATTTTCGTATGAAAAGAAATGTCAGGATGGTTGTTAGTAGGTTACTGATGTTGAGATCGGCAAGGCAGCCCGTGGCATTGCATTGCTCGCCGGCGAGCATCAGTCTCGGGGCCGCGACCACTGGCAGGTTGTACCCATCGACCATGCTTATATCGTAGAAGTCATCCTTCTCCCCGTCTCCCAAGGTGATCTCAAAGAGCGTCACCGGAGGCTGAGGTCCCATGCCGTTGCACTCCATCCTACCACCGCAGTCCCCTGTCTGGCAACTGCCATTGCCGGTGTCGTCGAACATACACCCCGTCCTTGCCCATATCCTCCCGGACCACGCCGGCCATGTCGGTATCTGTAACGTCTGCTCCGGATCCAGCCGGAACCCCGTAGTCGACAGCTGCGGCGTCCCTGCTCCGGCGAGGATCCCCGGCCATATGGTCTCGCCGCAGTTGTTCCATACTATGAAGGAATTCGACAGCGCCGCCTGTAGCTGGAGGAGGAACACCGCCACCACAACCGATGGCCACGTCGGCGTCATGGCATTAGCAGTGCCGGTTCTCGCCCCAAGACATGGCTGAGTTTACTAAAAAAAGCTAGCGGGTCTGTAGTTTGCCTGCAGCTGATGCGTGGGCCAGGCAGGGGAAGAGACGATGGGGAAAGGGGAAGAGGCACTGGTTCCAAAGGGTCGTCGTGCTTTTAAAACATTCGGTGGTAGTTCGAGTTGAGACGGATGGCAGACCAAAGGACCGTATACTGTTCATGAATGACGAGTCTCATCTTGTTCCGCGTCAGACATAAGTTGATCGGCAGGGGTTAAGCATTTCTCCCTCCTTAGGTGGCCTCAAGGGGAAGCTATACCTTGTTAGGTATCGCAAGGAATGTAGTGATATGGTATCTACAGATTGCAATTCCATGCAAAACGGGAAAAGAAAGGCCAATCGAACAAACTAATGAGGAAATCTTGGCTAAAAATCAAAATTGTATCTTTTGCTATTTCAATTATCAATTTGTCATAATTTACAACTTAATTATCAAAATGTCGTGTTTCATGAGTATCTCCGGTCAGATTATCGCCCTGGGAACGCACTGGCCCACTAGCGAGTGGATCATAGTGTCTCCAAAGTTATAAAGCGGTTGGGGTCATAACGGTGAGCAGCCACCGGAGGCAATGCCTTCACATAGAGGACGTATTGTTGCCTTATATATTTAGATCCAAATCAGCTCATTCTTCTCACACTATTTTTACATTTATTCAACTCTTTTTTTGTCCCAAGTACTTTGGAGCTGCCGTGGACTTTAGTAGGATGATTTTCTAATGATATCTATTGCGAGTTTCTTGTCTCCTATTCCTCCTGCTGCTCTTCTCTTCTATTCTTCCACCGGGGTGTTATTTATCTTTTTTTCTTCTTTAAATTTTTAATCTATGAGGGATTTCTCTACACTATGTATGTTCTTCTCAATCTCGTAATTTTATCATTTGTTTTACTAAATTGTATATAAAACATCATTAACTAATGCTTCACTGTCATTGCATTAAAACATTTAAAAGTTATCATTACTCTAGAATTAAGAATATAAACTACATAAAGAAGTACTTTTCACTCTTTGTTTTGGAATTCAAAATTAAAATTATTATTTATTGTTAAAAATGAAATAATTGCATTGCACTTACATTTAACTCCCTTTTAATTAATAAAGAACTATAATTAAGAATAAAATATATAGAAAAAAGCATTATACTATTGCTATGTAAATTGAATTTCTATTTGTTGTTAAAAATTAATTTGAATAAAGCTAGTTGCTTACTTTTAACTATTTTGTTGTAAACAAAATTTGTAATTAAGATTACACAAAATCAAGAATAAATGGAATTACTTCTAAAAATATAAAGTATTTTTGTGTTTGATAATAATAGAAATATGGCTCTAGTTCACGTGCATAAATTTTGAAGCTATATTTCTTCTTTGATGGGAATTTTAGTTCAGTCAATCTATTAGACCCATCGATATTACATGACTGGGGCCTCACTCAATTTTTTGCCAATATATCATATGCTCATAAAAATTGAGGACAATGATGAATGTATAATTTTATTCTCAAATTCATCCAACAACTCTATTGATGCCTTCCTTCATAGAAATTGAGGAGCACAAGAGGATGCTTATGATGATGTAGATGTAAGTATATTGTTTTTTTTATATCTAGATCTAGCACGAATTTGTTAATTAATTTATAATTGCTACTGCTACATATAATAACATCTAAAATAAAATATACAACCATTTCTTGTTGGCTTTGGACGAAGGAGGTGCCACCAATGACCAATACAGTCAATCATATCTTCGTTGTGAGCGAAACGACACAGGTGCTATGGGCCATGTTGGCCGATCTATTGCAACTGGACGGCAACTTTGTGAATGAGCAATGGGTTAGGGAGAAAATTTCTTACTGTTGGACGCTGGAAGACCAGGCGTCTTTTAAAACTGACTATGTGGAGTGGTATCTAACCTCATCATTTGGTGAGTCAGTTTTTGAGTAAATGAATGACAAAGATTTTTTGGGACACAACAGAGACAACAAATTTGATACAACATATTTGGAGGCGCTCTAGAACGAGGTACAAACACATATTTTAGAATACACCTATGAATGTAAATATCTTGGGGACAGTTAAAGTGATTAGTCATGATATCTACTTTCTCAAGTTTGACGATCGACAATTTTATAGAGGCCCCGATGATAATGGGCTGAGTGAACTGAGGATGATGTTATAGAAGATTCAGCTCATAAGATGTTACCCACCCAACTTATGCAATATGAAGATGAATTTGGCAGTTGGGTCAGAAGATAGAAATGTGAAGAATCTTTCGAGATGGGTGGCTGGTGTGGTAAGAGATCAGCTGGTGGCTCTATCACATAATTCGGCGAATTATTGAAAAATTCGTGTATTATTCGCGCATATTTCCCTGGACGAATGCAACAGCCGAATTACGCCAGATTCACGCACATATCCCGAATTTTACGAATTATTCACGAATAATTCGTAATTCACGTATTAAACATGTATCAAACGTAAAAGGCGCGCTTTTTCCCGATATTTTCTAAAATAGTCGGCTCACTTCTCGCATTTTATGTGGCCCAGCTGATCCACCTAATCTACCCCTATGTAGCAACAACTCTATATACATTGGGATTAGATGTACAATATGAATATCATATTTGAGCTATGTATATATTTTTATATATTATGCACCCATGTATATAAAAATATGCACAAACATATACAAATATATATGTATATATATCCAAATTTTATCCGTTTTTTCCGAATAGTTGACCGAACTTTTACCGAATCTTTGGCGATTTTTATCCGAATTTTCCGCATAATTCCCGAATGCCGAATTTTTTAGCCTCGCCGAATGATTGCCGAATCCCGAATTTGTGACTATGGCTGGTGGTTTGGTATTTGCATTCAGATCATGGATGACAGCTAGTTCTCAATAGGACTCCTGGTTACAGGCAGTGATTGTGGCTCTCAAGGTGGCGAATAACCTGAATTATAACATGGCATGCAGTGAGTTGGATGACCCTTAGTCAATGGATATGCTTTGGGGAAAGACTGAGCCGCCATGGTAGTTGATTCTTGTCCTGGAGAGGTCAGACAAACAGTTAGATGAGCTTTGTATCATTGGTTTCCTGGTGCATTGTTAGCTAATTCAATGCTACGGGAGATTGGGAGATGGAGAGCCCATCTGCCGATTCTTGAGGTTTTTATGAACCTGATATAGTTATCCATGCGGATTAGAGGGTGATTTTAGCAACAAGCTATATCTACACTGCTAATATTTCTAGTTATAAATATTTTACATGTGTCACTTATGACGAATGAAAAATATAATCGTAAAAGAAATGTTGTTAGTTGTCCCGAAACTCATTTTTTGCTCTTTTTAAGAGAGAACTGCAAAATTGTATTTTATATGTAAATCTGTAACTCACTTGAAGTCATGGAACTCAAGTTCCAACAATTACTTTAAACCAATCATGAAAAACTACTTAAGGAACTCCAGTTTATAAGTTTTTCGGACTAGTTACGACAAACCAATCGGAGCCTTAGTCATGATTAGTCGTGGTGATTCTTTAGTTACAAACACACTCTCTCCGTATGCCCTCTTCGTCCTCCAACATGTCGTGGGACCACACAGTAAGTTGCAACACGATCTCTATCTTAACTCCACATTTTTGCCCTTGCAATTATAACTCCATTTTCATCAGCGCCTGATCAGTTCCAAACATGATCTCCATCTTAACTCCACATTCTTTTCCTTGCAGATATGACTCCGTCTTCATAAGTGTTTCAAATTATATCTTAAAACACACCCCTTCCTGACGGTGAAGTTTTTGTCACAAACTCTATTCCATTACATCGGAGCAACTGGAATGTGCAGATTTGTTGAGTTGCAGGTACTTAATCTATCAAATTTATGGCAATTGCAAGACGACTTCATCCTCTACTCCAAAAGCCTTCAACAATTGCATTCTACACAGTACTGCAGTTCTATACCAAGGTTTCGTCGTGCCCCGTCGTAAGAGCCCTACATATAAGACGATGTTCCACGGCTAGCGAATCATTGGTGTTGCCTCCGTAACTCCTATCTGAGCACTACAATCCCATCCGACATGTACGGCCTACATCTTCATCCAATATTATCCACGGTCCTTCTTATACCATATCCTAGCAGCCGTTCATTTTTCCGTAAGCATTCTCTTTGTATCAACTAATTACAACGTTATTTTCTACCGACCAGAAATCTCGGTAGAAGAATAGCAAGTTCATCTCTCTCACAATCATATGCATCTCGTGGTGATGATCGATAGGTGTGAATACCTCAAACGACTGAGATGCTCCTAACCAAAACTAGCAATTGTGCGAAGCAAACTACATCTACACGTCTTTGCATCTCAATCTAGGTAAGCATGGTACCTCCCTTTATATCTCAACCTGATTATGCATAGTCGATATATTTCAAACTGGAGATGCATGGTCTTGGCATATGGTGAGAAGCACCAACCACCAACCTCGGCTCCATTCTTATAGTGCTCCACATGCATCATCTATGAGTACCTTGGTATTGATTCAACAACTATCCAAAGAAATGTACGGATAAATGACTTGCAACATCGGATTCTAGACTCTGTGCATTCTCCTCATTATCTATCATGTAAGGTAGGAATAATTGTTTCACTAACTTACTTTACTAATTTTCTCTCTCTCACATATGATTCAAGTTTATGTGTTTACAGCTATTGTAAATTAAGGAAAAATGCTAGATGATCCTATGGATCAAACTCCAACTCTAATACAACCATGGTGCTCCTCTGGCGACTATGTCAATTGCTTGGATGGTTGGCGACGATGTTGATCCCCACCTCAAGTCTCTTGCATGCGTACGTGTGATGCCCAAGGACATCAAAGGCAAGATGACTACAAGTGTTGCAGTGGCACTGCTGGATATGATTGGTTACCTTGGGTCAACCCCCGTTGATTGAACAACATTTGCTTTTGCCGAAATGCCCAGCGGTTATTCAGTTTGTGGTTGTGAGAGTTGTCGTCCCTTCTGAACAAAAGTGTAACCTTACTGCCAGCAACAACACAGTCGAATAATGATTGCATTCCATGTCAACATGGATTGATCTTCCCAATAGGTTGTTGTCAACCTCAATAAAATTCTTTGCCAATTCAATATAAGGGATTGCTTTTTGAATATTGATTTTTTGATAAGACCAACTTAGCAGTGACGTGTGACATTAACTTCAAGGGTGTGATTGCTGAGATCTTCTAAGAGGATGCTCAATTTCCAACCACCAATGACAATTTCAGCATATTGTGACCCCCAGTCTTGATTGGTTGGCTAGGGCCAACTTTAGTCACACCAATATGTATAAGAAAAGAAATATTATACGCGTGTATGATGCCAAGCAAAAGCATGATGAGTTTTTATTTTATCCTTTATATTTTGATGACATATAACATGTTACAAATATGATTTGTAATATTTCTTTAGTGGTATCTTAATGCACAATATATAACAAACTTTTTTGTCATCTATGAGTTATGATGTATATAGTATTTATTTATATAAATGGAAATCATAGTACAAATAAAATCCTATTACGTTTCTCAATTATAATACACACTTTCACATGCAAATTTTGTAATTTACAAACAACAAATTCCATATCTCTACTATTATATAAAATTTGTTTGTCTTTCCAATTATAATTGTCTTATTTTTCTCTTCAAAAGATTCTAGCCAATAAAAATACACAAATTGAAAATTATGCATCACCCATAATTGTTCTTCACAAGTTTTTGTCCCGATTTCTGATAATTATAGTTGCATTCCATTCCTCATGAATCTTATTAGTACCATCTAAACAAAAAAACTCTACAACATATAATTCTATCCTCACCATGTCTCTCTCCCTCTAGAACATATTCTTCATGTCTCTTTCCGATCCTCATATTTCTTTTACATATTCCTAATTTTCTCTCCCATCTAAATCAACTTCTCACTAGAAATCATTCGTTCACAACCCCTCTCACTCAACAACCACTCAACAGCCTCGCCAGTCGCTATACTATACCCTTATCCCCAATATTCTAATAAATAAAAAAGACATTTAATTGATTTTATTTGGTTTTAATAAATAGAAAACGTAATAATGTTCTATCATCAGAGTCACTTTGAATTTACTTTTACTTTGAAATCAAGAGTGTTTCTTAAATATTTGGAAATATATATTCTAAATTATTTTAGTATTGCAAGACATGTTATTAATGATTATAGCGCTATCAAATACAAAATAATGTAATAGCACATTCATGTCATGGAGGGGAGAGCACTACATGTAGTCCACATGTTGGTCATTCTCTATGTCAATTTGAAATTAAAAACATTTCATATAACTCACGTCCAATCTCTTCATCCACATAATCCTTTAAGTCTTGTTTGTATCTCTGTCTTTCATTGGTTGTTGGAAGTAGAACTTATCGACTTTACAATTTCTTATTTAAATTCTTTTATTGTAATGACCTTATGCCACACTAACCTTAAAACGAATTATTCAAGAAATATGGTAATAATATAAAAGACATTGGTTGTGGTGGGCATTTCCAATTTATATTATAATGTTTTATTTCTTGAAAATATTTTAAAAATATAATAAATCTTTTTGGGACAAAAAACAATTTATGTCTAATAATTAAAACCATATATTGTAAGTTAAGCATATACAATTTGTTATGTACATGTGCACATGCGTGTTTACTAGTGTGTGTATTAAAACTAAATTAACTTCAAATATTAACTATTCATCCTGCTCGCCTCCAACAACAAAATCATGAATAACAACAAATTACATCATTGCTTAAACGATGTCTACTAACGAGAAAACAAAAGATATATCCCAAAAAGAGCGAACCTATACACCTAAAAAAACTAAATTATATAGGTATCTATCTACAACTAGTGTAACCAATTTTCATAAATTATAATCGCATTATGCAAACATTTTACACTATAACCACCATTAACAATGTGTGTACAACATAAAAAATACAAACATCTTGAAAAAAATACATCGCACCATGTAGAAAAATGTGATTTACCTTTTTTTTCCTCATATTTAAAAAATTTGATGTCAAAATGATAATTAACTATAACAATGTACGGATAATATAGTAAGAATTCCCTACAAAGATAGTGTAAAAAAAGTCTACATTGTGTTAAACAATGATGAAGCAAAGCTTATATTTACACAGACATGAAATGCAGAAATTATTACAATACTTTGTACATACAGAGTGAAATAAAAATAATGTGATGTGATTTTAATGATATTATTTTATTTAGATTATAATTATACTATAATATAATATTTTTGATGTAGAAATATTTGCGTCATAACCATTTATTGAGGTTATTATTATTATGATTTTTTATGGATATGATTCTTTATTATGTCTTTGCCATCCTTACTTATTTATATTATACAATAAAAAACAAATATATTTTTAACAATTTCCATATTTATACTTATAGCAAACCAATCACATGAAAGTAAATGGAACTCAAGTTCAAAAAATGGAACTCGAGTTCCCAGAAAATGAATTCCACAAAACTTATGACTTACACCAAACCAATAGGAGCCTAATTGGATTTATAAAGTCAATAAAGATTCTGTATTAATATGTCGACATAATATTAGTTAGTAAATAAAACTGTAAAAGAAATGGTTTGGTTCTAAAACAATATTAAGTATTCAATGGTCTTGCCAAAAAGGAGGTAATAAGAGATTAGATAAGTTCAAAAGATCCGATGGAAAAGAGATATTGAGAATCCTATGGTAATGAGGAACGACAACAATTTATATAGAGAGTTAGCGAGAGAGTTCAAAATTAGGGGAGGTTTTTTCATGTTAGACTGAGAGATATAGTTCAATGGGAGACGAAAAGAGAGGGTACCAAGATCGATAATGCAAAAATATAAGAAGTTAAAGAAAAACTTGAATGTGATAAAGAGAAAGGGAGTTGTATAGATACTACTCCATGATGATTTATCTCTCATGCGTGAAATAGAAGAGTGAGAAAGAGAACACGATTAGATAGTCAGGATAATGGGAAAATATACAATAAGTGAGGGCGGTAGTGTTGGCGGATGGTTTTGAAAAACTCGAGAGAGAAATGAAGATCGTGCCTATGGAGAGAGTGGGTTGGAGAGGCAGTGCAGGGGATGCGTTTCTCATTTGAGAGAATGATCCTAGAAGAAAGGAGAGAAGAGAGAGAATTAAGGTCAAAGTATCATTTTAAAAATATTGTGATCTGATTGGCTGATGGCATATTTGTAAATTTAAAAAATATTCACTCTTTTATAGTACACACACACACACACACACACACATATATATATATATATATTCTAGCCTATATATATATATATATATATATATATATATATATATAGGCTAGAATACACTCGAGTGTATTCAGAGATGAATACACTCAAGTAGTTTTTCATGATGCAATATTTTTTTTTTCAAAAATCTAATATTTCGATCTTCTTAAACATCTTGTGAATAACTCATACGCAAAATTTGAGCACATTTGGACATTTATAGGTCATGTTATAAAGACCGCAATAATTATGCATTTCAAATTAGTTTCACACGTCGATTTTGTTGCCCTTGGATGAGTGACTTGCACTCATCCAAATGGGCTCAAAATTTATATGTAGCCTAGTTATAGTATGATAATGAAGATCAATGGTTTACATTTTGCAAAAAACAGTCTTGATATGAAAACACACTTGAGTGTATTCGTGCAATATGTACACTCGAGTGTATTCTAGCCTCTCTCTCTCTCTCTCTATATATATATATATATATATATATATATATATATATAGAGAGAGAGAGAGAGAGAGAGAGAGAGTCAGGCTAGAATACACTCGAGTGTATCCGGAGCGGAATACACTCAAGTAGTTTTTCATGATGCAATATTTTTTTTGAAAATATAATCTGTTGATCTTCTTAAACATCTCGTGAACAACTCATACATAAAATTTGAGCACATTTGGATATGTATAGCTCATGTTATGAAGACCGCAAAAATTATGCATTTCAAATTAGTTTCGCGCGTCGATTTTGTTGCCCTTGGATGAGTGACTTACACTCATCCAAATGGACTCAAAATTTGTTTGTAGCCTAGTTATAGTATGACGGTGAAGATCAACGGTTTACATTTTGTAAAAAATAGTCTTGATATGCAAACACACTTGAGTGTATTCGTGCGATCCGTACACTCGAGTGTATTCTAGCCTGACTCTCTCTCTCTCTCTCTCTCTCTCTCTCTATATATATATATATATATATATATATATATATATATATATATATATATATATATATATATATATATATATATATATATATATATATATATATATATATATATATATATATATATATATATATATATATATATATATATATGGCCTATCTTTAATACCCGCGCGGGTCGCCTGATTTTTTGCTACCCGCCCATCTAAATGAGTAACTATATGGTACACAAGAGTAACTCTGAGATCAATAGAGTAACTATATGGTACACAAAAGTAACTCTAAGACCAAAAAAGTAACTGCGTAGAAAATATACAGTTAGTAAATATATGGACGGATGTTTTGATTTTGGGGGAGCAACTGATATTATTTTTGGATGAAATCTTTTGGGGATCTAGATAAAATGCTCATCTAGAATTGTGAAAAAAAATATCAGGAAGGGTGCGCGGGTAGCTACCCGCGCGGGTTTTAAATAAATCCCTATATATATATATATATATATATATATATATATATATATATAGAGAGAGAGAGAGAGAGAGAGAGAGAGAGAGAGAGTCTAGAATACACTCAAGTGTATTTAGCCCCGAATGTTCGTTCGTTGAAAAGTGAACATGTTACCTAAAGAAATCATTGGCTAAAAATTCTAAAAGATGAGCGTCGTTCTTCTAGTCGACCTCAAAGACCTATAGACGATGTATCACTCACATATTGATGATGACCTACACTACCATTGGACGTATCATCTTTAGAGAGAGGAAAGAAGAAGTTGCTTCTCATAGGAGAGGAATCTGCGGAAGACAACTCAGAAACCAAGGAAACATAGAAGTATCTCGCTAGGGTTTGTAAATCACAACACGAACAACTGATAGTTATATATTTGAAAGATGTGATTAACCCTAATGACTTGAGACTTATCTATAATTTTTCACACCCCCCGAAATCCTATTTCCATTAAGACGTGATCATACGGTCTCTCTTGTACATGTTTCTGGAAAACTGCAAGGCAAAACTTTTCAATTAGGATTAATAAAACCATTTAAAAAAGAAACAATTAATTAAATTAATAATTAATTACATAATTATATCCTTGTATAAAAATAATATACGAAAGACAATTCCCATAACCCACAAGGCTGAGCTCGTGCCCGTGCCCAACCAGGCCAGGCAAGCTAAGGTGTGGCACATGGTCACAATATCCACCAAGGAGGTGACCATACTCTCCCCTAGAGCCCTTGGGACACTGGTATCACATGTGATCCTACATATAAGGACCCCAAAAGCTCTAGGAGTGAGCAATGTGGAACTAAAGCTCTTCCTATTTGCACAAGACACAAAACTACATTTCCTCTATGTACTAGCTGCACTATATTGGGATTAACCCATGCTAAATAAATGGCTAGCAACCATATATTTAACAATCCTCCATAAAGTATAAGGTGTAGTGTGCTCTACCATTTAGTCCTCTATATTATTCTTTCAGCAGATACCTTTTGATTTGAATCTACCCTAGTTATCCAACTTTGACCCCCAAAAGAATTAGGTAAACAAAAGTCATGAACCTAAATCTTGGTGGTTACAAGAGTATAGGTTGGTAATAACATTGTAAAGACATGAAAGCAAACAAATACGACACATTAAGGCCATGCATCCAAATAACATATCATGGTTTATATTAGGGAACCACCCAATTCCCCTATTGTGGTCTACACAACATCAATAATTTAGTCGGAATCTCCAAAGATGTAGTACTAACATCCTGTCCTAGGACTTGACACCATTCAAAGACTAATATCTTACTAACTTGGAATCATGACACTAACATGTTTTCCAGGAGATAGACACACAAATGCAAGAAGTATAAAAGAAAAACATAGTGTCATCTGCTTCACTCGACAACTTATTATTACCATATTGAACCCAATTTGTGGGATCTCCACTTTTTTGGGTTGGGTTGCTACTGTCTACAAATCTAAAGGGGTTTCATCCCATCCCCAACATGGATTTCTCCACTAAGACTAGGGTAAGACCTTTAATGAAAGGATCAATTATATTATCATTAGTACCGACGTAGTCCACAACCATGATCCCATTAGACACTGATTTCCTTATAGACTTGAGTTTGACTTGGATGTGTCTATGCTATTTTTCATTATATTTGGAACTATTTATCTTAGAATGGTTGTAGTGCTATCATAGTGAACTGAAATTGCAGGAAGAAACTTCTTTACCATAGGTAAATTGGACATAAGTCCATGTAGCCATTTAGCTTCAATCTTGTTTCATCTAAAGCACACAACTCTACTTTAAAAGTAGACTCAGACAACATGGTCTATTTCTTAGACCTCCAAGAAACAATACCTCCTCCCAACATGAATACATATCCTGAGACACCATCACCTCCAGAGTTGATGGCAATCCAACTTGCATCACTATATCCTTCGACTATAGAAGGATATTTTCCATAATGAAGCCCAAGGGACTAAGTTCCCTTGATATACCTAAAAACTCTATCAAGAGATTCCCAATGGGTCTTGTCGGGACAACTGGTGTATCTACTTAACTTACTCATGATAAATTCAATGTCCGGAGGTGTGCAGTTCAAAAGATACATCAAACTTTCGATAATATGAGAGTATTGTAATTGAGACAGTGGAACCCAATACCATTCTTGAATAAGGTCTTGGATGAATCATATGGAGTCTTAACAAGTTTAAGTGTTGTATTTTCAAACCTCTCTAGTATATTCTCAACATAGTGACCGAGAGAGAGAGTTATACCATCAACAGACCTTATGATTTTAAGCCCTAAACCACATCAACAACACACATTTCCTTCATCTCAAACTTACTACACAAGAATAACTTTGTCTTATTTACTACTTTCATATTGGAACCAAAAAGAAGGATATCATCGACATATAAGCATAACAAAATGAGTCCACCATTAACAATTTTACAGTAGAGACACTTATCAAATTCAATGGAAACAAAGCCAAACAATGATAGAACATAATCAAACTTCTCATGCCATTGCTTACGGCCTTGTTTCAAGCCATATAGTGACTTAACAAGTTTACACACTTTTCACTCATTTCGATGACCCACATATCCCTTAGTTTGTTCCATATATATCTCCTCCTAAAGATCACTGTGTAAGAACACTATCTCCACATCTATCCGATGGATACTGATATTATAAATGGAGGCCAATGATAGAAGCACTCAGATTGTGGTCATACAAGAAACTAATCTATTCCTTCCCTCTGTGTGTAACCCTTAGCAACTACCCTAGCCTTATACTTATTGATTTTCCCATCTGCCTTAAGTTTCTTCTTAAAGATCCATTTACATCCAATCGTAGAACAACTAGGATGAAAATTCATTAATTCTCAAGTTCCATTCGAGAGAATTGATTGGATTTCATCACTAATAGTTTCTTTCTTAAACTTAGCTTTTGAAGATTCCATAGATTATTTGAAAGACACAAGATCATCCTCATGAGAAAAACATCTCCATAATCTTTATATGTCCTAGGCCGTTTACTTCTCGTTGGTCCAACTATTTCTTCAAAATCATCAGATTTATAAATAACATGTTCTGAGTCACCCCCATATTTGTCATCGTTTCCACATTCTCAAGAATGGGACCTATGGTAAATGAATCCTCTTGAGATACTTCATTGGAAACACCAGATTTCACAGCAAACACATCATAAAATAATGTAACATCATGTAATATCACAATTGTATTGATTTCAATGCCCGAGATATCAAATTTTATAATCAAGAATCTATGGGCATAACTTGTCTCTACATAACCCAAGAAGATGGCATCATCCATTTTCAGTCCCAATTTCTTCCTTTTGTGTTCAGGTACAAGTACCTTAGCAAGGCTTCCCACACTCAAAGATATTTGAGACTCAATTTTCTACCTCTCCATTGCTCAAACATACTACTTTCTTTATGTTAATGGGAAACTCTATCCAGAAAATGGCAAGCTGTATTCAAATCTTCCCCCACATAAAGTTGGGTAGACCTGAGGTTTGGAGTAAGATATCAACCACATTTATTAGGGTTCCATTCTTGCATTCAACCACTCATTAGACTTTGGTGAATAAGGACTTGTAGCCTCATGAACTATACCATGGAATTGACAAAATTCCAAAAACAAGTTCGAGGTGTAATCTCCTCCCCTATCAGACCTTGATCATTTAAGCACTTTACAAGTTTGAGTTTAGCTTCTTTCTTATAAATTTTGAATTTATCCAATGCCTCATCTTTACATTTAAGTAAATAGAAATAATAATATCTACTAGCGTCATCAATAGAAGTTATGAAATAATGTTTTTGATCCCTAGTAGAAGTACCATTATATCTGTATGTACGAAATCAAGAATTTCTAAATTCCCATTCACAAAATGAGAATGCTTCCTAGGAAATTTATCTTGTACATAGATTTCACATCTACTAATATTAGTATCAGACTTATGAACTAAATCAAGATTCATCATTTGTTTCATTGAGCCAAAATTAACATGCTCCAAATGACTATGCCATTCATTAGATGATACACGATTCAAGCAAATAGAACCATTATCATTCAAAATTAAAATTGAATTTGAAACAAGTTCAACAAGAATCTTAAATAAGTTCTCCATGTCACATAGGTACCCCTTGCCAAAAAATAAAGAATCATGAAGGCATGTAATAGTTTCCTTATTACATTTGCAGTCTATTCTAAAACTATCCCAAACTAAAATTACATCACTAAGGATATTATCAAATAGTTGGAACATGTTTGACTCTATGAAATGTCAGATTCTTCCCCGAAGGGAACTTCAAGTCCATCCATCCTTTGCCTTTGACTTCTATAGAGTTGGAATCACCCAAAATCAAAGAACAACCTCTGGAGTCCTGGTAAGATACAAACAGGACTTATCAGCACAAACATGTACATTAGCCCCAATGTCAATTATCTAGTGAAGTGGTTTAAAAATAGAAATGATTTTAGGTTTTATAGACACATACCCATCATTGAGGTTCAAGGAAGTAGTCATCATGTTGACCAAACTCAGTTGCACATGTGATAGCCTTCTTTTCCTTCTATGAAGGACAATTCTTGTTCCAATGGCCAACCTATCCACAAGTCCAACAAAGTTTGTCCTTCCATTTCTTCTGGATCTTAGCATTAGGTTTATACATATTCTTTTATTTCTTATCTATGGTTTTAGCGGTAGTTGTAATGACCCCACCCCTCAGTAACCCCCAATTAAGGAAGACCCAAAAGTTAGAGTCGTTAACCCAAAATAGGATCATATGGTTTTGCAAATAATAAAAAATAATTAATAAATTCTACCATAACTAAGATTAAAATAGGATAAATTTTTTTCTTTTCACATACCTTAAAAAATATAGGATTTGAGGGACTTTACCCAGATAAGAAACTATCTATCTACAATCCTCTAATTCTTTATTGAGCTTTATTCATTCAATGTCACTTTAAAGGAATATCCACTTTCTGATAAACTTAAAACACTGACAAACAAAATGGCGGTCAATATAATGAATTATACTGGTATGTGGGGAACCAAAATCCTACATCTATTTGTAACAACATAATGCAACTAAATTATTGCTTAACAGATCAAACTTTACGTATTAAACATAACTACTCAATCCCTACATATCCTTGCCTCTGTGCTATCCCTACAGTGGACATGGATACTACCTCTCTCATATGGTAGATCTCAAATAGCCCCTATGATCCTACCTTACAGGTAGACCACCACTACTACAGAAATAGCATTCAGTGTCACTTATCTGGGCGTCGGTTATTAAGGAAAACCGACGCCTTATATGTTAGGCGTCGGTTGTTTAAGCAAACCGACGTCTATATTCGAAGACCAGCCAGACACGGGTACCGCTTTGTATTCAGCGTCGGTTGTTTATAACAAACTGACGCTGAAAGTCGGCCGCGAAATCCAAATTTTGATAAAAAAATAGTGTCATTTTCAGCGTCGGTTATGTAGGTATAAACCGACGCCTATGTGCGATGAAAATTTGCGCGAAAAGTGTCACTTTCAGCGTCGGTTATCCTTTTATAACCGACGCTGAAGGTGGTTCCCGCCAAACAATTTCATGAAAATATCGTCCAATTGAACGTCGGTTGTTTAAAACAACCGACGCTAAAGATGTTTAGGTGTCAGTTGTTTTAAACAACCGACGCTATTTGGGAACTTATAACCCGCGATCGCCCGACTCTTCCCCTTTCTTCTGTTTCATTGCGAGCAATTACCTTCTCTGCTGCCGGCGATTTCTCTCCGGCGATTTCTTCTCCAGCGCCATTTCTCCAGCTATTTCTTCTCCGGCGCCCCCTTCTCCGCCACCACTCCTCCTTCTCCGCGCCCCCTTCTCCGCCGCCCCTGCTGCTCCAAGCGCCTGAGAACCGGCGCCGCCGCCACGCCTGAGATTAGGCGCCGCCTGGTGCTTTTCCACTGTCGTCGCGCCGCCACAACCACCGCCAGAGCCACCGGATCTGCTAGCTGCTCCTCCACCACCGTCGCTGCCAGCTACTTCTCCAGCCAGAGCCATCGGAGCCTCTGCCTTCTTCCCTCTTACAAGGTTGGTCTTCCCGCTGCTAGCTGCTCTGCTTTTTTATGCATCGATCAAATTGTTGTGATAAAAATGCATGTAATGTATTTGATTAGAGTTAATCTAATCTATATGTTCATAATAATGGTATGTTAAATATGATGATTAGGGATAAATATAATGTCTAGTACACAAATATTAGATGATATTCAAGAAAACCCTAGTTTGATGAGCATGTTGTTAATCATGTTAATTATGATTCTTCTATATATTCTGATGTCATTATATAATTATGTGATCCCAACATATTAAATTGAATTAGAATGATTTCATGAATTATAGGGTTTTAAAGTTGATAAACATGTACATGCGGAAATAGGGTTATTAAACCAATGGTTATAACATAGTATGATCTTAATCTGATCTGGATGTTCATAATAATGTAGTATGTTAAATATGATGATTAGGGATACATATAATGTCTAGTAAAGATTCCTAGACCTTTTGTTTGAAACTATTGATTTCTTGATTTAGGGTTTAATAATGCTCTGTTGATTAGGATTAACCATGTTGCCTGTACTTTATAGACATTTATTATATATAAGAATGACAACACATGTATTTGTTGGCCTAGAAACCCGTCCAAGATTTACTCATTAGGAGTAAATCTTGGATAGTCCCCGGTTTGGGACTGTTCTTGAACACCTAATCTCACTTAGGATGTAAGTGTATAATGTATATTGGGTTTTCGAGAAAATTTCGGTAGCATTTCCCCGTTTGTTCTCTAAGTACATATGTACTTAGAGAACAGCGGGGAAATGCTGCCAAAATTTTCTTGAAAACCAAAGACACATTATACACTTACTAGTGAGATTAGGTGTTCAAGGATGGGATAGGTGGTACACATTTATTATATATAAGAATGACATCAAATGTGTTTGTTGGCCTAGAAACCCGTCCAAGATTGACTCATTAGGAGTAAATCTTAGATAGTCCCCGGTTTGGGACTGTTCTTGAACACCTAATCTCACTTAGGATGTAAGTGTATAATGTGTATTGGGTTTTTGAGAAAATTTTGGTAGCATTTCCCCGTTTGTTCTCTAAGTACATATGTACTTAGAGAACAACGGGGAAATGCTGCCGAAATTTTCTTGAAAACCCAATACACATTATACACTTACTAGTGAGATTAGGTGTTCAAGGATGGGATAGGTGGTACACATTTATTATATATAAGAATGACATCACATTATACGCTTAGGTTGTAAGTGTATACCCTAATCTTTTCCTAATATATACTTGTTTCCTAATATATACTTGTTTTTTCTGATCATAGAATGGATAGATCATGGATGTCCATTCGTAATCGTTGCACCCCAGAGTTTATATCTGGTCTTGATCAGTTTATTAGATTTTCCGAGGAACATAGGAAAAAACCTACATATAGGTTCTACTGTCCATGTAGGCATTGCGGTAACAACTTGAAAGTCAACACTGGTGAGGAAATCAAAAGTCATGTCATGTGCAACGGGATTGTACAAGGCTATACAGAATGGCACTGGCATGGAGAGATTTCAAAATCGAAACCAGTAGATGTCGATAGCAGTGCTTGGGTGGAAGAAGAAATTGCCTCCGATAACGTAAATGTGAACGAACCAGTTCCAGCAGACATCGTTGATACGATGCTGGATAGTTGTAGGGTAGAGCACACCGATCCACCTCCTATCTTTACAAACATTGTGCATGATGCTGAGATACCGTTATACACAGGTTGTGCTAAGTTTACGAAGCTTAGCGCTGTGTTGAGATTGTATAAGTTGAAAGCTAACAATAGATGGAGCGACAAAAGCTTCACTTCATTGTTGACTTTGTTGAAAGAAATGCTTCCTGAAGGAAACGAGCTTCCAATCTCAACATACCAGGTAAAGAAAATGTTGTGCCCAATGGGAATGGAGGCCAAAAAGATACACGCATGCCCGAATGATTGTGTATTATTTCAAAAGGACTATGTAGATTTGAAAGATTGTCCAAAATGTGGTGCGTCACGGTATAAATTGACGACTTCGGGGGAGTCCAAAACTGGTTCCCCTGCCAAGGTGTTGTGGTATCTACCTATAATATCACGGTTTCAACGCTTGTTTGCAAATCCGAAAGATGTGAAGAATTTGAGGTGGCATGCAGATGTTAAGAAAAATAATGATGGGATCCTGCGACATGCGTCTGATTCCCCACAGTAGAAGAAGATTGATCTATTGTACCCCAAATTTGGTGAAGAAGATAGGAATCTAAGACTTGGGCTTTGTACAGATGGGATGAATCCGTACGGGACATTGAGCAGCCAACATAGCACTTGGCCAGTCATGCTTGTTATATACAATCTTCCTCCCTGGATGTGTATGAAGAATAAGTACGTTATGTTGTCATTATTGATATCGGGCCCTAAACAACCCGAAAATGATATCGATGTTTATCTTGAACCTTTGATTGATGACTCAAAGAAACTTTGGGCTGAAGGTGTGATGACCTATGATGCTTCAGCAAGAGAGACATTTCGTTTGCACGCTATGTTGTTTTGCACTATTAATGACTTTCCAGCATATGGGAATTTGTCTGGATATAGTGTCAAAGGAGCTAAAGCGTGTCCTATATGTGAAGAAAATACTGATTCAATAAGACTAAAACATGGCGGCAAGACTGTATATCTTGGTCATCGAAGGTTTCTTTCAAAATTCCATCCGTATCGTAGGAAGCGCAAAGCATTCAATGGATGGAATGATGAACAGAGTGCACCTAAACCTATACCAGGGGATGTTGTTTATGAAAGAGTAAAAGACATTGTCAATGAATTTGGTAAGAAATCACAATGTAGTATGGCCACACGGAGTGACAATTCTTCATTCAAGAAGAAGTCAATATTTTGGGATCTTCCTTATTGGAGTTCTTTGACAGTCAGGCATTGTATCGATGTAATGCACGTTGAGAAAAATGTCTGTGATAGCATCATTGGTACTCTGTTAAATATACCAGGTAAGACTAAAGATGGGATAAAATCCAGACTGGACCTACGTGAAATGGGAATAAGGTCAGAATTAACAGAATTACGTGAAATGGGTAGTAAAAGAACATACTTACCTCCCGCTTGTTACACGTTGTCTAGAAAGGAGAAAAAAACTTTTTGTGAATGCTTGGTAAATGTTAAGGTGCCACATGGTTACTCATCCAACATCCGTAGATTGGTATCAATGAAAGATCTGAAGTTGATAGGTCTTAAATCTCATGATTGTCACACTCTAATGCAACAAATATTACCCGTGGCAATTCGATCTATATTTCCGAAGCATGTAAGGTTTGCAATTACCAGACTTTGTTTATTTTTCAACAGTCTATGCAGTAAAGTTATTGACCCTGATACTCTCGATAATTTGCAAAGAGAAGTGGTTGTTACCCTATGTCAGCTTGAGATGTATTTCCCTCCTTCGTTCTTTGATATCATGGTACATCTTGTTGTCCACTTGACTAGGGAAGTGAAAATGTTGGGACCAGTTTTCTTGCATTGGATGTATCCCTTTGAACGATACATGAGCGTTTTTAAAGGTGATGTTCGAAACCGTTATCGGCCTGAAGGGAGTATTATTGAAGGTTATGTGGCGAGAGAGGTTATGGATTTTTGCAATGACTTTCTTAGTGGTAATGACACTCCTGATAATGACAAGAATTTTGAGGAGGGCAAAGGAATTTTGGGATCACGGGTGAAAGTAATCAGCCGTGAGCAGTTGGAACAAGCTCACTTGTATATTTTACACAATATGGACGAAGTGAGTGTTTATATCGAGGAACATACCAATTTCATAAAGAGACAACATCCTCGAGCAAGTTCAATGTGGCTTGCTAGAGAGCATAATAAGACTTTTACTAAGTGGTTTGAAGATAAAGTCTTACATCAACTATCTCAAACACCAAATGATATTACAGAAACTATCAAATGCCTCGCCTTTAAACCAAAACCGAATGTTATGTCTTATGAAGGGTTTGACATTAATGGATTCACATATTACACAAAGCGCCAAGATGATAAGAGTGTCGTCCAAAATAGTGGGGTCACTCTTGAAGCGTCGACTATGTACTTTGCAAGTGCAAAGGATAAGAGTCCACGTGAAGCTAAAATGTCATATTACGGTGTCATTGAGGACATTTGGGAGTTTGACTACATAGATTTCAAAATTCCGCTCTTTAAATGTAATTGGGTTGATAACACCAAAGGAGTTATAGTGGATGAATTGGGTTTCACTTTGGTGAACTTTGAAAAGATTGGCGAGAAGGGTGAACCATTCATATTGGCATCACAGGCGAAACAAATATTCTATATCGATGATCCTGCGAATGATAAATGGTCGGTTGTTCTTCATGGTAAAAGACAATTCATTGAAGATCCTATAGATGAAGAAGAGTACTATGATAAGTATGATGACTCCAGTCCATTCTCAGTTGGGTTGCCAACTCCACAAAATATTGAAGCTAATGATGACTTATATGTGCGCGGAGATCACAATGAAGGATTGTTAATTGATAAAAGATCACAATTTTAGAGACATGTATGTTTATACAAATGCTAAATGTTTGCCTTTTTCTAGTTAATACAAATGCTAAATGTTTGCCTTTTTCTAGTTAATACAAATGCTAAATGTTTGCCTTTTTAATGACATTTTCAGATGGCTGACCATGGTGAGCATGATGTCCATGATGAGCATGAAGTCCATGATGAGCATGATGTCCATGACGAGCATGGCGAGGATACCAATGTAAGTTCTAAAAACATATCCTGTATTTCTATAAAATTCATTATCTTCTAGTTATGTCATATATCCTATATTTCTATATTGGGCTAATTTAGTGTGTTTATTTTTGTCAAATTTTAGGTTGATGATGTACCTGTACCCACTGAAGCACTGGAGCAACTTGATGCGCAGCACCAAACACTTAACAAGAAAAGGGGCATCACTCTGTTGAAGAAGTTATTAGCGCTAAGTGGTAGTGGATCCAAATTGGTGGTGGAGTTTGATAATGGAGGAAATGCAATTGGAGTGAACCGCAATAATTTTGTAAACTATCTTGGGTGTACCACTCGGAGCCATTGTGGTGTTAAGTATGATAATTGGCATAAAGTTCCTCAAGGGAAAAAAGACTTGATATGGAAGGATTTATGCGTGAGTTATTATTATTTGCAATTCTATTTTGTAGATTACAAATTCTATTATTTGCAATTCAATTTTGGATACTAGTTAATAACATTTCTATTTTACAGAATCTGTTTGTATTGGATGAGAAGTTGCATCGTAAAAGTGTGATGCAACGCGCTGGAAAGATGCTTAGGAATTATAGGACAAATCTGAACAGAGAATACATAAAAGAGGGTGATAAGAAGAAGAAGTCAGCCCTTGAACAATGGAACTTCTTGGACAAAGAAGATTGGGACAATTTTGTTGCTTCAAGAAAATCTGAAGAATTCAAGGTATTAGGCATCACTCCCAATTTAATTAATATACATTGTATTCACCTATTCAAGATTAACATTTAGTGCTACTAACCAAATCATTAATGTACATACTAACTAGGCCCTCAGTGACACACAAAAAGCAAGGCGTGCACTGAATGTGCATGACCACACTATGGGTCCAAAAGGCTATGCAAGCGTTCGCCAAAGACTACAGGCGGAGTCTGCAGCTACTCAGCAGTCTCCTGCTACTCAGGAGTCTGCTCCTACTCAGGAGTCTGCCACACCCATGCCTCGCCATGATATCTGGATAGCTGGCAGGAAAAACAAGAAGGGTGAAATAAAGAAGCCTGTAACTGCTGAGGCGGCTGCAAAAATGGTAAAATACAACTCTTAGAGAAATCGTTTGAATATTGATTATTTGTGGTGTTAACTTACCAATTTCTGTTTATGGTGATTAGCGGGAGCTGCATGAGCAGAGGAAACAAGGCACATTCATCCCTCAGGGCACAAGGGATGAATTGACAGTTGCTCTGGGTAACCTAGAGCATCCTGGACGTGTTAGAGGTGCCGGCGCTGGTGTTGGCATCAAAGCATTCTTTGGGCCATCCCAGCGCAAACCCAGAGCGGGACTTTCTCAAGAAGAGGTAACCTATTCTTTTTTTAGAATGTTACTGCAAAAGGAAATTCATTAATAAGAAGCTAATGTTTCTTTTATCCATGTATAGGAGAATAATAGAGTTGAGGATTTAGTTGCTAAGAAGGTCAACGATGTAGTTGCTGAGAAGGTCAAGGAAGAATTGCTGCGGTGGCAGGCATCTCAGGCTTCCAATTAGCCTATGGCGACCCACTCTTCTCCTGATGCACAGACTGCGAGTAATCCTGGAGACCCATCGCCTGGCACGTCTGCTGTAAGTATTGTTTATGACATTGTAGCTAGTCTTTTCAAGATGATATGTTTTCAAGATTATATGTATATATGTATAACATTCTTTACGTAAATTTGTAGGCATTGAAGCCATGCCGCTTAAGAATGCAAGACTATGTTGTTGCAGAGGCGTAGGCTTACCAGTCCCTTCCTGGGGCAACGTTTCATGGGACTCCAATGCCGCAGGGCTACATTCGTGTGAGCCCGCTACATGTATTACCCGATTGGAGGGAAGTTGCGTTGCCATATGCCCACCCAGATATTGATACACTTGGTGAGGCAGAAGGCGGAGTCATATTGTGGCCCAAAGCAGATGTCGTCTACACGACTGAAATTGTAAGATAAATTTACATTGATTTAGACTGTTAATGTGTATATATGATGTCAACTGATCTGAAATTATATATACATGTTAAAAAGAAGACACCAGGAGCACCTAGGCCTCCACCTCCACTTCCCGCATTACCAACTTGGGTTCCAACTGACCTAACATACCCGTTAGGTCCTGCTTGTAGGGGAATGGCATGTTGGCTACGGACACATAATATACATTACCCTATAATAGTTTCTTTAGATGCAGATTATGCAGGTCAATCATACGACAGCTCTTTATTTATACAAGATATTATTGAGCTGTTTATGTATGATTGGCTGAATACATCAATGATAGAGACATGGATAAGGTGAGATCTTGTTTATACATCCATATACCTTGTGTAAGATCCGGTGATCTGGTTTCTTATATATTAATGCATACGCCTATATGTTTTGCAGCTACTTAGTCGAAGATCATTGCAAACAATTTGCATTTGATCATGTGGGATTTTTGATTCCATCATTGATTAATTTGGTAGCTAAAGACCCTGATAATGTTCAACAATACTGTATAGATGCTTTTACAATTTTTGGTCAGCAAAAGAAGACGATAATAATAGCTCCATTCAATGTCAAGTAAGTTTACTTTATTTATAATCTGGACTTAAGAAAATTCCATTTTTATTTTGCATTTTGAGTTATTAATTGTTAACTTCTTACCTCTAGCGGTAGACATTGGGAGTTACTAGTTATTGTCCCCGGGACATTCACTGTTTATTATCTAAAACCTGCGGGGAGTACATTGAACACTAAAATTGGACACGTAATGAGAATGCCATTATTCTGGTGAGAAATATTTCATTTTTATACCCGTTAACATCTTTTATTACATTACTATTTACTTATGCAATTTATTGTGTTATATTAACATGCAGGGGTTTAGATGCATTCAAAAAGGCTGGAGGAACGGTCCCAAGGACAAAGAACCAGCCAATAAATTGGCAGAACGTACAAGTAAGTTCCCGACTCGAATATATATATTATTGATGTGAATTGTGCTTAGTTGTATTATTTTGTATGTTTCAATTTATAGTGTGCTACACAAGACAATGGCTGGGCATGCGCATACTATGTGATGCGATTTATGCAGATGATTATCAAACATGCCGCATTGGACATCGATAGCATACATGAGGTATTATATATAGTCTCATTAGTTAGTATGAAATATATCAATCTTATTTTTATATTATTACTTATATATATACATCATTCTCTTTGCAGGTGTTTAAAACTGACCACACTATAGGTAAACGCTTAAAAATATACATGCTCCATATACGATGGAAGCATTAAATGAAGTAAGAGAAGAATGGGCAAAAGCCATACAAGCAGTGGCAACTGTAAGATATAATTGGGATGTTGATAGCGATAATGAATGATACTTTGTAAATGAATATTTCTGAATGTTAATACATGTATTTGAATGTTTCTATATGTGTAAATGTGAGAATTGAATTGATGTCTGAATGTATGTACTTGTGTGAAATTTTTCTTGTGACTTTTGCAGGTTTGCGGCCTGTTTGTAGGCTGATATCAATGGATGTCGTAAACCTGCAGTTCAGAAAACTGAACTGCAGGTTCTCATCCTGCTGACCAGCCACAGCAGGCCTGCAAACTGATATGAAAAAAAAATAGAAATAGGCGTCGGTTATTTATAGAAAACCGTCAGCAAAGACCTACAGCGTCGGTTTTTTTTCAAAAAACCGACGCCTGATGTGGCCAAAGCAGTCCTGGAAATGGCGTCGGATATTCGTATCAAACCGACGGCTATTTAATCTATAGGCGTCGGTCTTTTGGTATATAACCGACGCCAAAAGTGTTTGCGCCACAGAAAATGGCGTCATCTAGGGCACTTTATGCGTCGGTTATCTACTAAAAGACCGACGCTATATTCCATATAAGCGTCGGTTGTTTAGTAAATAACCGACGCAGAAAGTGCCCTAGATGACGCCGTTTTCTGTGGCGCGAATCCTTTAGACGTCGGTTATCTACTAAACGACCGACGCCTATAGATTAAATAGGCGTCGGTTAAAAAACTGACGCCGAAGTGTTCGACCTTTAGCGGCGCCCACATAGGCGTCGGTCGGAAACCGACGCCAAATGGGGTTAAACGACCGACGCCAAAGGTCGTTTCTGTAGTAGTGCACGACCTAGGGATGTGTAGTCATATGGTCCCACCCAAGGGTAGACCAACACATCGACTCATGATGACCTGATGATCCTACCCCAAGGGTAGACCATGTACTAGGTCATCCATCTCATCATCATCAAATCTATAGAGGACTATGATATGAGCTAGTCATGCACATATATTTATGGTGATAGTCATAGTCACTTTACAATTGTATGAAATAAAAGTCAACCAAGTAGTTATTTCTAAGCAATCGATAAAACTTCAAAAATCACCGTGAAACTAGAGCGATTAGTCATAAGCGTAACCACATACCTGATTATGAGTCAAATGAAGCAAGATATCCAAATCCAACTAGATGTCCAATCAAGCAAGGTTAGCAACCAAATCAAGAAACCCTTGATCCTTAAAATATGTATAACACCTATTTGTTACCATCTCATCCCAAACAATTCTTTATTGACTTGGGATATCTTTCTAAGGAATCTAAGTCTCATTAGGATTCATTAGGGCTTCTCAGATCAATTTCTCAAACTTTATCCTTTTTAGATCAAAAAAATATAAAATAGCTTTTCTACTCATAAAAACCCTAATTGCTCAAATTATCCACATTAAGGATATTTTATACTCAAGTTGGCTTAGGATCACCATATCTCTATTTTATTCATGGATTTGTACAATGAAAACCATTAAAAGTCATATTCACCTAAATTAAGATTTCTAAGCCCATTAATGATCTTTCATATACATGGAACCCTAAATTGAGCCAATTATGTACAAAGTTCATTCTTTTAGATCTAAATCTTCCTTTTATTAACAACATGTTAATATTGTCTTTAAAGTATCCAAAGAACTTTACCAAATCCCATTAACATCAACATCAAAATTAGGATTTCTTACTATAAATGCATCAAAGGTGACAACTTTATATAATTTTTGGATTGCAAGTAGAATTAGGACTCAATTATATTTTTATTGGGTTCCTTGCATTTTTCTTATCAAAAATCATATATAAAATTCCTCAATACGAATCACCAATCATTAGTTATGATTATTCCAAAGTATTTACCTTTGGACCAATGGCATACTGCCACGTCAGCGCTTTGGTTCTCTCATCCTCTCCAGCGGTCCTCTTAGCTTGTGAACCCCTTGCTTGGGTACATTTACTTGGGCGTTTGGACCTGATACTCAGCTTGTATCCTTCGTGAGACCTGCCCCACGTGGACATCCCAAGTTCCACTGGGAAAATAGAGTCCCCGCCATGGATGGTCAACACCATATGTTGGCCCTTCCTTTCTCTGCATCAGACCTTCGCGCAAGCATGCTAGGGGCTTCACCCCTCTTAGCCAGCCTAGTCGCCCTCCTAGCCCCACCCCTCCAGTGCTTATGGTGGTGATGTACCTCAAGCCACCCCGCGTCAGAGGGCACACCGAACTAGGGGACCATGTCCCTTCTCCGCTCACCGGTCCCTCTAGCAAGGACCCACGCTCATGGACAGAGTACTCAAAGCGTCGAGACCTCTTTTATAGGTAGGATTCCAGAGGGTTCATCCTTTATGGAACTCCAATAGTTCTTGCATGAACTGGGATTTGGGAAAATCCCATTCCCATATAGAAACAGTGGAAAAAAGGGTCTTTCAGTTCAGACATGACCCCCGAAGCTATTGGAACACTTCCCTGACTTGCACATTGATTGTGTGCAGAGGAAAATCAATTAAGAAAACTCCATATACTATTCCCCCTTTCTTGATCTTAAACAAAGTGTGACCACCATTGGATTAAGGATCCAACAGTTGTCAGGCCACATATAAGAACAAAAGTCATAAATGAATTGTGACATTTAATGTTATCCTTCTCACTTTAGGAAAACTTACAAAATTCATATCTCCTAATTTGCTTATCCTTTTAATCCCAAATTTTATAGAAAAGTCCAAAATGATTTAAAATACTTGCCTGCCAATTTTGGGACTCAAATTCGAAAGTATGAGAGACTTTTATTCATAATAAAGTTATCACTTATTAAGGCATATTTTATACATATTTTCTCTCTCTTTCTCTTTTATTCTCTTAATTTGGATTCCTTTTACCATTATAAACCTTGTGGATTTGAAATATTATCCATTATGATTCAATCATACATCTTTCCATATATTTCTCCTATTTTCCTCATTAAATCAAACTTCCTTCTTAATAATGCATTATTTGATTTCTTCTTTTTCATTCTCTTTTTATCACCTTGGACTCACTAACTTAATAGGGTCCATGAAATCATATATTTAAAGGAAATATTATCAAAGAAATCCACTCAGTGCACATAAATCATATAATTTCATAATCATACATTTTATTGGAGAAATTGCATTTCAAACCATATAGACCAAAAATTGGGGTTGTAACATCCTTCCCCTCTTATACGAATTTTGCCCTCAAAATTACACCAAACATATAAACAATTCAAGATAAGACTTTTCCATGTCCATCCTCAGCTCTCATGTGGCATCTTCCTCTCCAAGGTGCTTCTAAAGAACCTTTATCATCTTATATTCTTACATCTGAGTTCTTTCACCTTGGCATCTAGAATCCCCACAGGTGACTCAGGGTATGTCAACCTCCCTTAAGGATCAATAGGTTCAATGCTCAACACATGGCTCAGGTACATCATATAGTGCTCTAGATTGGGTACATGGAACACATCATACATCATGTTATCATGTGGAGTAAGGCTAAACATAAGCAACTCTACTAATCCAACTCTAAAGGACCCATGTATCGGGGAATCAACCCTCTTAGCCATAACTCGAAGGGGTCAGATTTTCAAAATGCATGGTCACCCATAGTGAACTGCATGTCAGTCTGCTTCACATCAGCACACGACTCCTATCGATCTTGGGCTTTCTCAACCATTGCTCGATCAAAGCAACTTCATCTGCATACACTATGGTTTCTCTGACCTTCACAAGGTGCTCTCACCGACATCATCCTAATGAAGTGGTGAAAGATACAACCTTCCTTACAGAGCTTCATACATCCCAATACTAGCTATGATGGCTATCATAACAAGACAACTCTACTAGGGGTAGGAACTGCTCCCATGAATCACCCCAAATGAGCGCATATGCTCACTTCAGAGCCTCTAAAGTCTGAATCATACTCTTTTGATTGTCCATCAGTCAGGGGGTGATAAGTTGTGCTAAACTTCAAACTGGTATCGAGTTCTTCATGCACCTGCTTCCATAATATGGAAGTGAACTTAGGGCCATGCTCAAGAATATTTGAAATTAGATCATGGTGCAGTAGAACCATCTCTCTCTCATAAATATATGGTTCAAGCAGATATGTCACACTGGAATGTGTCGACTTGGTAAGGTGATCTACCATAACCCATATTGCATCATGACCTCTCTTGGTCCAGGGGAGACCCACCATAATGTCCATGGTGATCTGCTCCCATTCCCTCTCGGGGACTTCTCATTATCTGTAGCAATCCGCTGGGTTACTGGTGTTTGACCTTCACCCTCTAGCATGTATGGCAACTGGCCACATGCACCTCGATATCCTTCTTCATTCTAGGCCTTCGAGGTACTACTGCAAACCTTAACCATCTTGGTAGTACCACGGTGTACGGTGTACTTAAAATCATGAGCTTCTAGAATGACATGATTCCTCAAGGGTGACTCCTCAGAAACCCTAAAACACTCTAGTAGTGGGTTTCACCACCTTCTTTTCCTGGAAGGAGTATCTGGATGTTAGCCACACATGTCTAGTCTTCTAATGGTCACAAGGTTCACCTAGAAACCTCTTTCTACTCTCTCCATAGCTGTACACCTGAGTTGTTTTCAATTGAGAACATCTCGTTACTGTACTAGCTTCCTTATGTGCTAGGTGATGGTGAAGACATAAACCTTCATACACTCCACTCATCATCCATGTCTTGGGTTTAGGTCTATCTGAGTCAAGAAAACTTTGAGCTCTTGCTTCCAACATCTCACTTATCAAACCCAAATGTGTAACTCATAAAATCCAAACTACTCTTGACAAGCCTGTCCTCATATGATAAATACCTTAGTTCATCTATGCTTTCATACCATCTATCCAATATACTCAAAAAGGTGTGGTACTTCATCCATTCTCAATCATCATAGAAAGGTTTCAACTCATATCACCTTCATTCTTAGTATATGTCATGCGTTTTGTTGTCCTGTCTCTCACACCCATAACAATATGAAATAAGCATTTGACTATAGTCCAAATACAGAGTTCATCCCATTCCAAGAGTAGAGATGGTGCATCACCCATTGCCATTACACTTTTCATCCTAAGTTGAAACTTACTTCTCATGACTCTACACTGTGAACATCTCACTTATGTGTCTATACCCATGAGAAGATTTTTCTCATTACCTATGGGTCTTAGCATCTCTCTTATGTACAATCATTAGTCATTACCTCAAGGTATCTAGGGTGCCGGTACTTTTGGGGTGATTTGACCCTTATGCATCTAGGAGTGCCTCTCACATTTACCCCTTAGGCCCCATGAACTCATGAAGGTGGCCAACATCCTAACCCACGGGCCTCAGGAAAAGGTACTTATTACCTCCCGACCCTATGGTCTTGTGCATTTAGGGAATAGACAACTCCTACTCCCATCGGTCTTATCACTACTTGACCTTAGTATTGACCTAGGATTCTATCATAGTTCGTAGCTCCTTTGTTGATATTCAAGCACATCTCATCCTTGAATCCTCACGCAAAACTCCATCATCTCTCTTAGCACTCATATATAATCGTTCACCCCTTCATGGGAAACAAGGAGACCTACCTATCTTGGTCTGGCCCCATACTTTAGGTTACCTCCATAGCAACATATCCTCATGCCCCTTAGAGATGGTCACACGTGGGTCTATAGATTCATGATCATAGTACATGCTCTTACACTTATCTCATCAAGCTCTTATAAGTGACCTCTTTAGGTTACCTCAAACCTAATCAAAAGTTGGTGTTCACCCTAACATGAAGGGCCCCTCCCCAGGACAGGAGAAAACTATCACTTGATAGTAACAAAGGTCATAAAACGTTGTTACCTCCAAGGTTTACATCATCATGTATATGCTGAGCCCTATCATGCTACTTATGCTCACGGATAGCAAAAAGACAACCTATTAAACCATTTCAAGTTCCTTGGTAAATCATACTTGTTCATCATTCCTTGAGGTTAGACTAAAATCATGCATACATCACCAACCCGTGTTAATGGTTCATCAAAAATATATCTCAGATCCGGTGGGGTTTCCTTTTGCACTAAAGCATAGGGAGGGGTGCCAAGCTTAATTCTTATGAACTCAATCAGCCTCGTGAGCATCATGTGCACCAAGTACTACTACTTCCCTTCTTTGGTCTAGGAACCGTAGGTTCACACCTTACACATTAGGTGTCTAAACTTCATACTCAACTGTTCAACCATGAACCAAACCTATGCAAGATATGGCACATACTCCTTAACACCCTTCTACGCGAACCATCCTCAGAGTCCTACACAAGGGCAACCAACTGGGTGCAAGACCCCACAACTTATTATCATACCATACCCTTTTAGGGTCTTTGGAACTCTCTTTCCTACACCCAAAAGGTAGGCGCTCATATCATCCATACGTTTGTTCAGGAAACCTCTTTCTCTTTCCTAGGGTTTGGTTCCTCTAAAGGCAACCAAGGTACGACAAGCCTCTAAGGATCGTACATGAGACAACCACATACATCTTTTTAGGGTCGTCTATTCTAGGCCATATCATACCCAACTTCTCATGATTCCTCATGTCTCAGAGTCAAGGTCTCCAACCTTCTTCATCGGGTCTCGCTCTCTCTCTATAGAGATAACCCTACAACTGGTCCTACGACTGGTGGTTCTCTCTCAAAAGATGGGTCAAGCTCTTAAGGATACACATCTATCCCTACCTGGGTGAAACATACTTATCAAAACTTATGTTCGGCCAAGATCATCCAAAGTTCTGCATGACTATCTCATAAACTATCACACATAACCCTTCTGGCTTAGGTCTAAAACCTACTGGCAGTCTTGCTACCACTCTCTTCTATGTAGGTACATGCCTCATTTCTGTTCATATATGCCCGTTAGGGTTCCTATATGGTCACCATCAACCTTCTTAATGAGGGAACTATCCCTCACCCTAACAAGCACAACCCACCTAAGGTCGGGTCACCCCAAGGCACCAGGGGTCAAAGAACCACACATAGTCTATGTTTCTCAGGCATACTCAAAGCCTATACGTAAAGCATGCATGTAAAACCTACATACATACCTGCATGGTCAACTATGATATCCAACTCATCATGTCTTCTCTTTCTCTATCCACCGCTTAAGGTATTGGATTGAGCATCATCCTCAGAGGATGCATCAAGTCTCTTCCTCTTCCTGGAAGCTTCTTCCCCCAAGGATATCCTTCTCCTCCTCATCCTATGAAAAGATCTAACCTCCAAGCTCTCTTGAGGGCATGAAAACACAGGCCATGTAACCTAAGCATGCAACTAAATTCAGCCTGAGTTTTTAATTATCAAAACTTATGTCCATGACATCTTTATTACATGCTTTTTATTATTTGGTGGAGGATTCCTTAATCCTTACCATTCTTAACCCCAAAGCTCAGGAGGGTGGTAAAGAGAGAGAAACTGTAATCTCTTAAAGGTATTCAATGAATGGGGTAGAGAAGGGACGAAGATAGATGAGAGAAGACCTAGAGGTATCTTATTTCGAGTCAAATCCTCCGATTTTGTCCAGGCAGTCACACAAAATCTGGGAGTCCTCGTAGACCGACTAGTGGGGTAGAGGAAAATCTTGCCAGCTCCAAGATTGTGATCCTTTTCTAGACACCTCCATCATCAGAAAATCCTCTAATAACTCCCTTGGGTTCTAAGGAGTTTGTAAAATTTAATAATTATTAGATATTAAATGGAAAACCAGGCTCTGATCCCAAATGTAACGACCCCACCCCTTGGTAACCCCAAATTAAGGAAGACCAAGAAGCTAGAGTCGTTACCCCAAAACAAGATCATATGGTTTTGCAAATAATAAAAAATAATTAATAAATTCTACCACAACTAAGCTTAAAATATGATAAAAAAATTTCTTTTCACATCCTTGAAAATAATAGGATTTGAGGGACTTTACCCAGATAAGAATCTGTCTATCTACAATCCTCCAATTCTTGATCGAGCTTTATTTATTAAATGCCACTTTAAAGGAATATCCACTTTCTGATAAACCTAAAATGCCGACAAATAAAACGGTGGTCAGTATAATGAATTATACTGGTATGTGGGGGAACCAAAATCTTGCATCTATTTGTAACAACATAATGCAACCAAATTATTGCTTAACAGTTCAAACTTTACATATTAAACATAACTACTCAATCCCTACATATCATTACCTCTGTGATGTCCCTGCAGTGGACATGGATACTACCTCTCTCATATGGTAGATCTCAAATAGCCCCTATGATCCTACCTTATAGGTAGACCACGACCTAGGGCTATGTAGTCGTATGGTCCCACCCCAGGGTAGACCAACACATCGACTCATGATAACCTGATGATCCTACCCCCAAGGTAGACCATGTACTAGGTCATCCATCCTATCTTCATCAAGGATACAAAGGAGGACTAGGATCTGAGCTAGTCATGCACATATATTTATGGTGATAGTCATAGTCACTTTACAGTTGCATGAAATAAAAGTCAACCAAGTAGTTATTTCTAAGCAATTGATAAAACTTCAGAAATCACTGTGAAACTAAAGTGATTAGTCATAAGCGTAACCACATACCTGATTATGAGTCAAATGAAGCAATATATCTAAATCCAACCAGATGTCCAATCAAGCAAGGTAAGTAACCAAATCAAGCAACCCTTGATCATGAAAATATGTATAACATGTATTTGTTACCATCTCATCCCAAACAACTCTTTATTGACTTGGAATACCTTTCTAAGGTGTCTAAGTCTCATTAGGATTCATTAGGACTTCTTAGATCAATTTCTCAAACTTTATCCTTTTTAGATCAACAAACCCTATAATAGCTTTTCTACTCATAAAAACCCTAATTGCTCAAATTATCCACATTAAGGATCTTTTATACTCAAATTGGCTTAGGATCATCATATCTCTATTTTATTCATGGATTTGCACAATTAAAACCATTAAAAGTCATATTCACCTAAATTAAGGTTTCCAAGCCCATTAATGATCTTTCATATACATGAAACCCTAAATTGAGCCAATTATGTACAAAGATCATTCTTTTAGATCTAAATCTTCCTTTCATTAACAACATGTTAATATTGGCTTTAAAGTATCCAAAGAACTTTACCAAATCCCATTAACATCAAAATTAGGGTTTCTTACTCATAAATGCATTAAAGGTGACAAATTTATATACTTTTCGGATTGCAATAATAATTAGGCATCAATTATATTTTTATTGGGTTCCTTGATTTTTTCTGATCAAAAATAATATATAATATTCCTCAATACGAATTACCAATCATTAGTTACGATTATTCCAAAGTATTTACCTTTGGACTAATGGCTTACTGCCACGTCAGCGCTTTGGTTGTGTCATCCTCTCCAGTGGTCCTCTCGGCTCGTGGATCCCCTACTTGGGTCCATTTACCTGGGATTCCAGACCCGATACTTAGCTTGTCTCCTTCGCGAGACCTGCCCCATGCGGACATCCCCTGTTCTGTTAGGAAAACAGAGTCCCCGCCATGGATGGTCAATATTGTCTGTTGGCCCTTCCTTTCTCTGCCTCAGACCTTTGCGCAAGCATGCCAGGGGCTTCGCCCCTCTCGAACAACCTTGTCTCCCTCATAGCCACACCCCACCAGTTCTTAGGGTGGTGATGTCCCTCGAGCCACCCCACGTCAGGGGGCACACCGAACCAGGAGACTAGGTCCCTTCTCCGCTCACCAGTCCCTCTCGCAAGGACCCACACTTGTGGACATAGTACTCAGAGCGTCGATACCTCTTTTATAGGTAGGTTTCTAGGGGGTTCATCCTTTAAAAAACTCCAACAGTTCTTGGATGAACTGAGATTTGGGGAAATCTCATTCCCATACAGAAAAAGTGGAAATAGGGGTGCTTTCAGTTCGGACTGGACTCCCAAAGCTATTGGAACACTTCCCAGACTTGCACATTGATTGTGTGTAGAAGAAAATCAATCGAGAAAACTCCATATACTGTTTCCCCTTTCTTGATCTTAAACAAAGTGCAGCCACCATTAGATTAAGGATCTGACGACTGTTAGGCCACATATAAGAACAAAAGTAAGAAATGAATTGTGACACTTAATGTTATCCTTATCACTTTAGGAAAACTTACAAAATTCATATCTCCTAATCCATTTATCCTTTTAATCCCAAATTTTAGAGGAAAGTCCACAATGATTTAAACTATTTCTTTTCCAAGTTTGGGACTCAAATTCGAAAGAATGAGATACTTTTCTTCATAAGAAAATTATCACTTATTAAGGCATATTTTATACATATTTTCTCTCTCTTACTCTTTTATTATATATATCTGGATTCCTTTTACCATTAGAAACCTTGTGGATTCGAAATATTATCCATGATGATTCAATCATACATCTTTTCACATATTTCTCCTTCTTTCCTCATTAAATCAAACTTCCTTCTTAATAATGCATTATTTGATTTCTTATTTTTCTTTCTCTTTTTATCATCTTGGACTCACTAGGTTAATAGGGTCCACGAAATCATATATTTAAAGGAAATATTATCAAAGAAATCCACTCAGTGCACATAAATCATACAATTTCATAATCATACATTTTATTGGAGAAATTACATTTCAAACCATATAGTCCAAAAATTGAGGTTGTAATAGTAGTAAAATTAACATTAGGGTTTGCATCCGTAGGTAACTTGACAATCTTATCTGTCAAATGTTCATCTTATAAGTTAATATCCCTCATTAGATCATTCATTGGCAAGTCTCCTTTGTGATGCTTAAGAGTCATATGCCAAAGGATTCTAGAGATTTAGGGATTTTTTTCTATGATGGACATAACAACAAACTTCTTAGGCAATTCTATTTTTGTATATAAGAGTTCATGACACAAGAGATGAAAGTTGTGTGTTTGATTAGAAATGAATTTACCCTCAACCATATGAAAATTTAGAAATTCAGACACACTTTTCAACACCCTGATTTTCAGTACTATAATTCTTTACTAGCGCATCCCACAAAAAATTAATAGTAATAGGCAGCTTAGAGTATGAATCGTACGATTTGTTATTTATAACACTTGGCACATATTTTCACTCTTCTTCTAGCTCACAATTAATTCTTCATTATTAGGACAGACTCGTCAAATTTAGGTTCATCCTCTTCTGTGTACTAATCAAAACTCACCATATTAAACCAAATTTATGTCCTACTTTGACAACAGGATAAGTTGGTACCAGTAAATTTTTTAGGCATATTAGTAGTGTCAATTTTATTGACATAACCACCATTATCAGTCATTGTTATTTTTTTAAATTGATGAAATAACTATAAATTCTTAATTAACGACATTGATGATTTTTTAAGGCATAACGTAAATCTTATATTAGACGTCGTTTCATGCAGCAACAACAGTTGCAAATTAATTAATGAATTTGGGTCAGATCTAGATAAGAAATAGAAAGAAGAAATATCTAAATGGATATAAATTCTTTGAAAGTAAGAAATAATAAATCCATAGGATAACAAAAATAGAAGAGTTAGGAACACAGACGAGATCGTTCGTTGAAAAAGAATGTGTTTCTTAAAGAAATCACTGACTTGCAATTCTGAAGGATGAGTGTCGTTCTTCTAGTTGGCCTGGTCATGGACCTCTAGGCGACGCCTTGCTCACGCGGTGATGAAAAATGATTGCACTAGTAGTGCAACCCAATGGTCATAGGTACCACCACCCGGACTGATCTCGGCTTTAGGGAGAGGAAGGAAGAAGTTGCTTCTCACAAGAGAGGAATCTCTAAAAGACAACTCGAGAACAAAGGCAACAAAGAAGTCTCTCGCTAGGGTTCACAAATCACATACAGAAATGGCTGACGATTGTATAGTCTAAAGATGTGATTAACCCTAATGAATTGAGACTTATTTATATTCTTTAATTCCCCCCAAATCCTATTCCTATTAAGACACAGTCAAACAATTGCTCTTGTACATATTTGTGGAAAATAGTGAGGCAAACACTTTCCAATTAAGATTAATAAATCCATTTTGGAAAAAAAAATAATTAAGATAATTTTTAATTACTTATTTGTATCCTTATACAAAAACAAGATGGAAGATAGAGGATAATTTCCATAACCAACAACCCACAATCCACAAACCCGAGCCCGTGCCCAGCCTTACCCGACTAGGAAAGGTGAGACCTGGCGTGACGCACACGCACGTGTGTGCGTGTGTGTTGTGGTCACGATAGGCACCAAGGAGGTGATCATACTCTCCCCTAGAGCCCTCTGGACATTAGTGTCACATGTGACCCTACATATAAGGACCACAAAAGTTCTACGAGTGAGCAATGTAGAACTAAAGCTCTTCCTATTTGCACAAGTCATAAAACTACATTTCCTCTATGTACTAGTAGTACTACATTGGGCTTAACCCATACTAAATAAATGTATAGTAGCCATATATCTAATAGAAATATTTGTAGAGTTGTGGTGAAGATTGACGATCGTGTTTTTGGCATATGACAAAAAGAACCACCCTCTTTTCTACCACATTCAGATTCCATCCATCTCAACAACTTCAAAATATTGTTAATGCCTTCCTCAAATAAAAATTCCTCTTGAAACTGTCAGTCCCACCAGACCCACCCTACACCTCCATCCACACATCTAAGACATTGATGTGTGTGTTCCCATTGGCAGTGCGTCAAGATCACCCCACCTATCAAACCTAAAGCTTAGCTCACCACACCCCACAATCCAAATAACATGAGGCAATGTGATAAGGAAAATCTACCACATCCATATCCAATTTAAGGAAGAATTTTGACTAAGAAGCTCAGTCTCGTATACTTATGTCTATATAACCTCCACATAAGGAGTCTCCAGTGATCACTTCCCAAAGTCTTATCATGATGTACACCCTATTGATTTCCATCAAGCTTGGAATATTTAGAAATCCCTACTTCTTATCACCAGTGAGATATGTCTCTGTGAAACCCACACCTTCCTGCTATGTCAAATCACTAGCCTTGTAAAAGAACCTGGAGAAATCATAATCTATTTTAAGAATGGGGCTGGCAAAAAAGATAAAATGCTAACATGGGTTTTCATTAACACGTGTTGAATGGAATCTTAGCCACAAAAATGACGCCATTCGAGCATCTTTGAGGTGTATTCTAATGGATGTCCTAGATTTATTTGGGGGGGTTTCGAAAATTGAGAAAGTACATTCCAACTGGAGCACACAACAAGATAATGTGTTCCAGCTAGATGCACCAAGACAATTGCAGTGCATGATTATTTTATATATATATATATCCACATTTCTAAACAAAAGAAGAGGCCATAGCTTAGTGGTAAAAGTGTTCAACTTCTTAGTGAGAGGTTTGAGGTTCAAATACTCTTGGATACATTATTAGTTTGGTTTTTACCGTGGTCCATAACAAATAAGAGGGCAACATGAACAAGAAGGGGGAGAGAAACAGAACAAGTAGGAGAATAATAGGAACAAAGAGGAGAAAAAGAAAATGCTTGGTAGAGAACAATGGGGGGGGGAAGGAACAAGTATGAGGACAATAGGAACAAGGAGGAGAAAAATAACATTCTTGTTGGAGAACAATGAGGGGGACAAAAGGAATAAGTAGGACAACATGAACAAGCAATGGAAGAAAAAGAATAAAAAAGGGGAGAAAATGAACAAGGAGGAGGAGAAAAGGAACAAGGTTGTGGAGAAAATGAATAAACATGAGGACGACATGAACAAGGAGGGGGAGGGTAAAGTATTAAGGAGGAGAAATATGATGGTTTTTCGAGGAGAAGAAAAGGAATAAGGAGGGGGAGAAAAGGAACAAGTAGGAGGATGACAAGAACAAGTAGAGGGAGAAAAGGAACAATGAGGGGAAGAAAATGAGCAAGGAGGAGGAGAGTTACAGAGAAAAGGAACAACAAGAGGGGTGACAGGGACAAGTAGGATGATAATAGGAACAAAGAAAGGAAGAAAATGAACAAAAGGAGAGAAACAAAATAAGGATGGGGACAACAAGGAGGGGGAGAAAAGGAATATGAGGAGAAGAAAAGGAACAAAGTTGCAGAGAGAAGGAACAAATAGGAGGACAACATGAACAAATATAGGAAGATAAGGAACAAAGACATTCCTATATTCGAATGTTGAGAGGACATACTTAAAAAATAAGAAAATGCTTAGCTGGAGTTCTAAAATACCCCTACATAATCTGGACCGTAGAAACAAAAAGTACCTCGCTATTAGGACATCCTCTTAGAGACAATATTACTATGATATTTATCACAGTGCAGAACAAATAGAAGGACAATAGGAACAAGATGGGGGAGAGAAGAATTAAGGAGCGGGAGAAAAGGAACAAGTAGGAGGACAACGTGAACAAGGAGGAGAAAAATAACATGCTTGGTGGAGAACAATGAGGGAGAGAAAAGGAACAAGTAGGACAATAGGAACAAGAAGAGAGGGGGAAATGAATAAGGAGGGGGAGAAAAGGAACAAGTAGGATGATAGCAAGAACAAGGAGGAGAAAAGGAACATGCTTGGCAGAGGGGGAGAAAAGGAACAAATATGAGGACAACAAGAACAATGAGGGAGAGTAAAGGAATACATAAGATGACAAAAAGAACAAGCAGTAGAAGGAAAATAATAAATAAGGGGATAAAATGAATAGAGAGGAGTAGAAGAAAATGAATAAGGTTGTAGAGAATATGAATAAATAGGAGGACAACAGGTACAAGGAGGGGGGGTAAAGGAACAAGGAAGATAAATGGAATGGTTTGCTAAGGAGAAGACAAGGAATAAGGTGGGGGGAGAAAAGGAACACGTAGAAGGACAACAAGACTAAGCATAGGAAGAAAAGGAACAACGATGGGGAGAAAATGAGCAAGGAGGAGTAGAAGAAAAAGAACAAGGTTGTAGAGAAAAGAAACAACAAGGGGGAACAACATGAACAAGTAGGACGTTAAGAAGAACATAGAAATGAAGAAAATGAACAAAGAGGGAGAGAAAATGAACAAGGAGGGGGTAACAAGGTGGGGAGAAAAGGAACATGAGGAGAAGAAAAGGAACAAAGTTGCAGAGAAAAGAAAAATAAGGAGGACAACATGAAAAAATATGGGGAGAAAAGGAACCTGAGGGGGATAAAAGGAACAACGATATTCTAGTACTCATTTGTCAAGAGGATATACTTGAAAAGAAATGCTCAACATGAGTTCCAAAAATACCCCTACATAATATGTACCGTAGACACAGAAAGTACCAAAAGATATTGTATGTGTGTTCCAGATCATTGTCAAGATGTCTACCCAAAAGGACCTTTCAACATAGTATTTGAGTTGGGAGGTTGGAACCACAAACGCCGCCAAAGTGCACAAATGGATAGATGTGAGCATGTGATTGATGAAGGAAATAAAGCCAGAAAGCAATTTGGCCTTCCAACTGGCCATCTTGTACTGAATCTTATCCACCAAAAAATGGAAATGATGTGGTCACAACTTTCCTTTAATAAGAGAGACCCCAAGTAGTACAATTGAATACCACAATGCTATAACTAGATATTAGTTGTAGCATCCAACTAACAAAAACATAATTAACTAATGCGGAAGCGTTCACTAAGCAGCAGATTACAGAAAATCACTAAAAATTTTAAACCTTTTTCAAAGAGACCCAATCATAAGAAAACTCTTTCAACAATAACCAATGTATTACATTTACATCATGGTTCATAAGTATATATCTTATACCATCTCTTCTCGAGGGTTACAACATCAACTGCCTTGTTAAAAGCTAAACACAAACAACATAATAACCTCAAGGCATCAAGCCAAGATCTCAAAATGATACATTAAAAGCACTAAGTACTAACTCCGAGGACCTGAGAGTACAGAGACGACACATAGGACTTCTATCTACAAAACACGATAGACAACACACTCAACCTGAGTTGTCACTGCTGTCCTTGTAGCTGCTGATGTTCTTCATCCGAAAGATATTCTCAGTCTCTTTCACACTCGTCCACCTAAAAATGTTGGTTCCCACGGGGGTGAGACAATTGAAAATTGCCCCAGCGAGAGATATAACTCTCCGCCAGAAACATCATTATTGTAGTTTAATTAATATAAAACTGAGCAGAGGATAAGCAGTTTAGATCATTCTCATCTTTTAAAGTATTACACCTATCTATGATTGAACAGTAATTCATCTATTCTCTTTATAAGAAATAGAAAGAACATGTATAACATTTATCTACCATACATTTTCAACATCTCAAGCTTTGCTCATGTCATTCATTATTCTGATGTGTCACCCATGATTCATTCTTGTTTCTATTTGTTGGCCTTAGCCAATCTGCTAAACAAGTATTCACTTATGCCAGACATGTGATTATATAAATCATCATGTCTTATTCAAGCATTAAACTATATCAATCAGGTATAAATGTTTCAGGCATTGGACTATACCAATCCTGATTACACATCCAGGCATTGGACTTTAACCAAACCTAATTACAGGCATTAAGCCTCTGTCAGGTATTTCTAATTATAGAGGCATGGATAGCATGCGAAACATAACTATCAACATGAGATATCTAGCATCATGATTATAATCAACAGTAGCAGTAAGATATCAACATAAGCATGACCATTGTATGTACACAATTACAGTCTTATGCATATCCACAACATAAGTATAATTACTATCTCTTAGTTGCACTAATCATCATCTTTATGTAAAGAGAACAAACATGGGTTATCATTCAATGTGAAGCGTCATGTATAACCCTAAACAGATATGCTATACGGCTGTATTACATCTTTTATTATGTCCTGAGGAAATTGAGGATACCACTCAAAATCCAACTGACCACTGCTAAGTCGAAATCAGTGCCATACAAGATCTAGGAAGAGCCGGACTCCTAAGATCTTCTCCGCCCCCGGTCAGTACGGGTCTGCCACAGTGACACAAAAGGTCAAGCTGCTAACAGCCTAGTCCGTCCTTGGTACATGTCACAACACTAGTGAAAGAGGTGGGTACGCATACCCTACCATCTGAGGTACAACCACAGTTGTCCTCTAATATCATCACATATATAATCACTGAGACACGACTGCAACCGTTCTCAAACTAAGGGCTAGGTATGACCACAGTCATCCTCCCTAAACACTTGAATTCAGGATGACAAGCACCCCACATACTCATCAGTATGCGCTCCGAGTTTCCATTAGGAATACTCGTTTCACCATATGGCAAGTTCTGACACTCAGATGGATCTATGGCACAAGACACTACATGATTAGAGTTTCACTTGATTAGTTATGCCAATTGGGTGAATTAAGGCTGCATCAAACAAGTGGACATACAAACCCTAATTCACTTCTAGCAAGCATATAAATATCAAAACCTGAAAAGATATAAAACATATGAAACATAATTTCTCATCTCATCATCACATGGTAATATTCACTTGCCATTCATGAGACTACACCAGTCATCATGCTATCACAGGATATAAATCCTTTTCACAATATTACAGGGTATCAACCCTTATCAACATAAGAGGAATACACCTCATTCAGGGCTCAATCATGCCCATGAAACATCTTGTTACTTCTTACTAAGTAACATCTAACCATATGGCTCACAAGGCCATTAAACATCTTGTCACCTCTCACTAGGCAACAATAACATATTAACTCATGTAATATAATAGTAACACCACTATTTCCTCCACAGGGTTAGGGTTTACTATTCACATCAATTAGGGTTTCATGTTCATTTTATCAATCCAACCCTAATATATTGTTCCATACATCTAGGAGCATCCATCGACATTCCAAGTATTTAATATTCTTACCATTTATCATTAAATGATCATCAACACAAGGTATGAGTTTATCTCTCATCATTATCATGGTATGATTACATCATACTCATTTTAGCTTACTTATCAAGTATGTTAAACTCATTACATTTCATTGTGACAATTTACATAACACTCTCCTTGTGTATCTTATCTAAAAATATTGGATTTGAGATGCATCAAGGTATATCAACCCTGAAATGCTAAATGCGATATCTATCATGTCTCAATGTATCACTTCCCTCATCAATTCTATCTTACATGAGTTTATTAACTTATCTTATAATAAGGAAGTTCACATCTTAATACTTTCATCCACCAACCTATCACCTTTACCATGATGTGCATAGATCACACACAAGGATTGTCCAACTATCTTCAATGATATGGACTCATCTCAAATTAAGGAATTGCTTGTTATAAGGTTGCCTATAGTCAACCACTTGAGATATTTCATCATTATAGGGTATTACTCATTATTTCATCATTAAGGTTTACTCATATCATTACCCAAACATTAGGGTTATGATTTATCATCATATTGCCCATGATTAGAATTCCATGCACCATAGCCCAAATTTAGGGTTTTACATAGCTTTACTCTGTGTTAGGTTTAAGGTTTCATATGACATCGCCCTCAATTAGGGTTTCACATGGAATCATCCTCAATTAGAGTTTCTCAGGGAATCACCCTCAATTAGGGTTTCACTAATCATCCCAATTAGGGTTTCATTCAATTACCCATAAATTAGGGATTCATTATTCCTCCAATTAGGGTTTGGTATTTCATTACCTTAAATTAGAGTTACCCAAGTCATTACCCTTAATTATGGTTACACTATTACCCTTAATTAGGGTTACACTATTACCCTAGATTAGGGTTTTACTCAGAATTTCCCTAAATCAGGGTTAGGGTTTGTTAACCTTCTCAATTAGGGTTTCTTGATCTCTTTACTAAGGATCCTACCCTAAATCACCATATGAATCATACTCATGTATGAATTCATTTCTATCATTCTCTCCACTTGATTTGGTTACATCAACCATCTGATCAAATACAAACAACTATGTTTGACATAGTATACTGAGTTATTGTTTCCGTAAACAATTAGGGTTTGCTTAATTGAATAGCCTTCAACTCACGATTCCTTGGGAGTTAATCCCTAAATTTGGTGAGTAATTAGACCACATCATTAGGAACAGTAATCCCAAACATTCAACCCTTGGTCAATGCATTCAAACGGTCTTGAGACCGTTTACTCAAAAAGGTCAATTAAATCAGATTGAAAATCAGCACTTAATTCAATTAGGTTTCCCTAATTGATTAGGCTTCAACTCACGATTCCTTGGGAGTTAATCCCTCAAATTTGGAGGGTCATTAAAAAACATCATTATAAACAGGAATCCCAAACGGTCAATGCTTGGTCAACACACTCAAACGGTCTTGAAACCGTTTTCCCAAACAGGTCAAGTTGATCAGGTTGAAAATCAGCATTTAAGTCAATTCGATTTATCTAATTGATTGGCCTTCAACTCACGATGCCTTTGGAGTTAACCCATAAAATTTGGAGGGTAATTAGCCTACATAATTAGGAACAATATTTCCAAATGGTCAACGCTTGTTCAACCATATCAAACGGTCTTGAAACCGTTTTCCCTAAAACGGTTTGCTGAAACCGCATAGCCAATCAATTTAAAACGATTTGGAATAGATATCAAGACCATTTGGCTTGATACTTTTCTTTGGATAAGCATCTAGGATGATTTCATCATCCCCTTCCTTCGAACAACCAAGAACAGAAACCGTTCTTGATGGAAATTGCAGCAAGGAAACAAGTATGTATCAAATTGAAGAAAACAATCAACAAAGCATAATTGATTGATGCAATAGCAATGATTAAGGGTTTGAGTTATAAAACCCGCCTCCAATTGAGCTCCAAAGCTTCAAGATCACGCCATTAATGGTGGATGAAGCTCTAGCAACTCCCCCTAAGCTCGTCCTCAAGCTTTTGGATGAAAAAGTTGGCTAGGGTTGAAGAGGAGATCCAAATAAGAAGAAATCAATGATTTATTTTTGATTTCCACCATGGAATCAATGAGAACGAAGGTCAAGGACCTTACCAACAGGTTCCGGTCGTCCTCCTGCTCCTCCACAGCTCCTTAGTCGTTTTCCAAGAAAGGGTAAATAAAAGAATCCGAAATAGCCTTTGTTTTGGCTTGGTAAAGGTGCTTTTATAAGAACATTGATGAGAGAGAAAATGCATTATTAAAATGCATTAAATTCCAAAAATATGGCCGCCTCTTCCCCCTCAAATTCCCCTCAAAATCCTTAAGGACGAGGCTATCTTCATTGCCTCTTATTCCTCTTCATTATACATCATTTAAAGAAAATCAAATTAAGCACCTTAATGCTTATTATATTAATATCCATATGTGAGTGGGTTTTCTTTTCCTTATAATAATGGTGAGTGGAATTTCACCTTCTTAGGATATTTTCGTTCCTTATCTTGGAAAAAGAACGTCCATCCTTATTTAAAATCAACCAATAACATTTTGGTTGAAGGCCCTTTAATTAATACATTCATTTTTGCCCTAATTTGAATTAGGGTTTCACTTATGATTAAATCTTGATTATTTTAATATCAAGATTCTCTCTCCTCCAACTTAATTCAAATGAGGCACCCCTCTCATTTTATTTGCTCTACATGATGCCAAGGAACATTAAGGACCTTATTGAAGTGGTAATTTGCATATTGAACCCTAGGTTTTGGGTAAATTGCACATTACACCAAAACTAGGTTTTCATGCACATACATTGTTTTATCAGATCTTTCTTGGTATTCAGGCTTCCATAAGCCATAACTCAGCATCAGATTTACTCTCATGATGATTCAACACATGAGGAACATATTATCATGCAAAATTTGCACTTAAACCCCTCAACTTGGGTAATTTGCACTTTAGTCCAAAACAGGCAAAACATTGATTTCAACAATGTTCAAAAAGGACGAGAATTGCAATATAAGTTACTCTTGAACCCTAATTACCTTTCACAAGATAATATTAAGCATTTAATCATCTTTCTTAATCAAAACACCTAGGGTTAAAGTATAACCCAGGTCAGGGGTGTTACAAATTATAAACCCCTAACAAGGATTTCGTCCTCGAAATCCAGATAAAGGAGGACAAATATATTTCATTTATCATACTATCTAGTCTTCACATAACATCTCATTATTATGGAGACACCATAAAACTTTGATCAGCACTAAGTGTTTCCATATAAGATTCTCATAGAATCAACACACAAGGCACATGCCCCACTGTCCCACATCATTGACTATAGAGTCAACTTTGTGTCAAATAACACTTTTCTTATTCAGAGAAACATCATACATTCTTTATTAATATCATGTTTATGCAGAGCATAAACCCCTAACATATGATATTCATATTATTATAATCAGACTAATTTCACAGTTGACCACTCTAGGTAGCCAACCTAACCCATCTAATAACTCTCAGATACCAGAATCTTTCACCTTGGTATCTATCACATGTGTTGGAAACACATCATATATATCTCTTCCTTTCATCTTGGAACGTTAATTGTTTCATGTCCTCATCTTGGGACCAAAGTCCAAGATAACTGATACTTTTCTAAGTATCCATCACATGAACACATTTATCTTATGCACATCAAGTGTCCTAAGACCCACTTGATTGCCATGTCCCTGAAAGGAAAGAAAACAAGGATTCATATTCCTCTTATTAATTTATGTATTTTCAATTATTCATGAACCATTTACTTTTTATCTCATCCTAGGTTCCTTTCCTTTAGCATTGAAATTTGTAAGGATGATTGCATGTCATTATCCCTTTCTTTATTATTATCTAGCATGTTTATGATCATCTCATGATCTCATCACAATTCCCATTTCCTCATTATGGGAAAGATCTCTATTATGCTTGCAGCATTGTTGAACAAGGTTCATCTCCCTTATTCTTACTCTTATCTTATGAGGAGTACACTTTTAGTTCCTCATACAACATGCTCATTTGAGATTATCTCAGACTTATGTTTCTTATACTTAGTATATCACACATTTATTCATTCCATATTTCTGATTTCATGATACTCATTAGATTGTATCAGAATGACTGCTTGATCAGGGCAATCAGAGAGATTACAATCTAAGAGTTTCCATACTCACTTTATCATCAATAGGTGTATACCTGGCCAGGGTATATAAATACTGAGATTAAGTGGTATGCACTTTGTATACTATCATATTCCTCACTTTTCATATCATTATACACACATGACTTTCCCTTGTTCCAACATGACTAAGTCATTTAGGAACTCTTTTAAAGCTCAAACTTCTGTATTAAGGACTGATAACCTAGATCGTAAAGATAGTATCCAGTCCACTATATGCATTACTGTTGCTCTAATCTACCCAACAATAATACTTACAGAAAGATTTTCTTATCATAAATGGATCAACTAGGAGACTCTTAGGCAATTGTCTCTGTCTTGCCTGCTCCCAAGCACCTCTTCTTGGTGCAATATTGCTGCTCTCAGCAGCAATCTCCTCATGTGACCCAGTCATCTTTAAGTTCTTCTTCTCTTATATGAGCAGAAGACATTATCAGATACACTAGATGATACCAGAACAGACTCTACTACCTTAGTCCTATGTCTCTGTAGACTCAGCGAACCTAGAGCTCTGATACCACTTAATTGTAGCATCCAACTAACAAAAACATAATTAACTAATGCAGAAGCGTTCACTAAGCAGCAGATTACAGAAAATCACTAAAATTTTTAAACCTTTTTCAAAGAGACCCAATCATAAGAAAACTCTTTCAACAATAACCAATGTATTACATTTACATCATGGTTCATAAGTATATATCTTATACCATCTCTTCTCGAGGGTTACAACATCAACTGCCTTGTTAAAAGCTAAACACAAACAACATAATAACCTCGAGGAATCAAGCCAAGATCTCAAAATGATACATTAAAAGCACTAAGTACTAACTCCGAGGACCTGAGAGTACAGAGACGACACATAGGACTTCTATCTACCAAACACGATAGACAGCACACTCAACCTGAGTTGTCACTGCTGTCCTTGTAGCTGCTGATGTTCTTCATCCGAAAGATATTCTCAGTCTCTTTCACACTCGTCCACCTAAAAATGTTGGTTCCCACGGGGGTGAGACAATTGAAAATTGCCCCAGCGAGAGATATAACTCTCCTCCAGAAACATCATTATTGTAGTTTAATTAATATAAAACTGAGCAGAGGATAAGCAGTTTAGATCATTCTCATCTTTTAAAGTATTACACATATCTATGATTGAACAATAATTCATCTATTCTCTTTATAAGAAATAGAAAGAACATGTATAACATTTATCTACCATACATTTTCAACATCTCAAGCTTTGCTCATGTCATTCATTATTCTGATGTGTCACCCATGATTCATTCTTGTTTCTATTTGTTGGCCTTAGCCAATCTGCTAAACAAGTATTCACTTATGCCAGACATGTGATTATATAAATCATCATGTCTTATTCAAGCATTAAACTATATCAATCAAGTATAAATGTTTCAGGCATTGGACTATACCAATCCTGATTACACATCCAGGCATTGGACTTTAACCAAACCTAATTACAGGCATTAAGCCTCTGTCAGATATTTCTAATTATAGAGGCATGGATAGCATGCGAAACATAACTATCAACATGAGATATCTAGCATCATGATTATAATCAACAGTAGCAGTAAGATATCAACATAAGCATGACCATTGTATGTACACAATTACAGTCTTATGCATATCCACAACATAAGTATAATTACTATCTCTTAGTTTCACTAAGCATCATCTTTATGTAAAGAGAATAAACATGGGTTATCATTCAATGTGAAGCGTCATGTATAACCCTAAACAGATATGCTATACGGCTGTATTACATCTTTTATTATGTCCTGAGGAAATTGAGGATACCACTCAAAATCCAACTGACCACTGCTAAGTCGAAATCAGTGCCATACAAGATCTAGGAAGAGCCGGACTCCTAAGATCTTCTCCGCCCCCAGTCAGTACGGGTCTGCCACAGTGACACAAAAGGTCAAACTGCTAACAGCCTAGTCCGTCCTTGGTACAGGTCACGGCACTAGTGAAAGAGGTGGGTACGCATACCCTACCATCTGAGGTACAACCACAGTTGTCCTCTAATATCATCACATATATAATCACCGAGACACGACCACAACCATTCTCAAACTAAGGGCTAGGTATGACCACAGTCATCCTCCCTAAACACTTGAATTCAGGATGACAAGCACCCCGCATACTCATCAATATGCGCTCCGAGTTTCCCTTAGGAATACTCGTTTCACCATCTGGCAAGTTCTGACACTCAGATGGATCTATGGCACAGGACACTACATGATTAGAGTTGCACTTGATTAGTTATTCCAATTGGGTGAATTAAGGCTGCATCAAACAAGTGGACATACAAACCCTAATTCACTTCTAGCAAGCATATAAATATCAAAACCTGAAAAGATATAAAACATATGAAACATAATTTCTCATCTCATCATCACATGGTAATATTCACTTGCCATTCGTGAGACTACACCAGTCATCATGCTATCACAGGATATAAATCCTTTTCACAATATTACAGGGTATCAACCCTTATCAACATAAGAGGAATACACCTCATTCAGGGCTCAATCATGCCCATGAAACATCTTGTTACTTCTTACTAAGTAACATCTAACCATATGGCTCACAAGGCCATTAAACATCTTGTCACCTCTCACTAGGCAACAATAACATATTAACTCATGTAATATAATAGTAACACCACTATTTCCTCCACAGGGTTAGGGTTTACTATTCACATCAATTAGGGTTTCATGTTCATTTTATCAATCCAACCCTAATATATTGTTCCATACATCTAGGAGCATCCATCGACATTCCAAGTATTTAATATTCTTATCATTTATCATTAAATGATCATCAACACAAGGTATGAGTTTATCTCTCATCATTATCATGGTATGATTACATCATACTCATTTTAGCTTACTTATCAAGTATTTTAAACTCATTACATTTCATTGTGACAATTTACATAACACTCTCCTTGTGTATCTTATCTAAAAATATTGGATTTGAGATGCATCAAGGTATATCAACCCTGAAATGCTAAATGTGATATCTATCATGTCTCAATGTATCACTTCCCTCATCAATTCTATCTTACATGAGTTTATTAACTTATCTTATAATAAGGAATTTCACATCTTAATACTTTCATCCGCCAACCTATCACCTTTACCATGATGTGCATAGATCACACACAAGGATTGTCCAACTATCTTCAATGATATGGACTCATCTCAAATTAAGACATTGCTTGTTATAAGGTTGCCTATAGTCAACCACTTGAGATATTTCATCATTATAGGGTATTACTCATTATTTCATCATTAAGGTTTACTCATATCATTACCCAGACATTAGGGTTATGATTTATCATCATATTTCCCATGATTAGAATTCCATGCACTATAGTCCAAATTTAGGGTTTTACATAGATTTACTCTGTGTTAGGTTTAAGGTTTCATATGACATCGCCCTCAATTAGGGTTTCACATGGAATCATCCTCAATTAGAGTTTCTCAGGGAATCACCCTCAATTAGGGTTTCACTAATCATCCCAATTAGGGTTTCATTCAATTACCCATAAATTAGGGATTCATTATTCCTCCAATTAGGGTTTGGTATTTCATTACCTTAAATTAGAGTTACCCAAGTCATTACCCTTAATTAGGGTTACACTATTACCCTTAATTAGGGTTACACTATTACCCTAGATTAGGGTTTTACTCAGAATTTCCCTAAATCAGGGTTAGGGTTCGTTAACCTTGTCAATTAGGGTTTCTTGATCTCTTTACTAAGGATCCTACCCTAAATCACCATATGAATCAGACTCATGTATGAATTCATTTCTATCATTCTCTCCACTTGATTTGGTTACATCAACCATCTGATCAAATACAAACAACTATGTTTGACATAGTATACTGAGTTATTGCTTCCGTAAACAATTATGGGTTGCTTAATTGAATAGCCTTCAACTCACGATTCCTTGGGAGTTAATCCCTCAAATTTGGTGAGTCATTATAACACATCATTAGGAACAGTAATCCCAAACATTCAACCCTTGGTCAATGCATTCAAATGGTCTTGAGACCGTTTACTCAAAAAGGTCAATTAAATCAGATTGAAAATCAGCACTTAATTCAATTAGGTTTCCCTAATTGATTAGGCTTCAACTCACGATTCCTTGGGAGTTAATCCCTAAAATTTGGAGGGTAATTAACCAACATAATTATAAACAGGAATCCCAAATGGTCAATGCTTGGTCAACACACTCAAACGGTCTTGAAACCGTTTTCCCAAACAGGTCAAGTTGATCAGGTTGAAAATCAGCATTTAATTCAATTCGATTTATCTAATTGATTGGCCTTCAACTCACGATTCATTTGGAGTTAACCCCTAAAATTTGGAGGATCATTAGCCTACATAATTAGGAACAAGATTCAGAAACGGTAAATGCTTGTTCAACCATATCAAATGGTCTTGAAACCGTTTTCCCTAAAACGGTTTGCTGAAACCGCATAGCCAATCAATTTAAAATGATTTGGAATAGATATCAAGACCATTTGGCTTGGTACTTTTCTTTGGATAAGCATCTAGGATGATGTCATCATCCCCTTCCTTCGAAAAACCAAGAACAGCAAGCGTTCTTGATGGAAATTGCAGCAAGGAAACAAGTATGTATCAAATTGAAGAAAACAATCAACAAAGCATAATTGATTGATGCAATAGCAATGATTAAGGGTTTGAGTTATAAAACCCGCCTCCAATTGAGCTCCAAAGCTTCAAGCTCACGCCATTAATGGTGGATGAAGCTCTAGCAACTCCCCCTAAGCTCGTCCTCAAGCTTTTGGATGAAAAAGTTGGCTAGGGTTGAAGTGGAGATCCAAATAAGAAGAAATCAATGATTTATTTTTGATTTCCACCATGAAATCAATGAGAACGAAGGTCAAGGACCTTACCAACAGGTTGCGGTCGTCCTCCTGCTCCTCCACAGCTCCTTAGTCGTTTTCCAAGCAAGGGTAAATAAAAGAATCCGAAATAGCCTTTGTATTGGCTTGGTAAAGGTACTTTTATAAGAAAATTGATGAGAGAGAAAATGCATTATTAAAATGCATTAAATTCCAAAAATATGGCCGCCTCTTCCCCCTCAAATTCCCCTCAAAATCCTTAAGGACGAGGATATCTTCATTGCTTCTTATTCCTCTTCATTATCCATCATTTAAAGAAAATCAAATTAAGCACCTTAATGCTTATTATATTAATATCCATATGTGAGTGGGTTTTCTTTTCCTTATAATAATGGTGAGTGGAATTTCACCTTCTTAGGATATTTTCGTTCCTTATCTTGGAAAAAGAACGTCCATCCTTATTCAAAATCAACCAATAACATTTTGGTTGAAGGCCCTTTAATTAATACATTCATTTTTGCCCTAATTTGAATTAGGGTTTCACTTATGATTAAATCTTGATTAATTTTAATATCAAGATTCTCTCACCTCCAACTTAATTCAAATGAGGCACCCCTCTCATTTTATTTGCTCTACATGATGCCAAGGAACATTAAGGACCTTATTGAAGTGGTAATTTGCATATTGAACCCTAGGTTTTGGGTAAATTGCACATTACACCAAAACTAGGTTTTCATGCACATACATTGTTTTATCAGATCTCTCTTGGTATTCAGGCTTCCATAAGCCATAACTCAGCATCATCTTTACTCTCATGATGATTCAACACATGAGGAACATATTATCATGCAAAATTTGCACTTAAACCCCTCAACTTGGGTAATTTGCACTTTAGTCCAAAACAAGCAAAACATTGATTTCAGCATGTTCAAAAAGGACTAGAATTGCAATATAAGTTCCTATTAAACCCTAATTACCTTTCACAAGATAAGATTAAGAATTTAATCATCTTTCTTAATCAAAACACCTAGGGTTAAAGTATAACCCAGGTCAGGGGTGTTACAAATTATAAACCCCTAACAAGGATTTCGTCCTCGAAATCCAGATAAAGGAGGACAAATATATTTCATTTATCATACTATCTAGTCTTCACATAACATCTCATTATTATGGAGACACCATAAAACTTTGATCAGCACCAAGTGTTTCCATATAATATTCTCATAGAATCAACACACAAGGCACATGCCCCACTGTCCCTCATCATTGACTATAGAGTCAACTTTGTGTCAAATAACACTTTTCTTATTCAGAGAAGCATCATACATTCTTTATTAATATCGTGTTTATGTAGAGCATAAACCCCTAACATATGATGTTCATATTATTATAATCAGACTAATTTCACAGTTGACCACTCTAGGTAGCCAACCTAACCCATCTAATAACTCCCAGATACCAGAATCTTTCACCTTGGTATCTATCACATGTGTTGGAAACACATCATATATATCTCTTCCTTTCATCTTGGAACGTTAATTGTTTCATGTCCTCATCTTGGGACCAAAGTCCAAGATAACTGATACTTTTCTAAGTATCCATCACATGAACACATTTATCTTATGCACATCAAGTGTCCTAAGACCCACTTGATTTCCATGTCCCTGAAAGGAAAGAAAACAAGGATTCATATTCCTCTTATTAATTTATGTATTTTCAATTATTCATGAACCATTTACTTTTTATCTCATCCTAGGTTCCTTGCCTTTATCATTGAAATTTGTAAGGATGATTGCATGTCATTATCCCTTTCTTTATTATTATCTAGCATGTTTATGATCATCTCATGATCTCATCACAATTCCCATTTCCTCATTATGGGAAAGATCTCTATTATGCTTGCAGCCTTGTTGAACAGGGTTCATCTCCCTTATTCTTACTCTTATCTTATGAGGAGTACACTTTTAGTTCCTCATACAACATGCTCATTTGAGATTATCTCAGACTTCTGTTTCTTATACTTAGTATATCACACATTTATTCATTCCATATTTATGATTTCATGATACTCATTAGATTGTATCACAATGACTGCTTGATCAGGGCAATCAGAGAGATTACAATCTAAGAGTTTCCATACTCACTTTATCATCAATAGTTGTATACCTGGCCAGGGTATATAAATACTGAGATTAAGTGGTATGCACTTTGTATACTATCATATTTCTCACTTTTCATATCATTATACACACATGACTTTCCCTTGTTCCAACATGACTAAGTCATTTAGGAACTCTTTTAAAGCTCAAACTTCTGTATTAAGGACTGATAACCTAGATCGTAAAGCTAGTATCCAGTCCACTATATGCATTACTGTTGCTCTAATCTACCCAACAGTAATACTTAAAGAAAGATTTTCTTATCATAAATGGATCAACTAGGAGACTCTTAGGCAATTGTCTCTGTCTTGCCTGCTCCCATGCACCTCTTCTTGGTTCAATATTGCCGCTCTCAGCATCAATCTCCTCATGTGACCCAGTCATCTTTAAGTTCTTCTTCTCTTATATGAGCAGAAGACATTATCAGATACACTGGATGATACCAGAACAGACTCTACTACCTTAGTCCTATGTCTCTGTAGACTTAGCGAACCTAGAGCTCTGATACCACTTAATTGTAGCATCCAACTAACAAAAACATAATTAACTAATGCGGAAGCGTTCACTAAGCAGCAGATTACAGAAAATCACTAAAACTTTTAAACCTTTTTCAAAGAGACCCAATCATAAGAAACATCTTTCAACAATAACCAATGTATTACATTTACATCATGGTTCATAAGTATATATCTTATACCATCTCTTCTCGAGGGTTACAACATCAACTGCCTTGTTAAAAGCTAAACACAAACAACATAATAACCTTGAGGAATCAAGCCAAGATCTCAAAATGATACATTAAAAGCACTAAGTACTAACTTCGAGGACCTGAGAGTACAGAGACGACACATAGGACTTCTATCTACCAAACACGATAGACAGCACACTCAACCTGAGTTGTCACTGCTGTCCTTGTAGCTACTGATGTTCTTCATCCGAAAGATATTCTCAGTCTCTTTCACACTCGTCCACCTAAAAATGTTGGTTCCCACGGGGGTGAGACAATTGAAAATTGCCCCAGCGAGAGATATAACTCTCCGCCAGAAACATCATTATTGTAGTTTAATTAATATAAAACTGAGCAGAGGATAAGCAGTTTAGATCATTCTCATCTTTTAAAGTATTACACCTATCTATGATTGAACAATAATTCATCTATTCTCTTTATAAGAAATAGAAAGAACATGTATAACATTTATCTACCATACATTTTCAACATCTCAAGCTTTGCTCATGTCATTCATTATTCTGATGTGTCACCCATGATTCATTCTTGTTTCTATTTGTTGGCCTTAGCCAATCTGCTAAACAAGTATTCACTTATGCCAGACATGTGATTATATAAATCATCATGTCTTATTCAAGCATTAAACTATATCAATCAGGTATAAATGTTTCAGGCATTGGACTATACCAATCCTGATTACACATTCAGGCATTGGACTTTAACCAAACCTAATTACAGGCATTAAGCCTCTGTCAGGTATTTCTAATTATAGAGGCATGGATAGCATGCGAAACATAACTATCAACATGAGATATCTAGCAACATGATTATAATCAACAGTAGCAGTAAGATATCAACATAAGCATGACCATTGTATGTACACAATTACAGTCTTATGCATATCCACAACATAAGTATAATTACTATCTCTTAGTTGCACTAAGCATCATCTTTATGTAAAGAGAACAAACATGGGTTATCATTCAATGTGAAGCGTCATGTATAACCCTAAACAGATATGCTATACGGCTGTATTACATCTTTTATTATGTCCTGAGGAAATTGAGGATACCACTCAAAATCCAACTGACCACTGCTAAGTCGAAATCAGTGCCATACAAGATCTAGGAAGAGCCGGACTCCTAAGATCTTCTCCGCCCCCAGTCAGTACGGGTCTGCCACAGTGACACAAAAGGTCAAGCTGCTAACAGCCTAGTCCGTCCTTGGTACAGGTCACGACACTAGTGAAAGAGGTGGGTACGCATACCCTACCATCTGAGGTACAACCACATTTGTCCTCTAATATCATCACATATATAATCACCGAGACACGACCGCAGCCGTTCTCAAACTAAGGGCTAGGTATGAACACAGTCATCCTCCCTAAACACTTGAATTCAGGATGACAAGCACCCCGCATACTCATCAGTATGCACTCTGAGTTTCCCTTAGGAATACTCGTTTCACCATCTGGCAAGTTCTGACACTCAGATGGATCTATGGCACATGACACTACATGATTAGAGTTGCACTTGATTAGTTATGCCAATTGGGTGAATTAAGGATGCATCAAACAAGTGGACATACAAACCCTAATTCACTTCTAGCAAGCATATAAATATCAAAACCTGAAAAGATATAAAACATATGAAACATAATTTCTCATCTCATCATCACATGGTAATATTCACTTGCCATTCATGAGACTACACCAGTCATCATGCTATCACAGGATATAAATCCTTTTCACAATATTACAGGGTATCAACCCTTATCAACATAAGAGGAATACACCTCATTCAGGGCTCAATCATGCCCATGAAACATCTTGTTACTTCTTACTAAGTAACATCTAACCATATGGCTCACAAGGCCATTAAAAATCTTGTCACCTCTCACTAGGCAACAATAACATATTAACTCATGTAATATAATAGTAACACCACTATTTCCTCCACAGGGTTAGGGTTTACTATTCACATCAATTAGGGTTTCATGTTCATTTTATCAATCCAACCCTAATATATTGTTCCATACATCTAGGAGCATCCATCGACATTCCAAGTATTTAATATTCTTATCATTTATCATTAAATGATCATCAACACAAGGTATGAGTTTATCTCTCATCATTATCATGGTATGATTACATCATACTCATTTTAGCTTACTTATCAAGTATGTTAAACTCATTACATTTCATTGTGACAATTTACATAACACTCTCCTTGTGTATCTTATCTAAAAATATTGGATTTGAGATGCATCAAGGTATATCAACCCTGAAATGCTAAATGTGATATCTATCATGTCTCAATGTATCACTTCCCTCATCACTTCTATCTTACATGAGTTTATTAACTTATCTTATAATAAGGAATTTCACATCTTAATACTTTCATCCACCAACCTATCACCTTTACCATGATGTGCATAGATCACACACAAGGATTGTCCAACTATCTTCAATGATATGGACTCATCTCAAATTAAGGCATTGCTTGTTATAAGGTTGCCTATAGTCAACCACTTGAGATATTTCATCATTATAGGGTATTACTCATTATTTTATCATTAAGGTTTACTCATATCATTACCCAAACATTAGGGTTATGATTTATCATCATATTGCCCATGATTAGAATTACATGCACTATAGCCCAAATTTAGGGTTTTACATAGCTTTACTCTGTGTTAGGTTTAAGGTTTCATATGACATCGCCCTCAATTAGGGTTTCACATGGAATCATCCTCAATTAGAGTTTCTCAGGGAATCACCCTCAATTAGGGTTTCACTAATCATCCCAATTAGGGTTTCATTCAATTACCCATAAATTAGGGATTCATTATTCCTCCAATTAGGGTTTGGTATTTCATTACCTTAAATTAGAGTTAACCAAGTCATTACCCTTAATTAGGGTTACACTATTACCCTTAATTAGGGTTACACTATTACCCTAGATTAGGGTTTTACTCAGAATTTCCCTAAATCAGGGTTAGGGTTCGTTAACCTTGTCAATTAGGGTTTCTTGATCTCTTTACTAAGGATCCTACCCTAAATCACCATATGAATCATACTCATGTATGAATTCATTTCTATCATTCTCTCCACTTGATTTGGTTACATCAACCATCTGATCAAATACAAACAACTATGTTTGACATAGTATACTGAGTTATTGCTTCCGTAAACAATTAGGGTTTGCTTAATTGAATAGCCTTCAACTCACGATTCCTTGGGAGTTAATACCTCAAATTTGGTGAGTCATTATACCACATAATTAGGAACAGTAATCCCAAAAATTCAACCTTTGGTCAATGCATTCAAACGGTCTTGAGACCGTTTACTCAAAAAGGTCAATTAAATCAGATTGAAAATCAGCACTTAATTCAATTAGGTTTCCCTAATTGATTAGGCTTCAACTCACGATTCCTTGGGAGTTAATCCCTAAAATTTGGAGGGTCATTAACCAACATCATTATAAACAGGAATCCCAAACGGTCAATGCTTGGTCAACACACTCAAACGGTCTTGAAACCGTTTTCCCAAACAGGTCAAGTTGATCAGGTTGAAAATCAGCATTTAATTCAATTCGATTTATCTAATTGATTGGCCTTCAACTCACGATTCCTTTGGAGTTAACCCATAAAATTTGGAGGGTCATTAGAATACATAATTAGGAACAAGATTCCCAAACGGTCAACGCTTGTTCAACCATATCAAACGGTCTTGAAACCGTTTTCCCTAAAACGGTTTGCTGAAACCGCATAGCCAATCAATTTAAAACGATTTGGAATAGATATCAAGACCATTTGGCTTGGTACTTTTCTTTGGATAAGCATCTAGGATGATGTCATCATCCCCTTCCTTCGAACAACCAAGAACAGCAACCGTTCTTGATGGAAATTGCAGCAAGGAAACAAGTATGTATCAAATTGAAGAAAACAATCAACAAAGCATAATTGATTGATGCAATAGCAATGATTAAGGGTTTGAGTTATAAAACCCGCCTCCAATTGAGCTCCAAAGCTTCAAGCTCACGCCATTAATGGTGGATGAAGCTCTAGCAACTCCCCCTAAGCTCGTACTCAAGCTTTTGGATGAAAAAGTTGGCTAGGGTTGAAGAGGAGATCCAAATAAGAAGAAATCAATGATTTATTTTTGATTTCCACCATGGAATCAAGGAGAACGAAGGTCAAGGACCTTACCAACAGGTTGCGGTCGTCCTCCTGCTCCTCCACAGCTCCTTAGTCGTTTTCCAAGCAAGGGTAAAGAAAAGAATACGAAATAGCCTTTGTTTTGGCTTGGTAAAGGTACTTTTATAAGAAAATTGATGAGAGAGAAAATGCATTATTAAAATGCATTAAATTCCAAAAATATGGCCGCCTCTCCCCCCTCAAATTCCCCTCAAAATCCTTAAGGACGAGGCTATCTTCATTGCCTCTTATTCCTCTTCATTATCCATCATTTAAAGAAAATCAAATTAAGCACCTTAATGCTTATTATATTAATATCCATATGTGAGTGGGTTTTCTTTTCCTTATAATAATGGTGAGTGGAATTTCACCTTCTTAGGATATTTTCGTTCCTTATCTTAGAAAAAGAACGTCCATACTTATTAAAAATCAACCAATAACATTTTGGTTGAAGGCCCTTTAATTAATACATTCATTTTTGCCCTAATTTGAATTAGGGTTTCACTTATGATTAAATCTTGATTATTTTAATATCAAGATTCTCTCTCCTCCAACTTAATTCAAATGAGGCACCCCTCTCATTTTATTTGCTCTAAATGATGCCAAGGAACATTAAGGACCTTATTGAAGTGGTAATTTGCATATTGAACCCTAGGTTTTGGGTAAATTACACATTACACCAAAACTAGGTTTTCATGCACATACATTGTTTTATCAGATCTTTCTTGGTATTCAGGCTTCCATAAGCCATACCTCAGCATCATCTTTACTCTCATGATGATTCAACACATGAAGAACATATTATCATACAAAATTTGCACTTAAACCCCTCAACTTGGGTAATTTGCACTTTAGTCCAAAACAGGCAAAACATTGATTTCAACAATGTTAAAAAAGGACTAGAATTGCAATATAAGTTCCTCTTGAACCCTAATTACCTTTCACAAGATAAGATTAAGCATTTAATCATCTTTCTTAATCAAAACACCTAGGGTTAAAGTATAACCCAGGTCAGGGGTGTTCCATTAGTGGTGATTCTTTCAAGCATCAACTCATCTAATGCCTTGATGAGAAACTCGGATTTGTCACATGGTTAACCAACTGTCCTGAGGATGCCTCACACTCCTTCAATAAGCACCACACGTACCAAGGGAAGCATGATGGGTGGTGGTGATAAACATGAGGTTGTCTGTGTACATATGCAAGGAAGGAGAGACCACACCATTATAGGCCTGGAATCACACAATTTGATCGTGCTCCACTTGTTCCTAAACCTCCAACATAGCCTCATCAAAGAAGATCATGTGAGAGGAGATTTCCCTACTTCAAACTGCGATGCATTGGGAAAAATCTAATTGAATGATCATCAATACCATAGTTAACTAGAAGTTAACAAAGAGAGACAAACAACCCAAAGTAAAGACATAACCTCTCAAAGGTAAGTACACTCCACCATATCATATGCCTTACGCATGTCCACTTTAACCAACACGGTGTCATGATGCTTGTGGTAGTTGATATCATTCACTAGATCCCTTGCCAATATAATATGGTGAATGATATATATATTCTCTTAGCATATGCACCATGTTCTTCTTAAATAAGGGAGGGTAGCATTATGGGAAACCACTTACTCATCACCCTCATGGGGATTCTCATAGTCACATTTTTGATCAAGATAACTTTGAAGTCACTATCCATAGAAATAGTTTTATGTGTAAAGAAATATGGGGATAGAGTAGGCAATGAAAATTAAAAAGAATTTTCCCATATTTTTCTTAACCAACTGTTTGTTTGAACAATACTGTATTAGGAAAGAGGGTGAAAGATATACCTTATCCTAGAGAAAGTCCAATGACTATTCTTGTAAAGATATGTACTCCCTTAAAAAATAGCACACGAAAAATAATCGTTAGTGTTCTCTTGGTGTAGCACATAGATGGTGGTTGATGGATTCATCCTAGTATGGTAGCAAAAGCTTCCACACCTCTACGTAGTCCACACAGACTACCATGAACTCCATGTTGTGCTTCTAGATCTAACGAGAAGAAGTTGTACTTCCATTTTTCAATGTGCTAACATCGACTGTCTTTCCCCTTGCTATCTCTCCCTTTCAGGTAAGACTACTAGGCTCTCTCACACATTACCAAAAATTTGACATGAGGAGTCTTGACACAATGTCTTGTCTGCCTCTCTAGACTTTGTGTCTATTGTGTGTGTCTTGAGCCTTGGACACCCCTTCCTTATATAGGAGTGGATGGGTTAGGGTTTCTAAAACCAAGGGGATACGAAAGCTCAGATACCATAGTTTAATGCCTGCTTCATGTGTCCAGTTGATCGACTAGACCATCCAGTCAGATGGCTGGACCATCCAATCAGTCGACTGGACTATCCAAATGATCAATTGGCTTGCACTCTACAATGCAATAACACTATGTTTTAATGTGATGATTAGTGCATGTTGTTACACATATCATTAATCATCTGACCTAGTCAAACATGTCATTTTGCATCTTTTGTTTGACCCAGTCAAATTGGTCATCCAGTCAGTCAGTTGAACACTCCAATCGATCAACTGGATGGTTCCATCAACCAGTAGTCTAGTTAGTCGATTGGACACTCCTATCGATCGACTAGAATACCAGTCGGTTGACTAACAAGCAGTGTTGTCTAAGTGATTACCTAAAGACTTTTAGTAACTACATTAAATCTTATCTATGAGTAAACTCCTATTCCAAGTGAATTCTATGTGTGTGACCCTATAGATCCCATTTATGTTGGTAGTTGAATACATAAATATTATGACTACACAAGCAATGAGAGGTATCTATAACCACACCATTTCTACTCACATAATTGTAAAGTTTGAGAATGACTTCAACCTACAATTCATAATCAATGTTCACATGATCATATAGTTCCTTTGTCTCAGATATCCAGATTGAATCTGAGGCATGGAATCATCATGCTCTTAATTCTCAATTTTTGTTTCTTGAACTAGAGTAGACTGCTAAGATGAAGTGAGTCCACATATCATATATTGACACACACAAGCATGGCCATGCGTTTCTCAGTCTCGCTTATCAAGGGCCCGAGATATCAAACTTTCAATAGGAGGGATAAATCCCATCTACATCACTCACAGTCAATCCCCATGTATCACAACGTACCCAATCACCACCTTTATGGCAACCCTTATTCAAGACCACATTGGATGGTTTCAAAGTTTATTGAATAACATGTTATGAGTGTAGTGACTTCAGGTCTAAGAACCACAATCACCACTATCACTTTGAGAGTCAATTTTGACTACCATTTCATGGCTTCCATGTATCGCTCTCTAGGTGGATTTGTCTAGTAAACTATTATGTAACACATACCTATGTGTTTGACTTGATATCCAATATCATGATTCATGAGACTGTATCATCAGTCAACACACATTCTAATATTTTGTATTATTTTCGTCTATTGCGCTTCCACAATAATATCTGATCAGGGACATAACAAGAATGTATGTACTCTTATCATGCATATGATCTCATTCTACGGGTCCTAAACATAAAGACATATGTCATCTTTAGACCTTTATTATGCTTGTGTCATTATCTCATAACTGAGATCGCCATGACAAACATAATTACCTTTATTATATTATAAAATCAACTACTGGATGGACCATATAATCATCTATGATTAGCTCTATTAGCATACATACCAACAGACTCCCACTTACACTTAGATCTAATCACCCACAAATCCAATCCCAAGTGATTTACAATGACCATCACGTTTCTACTGTGTAATTGTTTTTGTTAGCATATTATCAACATTTGCTTCTAGTTGGTGTAAATCTTCACATCTCCTCATTATACGATCTTCCATATGAGATGAAAGCGTCATAGTATGTGATGTAGGTTCCTTAGCCTATTCAATAGCTCCATTGTTGTTGCACCATCTCTACTGCATCCTTAATGGTTGGAACCACCACAAGTTCACCAATGAACTTATTAACCCATACAATACCCTTGTTGTTTCAAAAACAACAACGTACTCTGCTTCTATTATAAGCAACAACATCTGTCTCTTACTTAAAACATTTTCATCTTACATCGCTGTTGTTAAGGAAAAACACTACTTGTGATCGATAATCAAATTTGTTCATTTGGAAGTTTGCATCGGTGTAATCCTTTACACCCAACTCTTCCTTATCACCATAATCAAGGAATTGATCCTTAGTGCTACTTAAAGATGCTCTTTATGGCAATTTGGTGACCTTCACTGGGATCTGACTGCCATCTTCATGCCCAAGCATATGAGATATCAGGATGAGTGTGTAACATTGCATACATGATAATCCAATTACGGACGCATATGGAATCTTACTCGTGTTCTCCCATTCTTCATAATAAGTGGGACACTAGGCTCTAGAGAGACCAATTTCATAGGACATGGGTAAATCTCCTCTCTTTGAGTCCTGCATGTCGAACCTCTTCATCATCTTGTCATGTAAGATGCTTCGCCTAAATCCTCCATAGAGAAGGTACTTCCCAAATAGTACTTTACATTTATTGGGTAGGTATGTCCTTACTCATAAATATGAGGTATACAATTATGCATCTACTGACCTTCTTGTAAACACATGTTTCATCTTTATTTTGATTAAAGCCAAACTCTTTGATTTCCTTGTCAAATTGAAGATCTCAACTTCAAGATGCTTGTTTCAATCAAAGATTGACCTTTGTAGCTAAGCTGCAATGGCAAGCATGATCCTGATGGTTGCCATCTATGTCAGTCTTCTTGTTGAAGACCCATTTGCATCCTAGGGGTTTACCCTATCAAGTGGATCCACCAAGGTCCATACACATGGAATCCATCTTAGATCTCATGGCCTCAAGCCATTTCTTAGACTCTGGTCCATCAAATAGCTTCTAGGTAGGTTGTTGGCTCATCATTTATTACCAACTCATTGCCTTCTTGAGTCACAAAATATCCAAATCTTTCAAGCTCAAGGTGTGTCCTACTAGATCCAGGAGGCTCTTGTGTTACACAAGGAACTTGAGATTCCACAATAGTTTGTGATTTCCTTGTTCCTATGGTACCTCTATAGGTTCACTATTTTCTTATTGTCTCAAAATTCTTTGAGTTCTACTTCTCTCCCATTATTTCTTTTGGAAACAAATTATTTTGGAGGAACACAATAGTCCTGGAAACAAACACTTTGTTGTCAGTTGGAGTGTAAAAGTAGTATCTCTTTGGATATCTAAAAAATAACATTTACTTGATTTAGGACCAAGATTTTCAAGAAACTAGTTTCTCTTATAAGCTTCACATCCCCAAATCTTCACAAAAGACACATGAGGATGTTTCCCATGCCTTATATCATATGGTGTCTTTTGAACCTATTTAGATGGTACACAATTTACTTTAAATGATGTAGTTTTTTTTTAAAATAGCTCAATATCATTAAATGTAAGCCATACGACATCTACAAGATAGACATCTCTCATCAAGTAACCAAGCAGCAACTCCTTTTGCGGAAAGACATAGCACAAGGCTCAGATTGAGATGTGATAGGTACGTTTCTGCACTGTCCACCTCTTGTAGTGGCTGTCTAACACAGCTATCTGGGATGGAATTCATCAATCTACAAGAGCCTATGAGTACATCTAGAGAGAAGTTTGCATAGTCGCTGACATAGATTACCATCACGAAGACAAACGAAAGATCAGCAGACAAAGAGCTTGACCAAAAAGCAACAACACAGACCAAACAACATAGACACAATACCACACAAAACGAGACTAGAAACACAACTACCAGTGACGAGAACTAAGGTTGCACCAACCAGAAGACCCAGAAAGGAGGCCAAACCCCAGCGATGCAGATACAGAGGAAGGATGGCTCATGCGGATACAAAGGCGGGAAGTAGAGGGTGCTAGGAACTCCACCACCACTCCCGACCACCACTGCAACTAGGGGGTGGAAGACCCGCACGAAGCACAAACCCAGCTTTCTCCTCCCCTGCCTGAAGCACCAAGCGGCGCCCGAACTCCCCATCCTCCCTAGAAGGAACCCGAGGCACGAACGGGACCAACAAACACCCAAAACGGAGGAGAGGGGTGCCACCTCGGATGAGGACCAACACCCAAACCAACAAATAGAAACACGCCAATAAACGACGACTAAACAGGCATACACTTGCCATAGAAACTAGAAACCAAAGGAAAAAAGCCACAAACCGCCGCCTAGCACCACAATCGGCCAAGATCCGCCCACCTCCAGCAACGCCGTCCCCCTACAAATAGACCACAAGCACCGTCGTGGATGAAGACAACCTCTGATCAAGAACTTGACGAACCGAAGCCCAGGGACCCAGCCGCCCAAGAAACCGAATCAGAGAAGAGACGGAGGTTGGAGAGGAGGCGACTCTCCGCCAGACACAACACCAGCAACCAAGCGAGGAAGAGGCCCAGGGGGAGCAGGCGGTGCTCACCGGCGCCCAACCCCTCCCCCAAGCCTGACGGGGACAGACGGTGCTTCCGATGCCCTAGATCGCTCTCTCGCAGCAGACTCCTCCTGACGGCGCATAGCTAGAAAAAGATACTTTACCCACTTAAATGATGTAGTTTCTAAAGCATATCCCCTGGAAGAAAATTTGAAGATCAACTAGACTTATCAATGATCACACCATGTCCAACACTATACATTTCCTTCTTTTTGATACAACATTATGTTTGAGGTGGACTTGTGATACAATACCAAAGTCTCATAATTGATCCTCAAACTCTTGGTTCAAGTATTTTCCACATAGGTCATATCAAAGTGCTTTAATACTAATAACCACCTTTAGCATATATTCTAAAAGGTCCACATACATCAGTATGTATAAGTCCCAATAGATCACTTACTCTCCCACTATTTCCAGTCAAAGGTGCTTTTATCTTTTCCCAATAAACAAGACTTGCATGTCTTCATTGGTTCAAAACCAAAAGAGTCTAGATCACCATCTTTATGGAATCTATAGATGAATTTCTCATTTATTTGCCTTAGATGACAATGCCATATGTATATTTTATGTGAGTCATGGATTCTTTTAGTATTAACATTATATATACTTGTCTCTAGAACTATCAAGTATAGACTACGAGACATTGGGGAACTGCCATAAAAGATATCATCTTTAAAATAAAAATCAACATTTCATTATATTAAATATGAATCTACTCTTGTCTAAACAAGATACAATATGTATCCACTAAAGGCGGTTTCATAAGAGCAATTCACTAATTCTATTACAAGCCCATTGGCAGAGATAAATGATAGGTTCCAACTACAATGGCATCAACTCTTACTCCACATAGTTCCACCTCGTCTTGCTTACTTCTTCTTGAATCATGTACATAATAAAATATGTGAGCGCCTCATCCCGTATCCAATACCTAAGATGATGAAGTAGGCATATTTATCTCAATAATGTATATACCTAAAGTGGATATTTCCATCCTTTGCTTCTTCTTCCTGGGTTCCTCTATGAAAATAGGGCAATTCCTTTTCTAGTGTCCAAGATGGTGACAGTGGTGACAATTCCCTTCCTTACTCACTCCTCCCTTTGCTTTAAGTATAGAAGACTTAGGCTTTTGACTAGACTTATAACTCTTCTTAGCCTTGCCTTTGCCCTTAGACTTCCCCTTTCCTCTGTTGATCATCATACATATCTAGGATTGTTCTATTTCATTTGCATCTCAACAGTTCTGAACATGCTAAAAAACTCAGACAATGGTTTATCAAAATTGTTCATGTTATAGTTCATGACAAATTGGTTATATGATTCAGGAAACGATTGCAAAATCACATCTGACCAACTCTTAGCCTAAAGGAAATCCCAGTCTCTCCAGCTTCTCCATGTACCCAATTTATTTGAGCACATCAGGCCCTACTGGATCTGCCCTCTGCCATGTTCCACTTAAACATTGCCTTTGAGATACCATATCTCTCTTGTCTTGCCTAATCCTTGAACATATTCTTCAGATGTGTTACCATCTCGATAACTTCCATGTTCTCATGTTTTCTCTACAACTCTTAGTTCATTGAGCATAGCATCATACATTGGACTTCTATGACATCCTTGAAGTTCTTCTTTTAAGCACCCCTTTCAACCTTGGGTGCGGGTTCCTCTGGCTATGGTATCTCCAGGACATGAAGGTTATCGTCTTGATTAAGAATGATCCTCAAAGACCTAAACCAGTCATGGAATTTGTTCCCATTTAGTTTGTCCTTACCAAGGACCGATCATAATGAAAAGGTGTCAGTGTTTTCCATTTGTTTCTATAATAGAAAATTTTGCATTTGTAAATACACTTATGATTTGATTAGAAAATATTGATGATATTCATTAGACCTTTAACTAATTATTGCTCCCACTATTTTTTTTAAATTAATGTCTCTCACCATCAATTCAGAAGATTGCATCGTACAATCTTCTAGTGGGCCAAGATCCAAAATAAATCAATTATTACCCAACCAACATCGGTGTCCATAAGCAATTATTGAGGTAAGAAACATTTTCCAATTGCATCAAATGTAATTCTTAGATATATATACACAACTCACTGCCATAGTCCATATGTATGCTTATAGGCACTTAACCCCATTAATGTCACCTAGTTAAGCCTGACTCAAAACCCAACACGATAAAAGTGCACCCTTCCCGGGATGCCCACATTACTACCATCACACTTCCACGTGATAGATGGTCCACCAAGATATGGCATGCCCACACTTGTTCTATCAAGATTTTAATATGTGTTGCTTATGGAAAGCATATATGACTTAATATTGATTGGGGGATTTTATTTATAAATAAATATACATATCCAATCACCACATACTTATAGTATGTATCATATACATAATATATCTACAAACAAAACATGTAATCACAAATATACAAGCGATGGTTATGGCCACACTAATGCAATTCTTTGGAGCCATAAAAAATTCTATCCACCTAAGGTAATGCATCATATTCATGCAACCTATACTGAAAAACCTTATGTTAGGAATAGGCTTGTTGGTTGACTGACCTTCCAGTCGATCGATTGGACCTCTTGTCAGTCGGTTGGTTTCTATTGTTTGGTTGACTAGCTACTGGCTCAAGAGGTTGGCTAGAGTCCTCCAATTGGTCGGTTTCCTCCAATTGATTGGCTGGCTCTAGTTGTCCTCTGGTCGGTCGACTTGAATTCAAGTCGGTTAACTTGTGTGGTCAAAATGCATTCTTCTTGCCAAAAATGGAAACTAATGTTAATCCTATATATATATATATATATATATATATATATATATATAACATTGTGTAATGAGAACATCTCGAGTTACATTCGAGGGGAGCGTAGGGGTTTCAGAATTAATTACATCTAGAGAAGAAAGAAAAAGCTTGGTATGCAAAACGAATTTATAAGACATGAAATAAACCACCCAACCACACAAGAATCCAAGGGGTATTGGCCATAACCACACATACATCCACCATCAAAACCATTTCAGGAAGACATGTATCAATTGCACACACACACACACACACACACACACACATATATATATATATATATATATATATATATATATATATATATATATCTGTGTGTGTGTGTGTGTATGTGTATATATATCAAATCTATAGGACATTCCCTATTATGTGTGATATTTAATTGGTTATGCACATTAACCATTTAAATATTCACATTGTATGGAACAAAAAATAAAATAAAACTAAATCCAATCATATCGACTTAAATATCAATACACCATAAATTGATGTGGTTCTGATATCACTGTAAGGAAATATGGGAACAGAGTAGGCAACAGAAACTAAAAGTTCTTTGCCCATATTTTCCTTAACCAGTAGATTGTGTCAACAATAGTGTATTAGGAAATAGGGTGTAAGACATACCTCGTCCTGGAGCAAGTTGAGTGAATATTCTTGCATAGATATGTGCTCCCTTAAAAAGTAGCACATGGAAGACAATCGTTGGTGTCCTCCTGGTGTAGCACACATACAACAGTTAACAACGTCCTCCAGAGTGGCAATAAAATCTTCCATGTATCTACATAGTCTATGTGGACCACTAGGAACTCTACGTTGGGCTTCTAGAACCAACATGAAGGAGTTGTCCTTCCGGTTGTCAATGTACTAGCATCAAATTCATTTCCCCTTGCTATCTCTCCCTTTTGGGTAAGACTGTTAGGCTCTCTCACACGTTACCAGAACTGTGAGATGATGAATCATGAGACAATATTCTGACCACCTTTCTAGACTTTGTGTCCATTATGTGTGTCTTGAGCCTTGGCCACCTCCTTTTCTTATATACGAGTGGATGGGATAGGGTTTCCAAAATTAAGGGGATATGAAAGGTCAAATATCATGATCCGACGGATGATTTCTGCATCCCGTTGGTCAACTAGACCATCCATTAGGTTGATTGGCACATCCAGTCGATCAACTGGAGTATCCAGTCAGTCAATTGGCTTGCACTCAGTGACACAATAACAATGTCTTTTAATGTGATGATTAATGCAAGGCGTTACACATATCATTAATTGTTTAACCTAATGAAATGGGTCATTTTGCATATTTTGTTTAAACTAATCAAACTAATCATCCAGTCAGTCGGTTGAACACTCCAACCGGTCGACAAGCTAGTTCCATCGGTGAGTAGCTCAATCAGTCAACTGGACACTCTAGCCAATCAACTAGAATTCCAGTCAGTTGATTAACAATCAATGTTGTCTAAATTGATTACCCAAACACTTTTAGTAACCAAGTTAAATCTTATCCATGAGTAAACTCATATTCCAAGTGCATCCTATGTGTATGACACTATATTTCCCATATTACACTAGAAGTGAAGTCCATAACTATTATGACTACACACAATGAGAGGCATCTAGGAACACATCATTGCTACCCAAGTAATTTTAATGTTGGATAACAACTTTAACCTACAATTCATGATTAGGGTTAATATGATCATATAGTTCCTTTGTGCCTGATATACAAACTGAATTTGAGGCATGGAGCCATCATCCTCTTAATACTCAATCTATGTTTCTTGAACTAGAGGTGACTGTTGAGATACAATGAATTCACATATCATATATTAACTCACATGAGCATGTCCATGCATTTATCAATCTTGTTTATCAAGGGCACCAGATATCAAACTCTCAATATGAGGGACAAATATCATCTACATCACTAACAATCAATCCCCATGTCTCACAACATATCCAAACACCACCTTTATGGAACTCTCATTCAACATCATGTTGGATGGCGTCAAAGTTCATCAAGCGATATGTGATGAGTGTAGTGACTTCAGGTTTAAGAAAGACAATCACAACTATCACTTTGAGAGTTGATCCTGAGTACCATTTCATGGTTTCCATGTATCACTCTCAAGGTGGTTTGTCTGGTACACTATTCTATAACATATACCTATGTGTTTGACTTGTTATCCAATATAATGACTAATGAAACTCTATCATCATAAAAACACATTCTAAATTTTGTATTGTTGTCATTCATTTTGCTTCCACACTAATACCTGATGGAGAACATAACAAGAATGTATGTACTCTTATCATACATATGATCTCATTATTCAGGTCCTCAACCTGAAGACATATGTCATCAAGTAAAATTGTTCTTTAGACATCTATTATGCTCGTGTTATAATCTCATAACCAAGACATGCATAAGAGATGGGCTTACCTTCATTAATATTATCAAATCAAGTACTTGATGCCCCTTGTAATCATCATACGATTATCTCTATGGGCATACATACCAACATTAGGTTTGACAGACACAACATAAAGAATTAAAGTTTTAATTCACATTCCTATGATAGATATCTTCAACAACAATATACTGGAAAGGAAGGGTTTTGAGGTATACATTTCTCATGGAGTAGATCTGGCGACAGTGCTCACAAGAATATAGATAAAGGAGAATGTTGTTGACATTCTACCAACATAATCAACAAGGTGTCCATGTTTCTATATCATCCACATAGATGATAGGGAACTCCACATGTGCTCTAAGAGCCAATGGGTCGTTGGTAATGTGTTAGTGTTGCACAATATCTTTTCTCTATGTCCTTGTGGGTAATGACAGGTAGTCTAAAGGTGTCACAAAAGTGTCTCAAAAAACTCTGGAGGTCATGCCCCTATTTATAAAAAAGGTAGGAAAGCAAAGTGTATAATAAACCATATGAAACAAAAAGGCAACACCTATTTTTTAGTGTGACGCTTGCAAACATCCGGTCGATTGACTGGCTTAGTCCAGTTGATCAGATAGCCTGCATGGACTGCTTTAGATTAGCCTACTTGGGACATCCATTCGAGCAACTGGCCGGTCCAATCGAGTGACTGGCAAGTCTAGTCGATCAACTGGACCGTGTCATAATGTTCTAGATCTACTGATCTAGTCTCATCGAATGACTAGACCAACCAGTAGATCAACTGGCGATATGCTCCATTCAGGCGATTGGTCTAGGAAGTCGATTGATTGGGGTATCTTGCTTGGTTAGTCAACTAGATCATCCAATGGATTGGTAGGTTTGTCATTTGGGTGCTATAGTTTCCAGCCGACCGAGTGAGGATTCCAGTCAGTCTAACAATGAGAAAATTGATTAACTAAACCTTGTAGTAACCAATTAATCACGTGTCCTTAATTATACTCCTCTTCCCTATGCATCCTATGCGTGTAACCCTGTAGGATTAAAATTATATTGGTAGTGATATATATAATCATATTATGATTTCATAGACAATTATTGGTATCTCTCAAGACTTCATTGCCACCCAAGTAGTTGGTGAAGTTAGAGAAAAGCTTCAACCTAGTATTGCGATCAGTATTATAGTGATTGTATAACTCATTGGTCTTTAATATCCATATTGAATCTAAGGCATAGAATCATCATCTTCTTAATGTTCAATATTTGTTTCTTGATCTAGAGTAGACTATTTGAGATGCATATGAGCTCAACATCACACGTTGACTCACATGAGCATGTCATGCATTTCATTAGCTCACTCATCAAGTGTTTGGGATATCACTCAAATAAGAGGGACAAACTCCATTTACACCACTCACAATAACCCACACATGTCATGATGCGCCCAAGCATTGCGTGTATGTCAATCCTATTCAAGGTCACAGTGAGTAGTGTTAAAGCACACTGAAAAACATGTGATCGTTGTCATTACTTCATGTCTAAGGACCACAATCACCACTGTCACAAGAGATGTGATTCTACCAACCATTTATGGCTTACATGGATCATACTCAAGATGGATCTGTCTAGTAAACTTGTACATTAACAAGTACCAATGTATTTGACTTTATATCCAATATCATTACTTACGAGACAAATTCATTAGTCAAAAAACATACTAGCCTTAATGTATTATAGTTGTCTTAATTTCCACAATGATAACCGAGCAGGGAACTATACAAGAATGGATAGTTTTAGCATATACATGATCTAATGTTTAGGCCCTCAACCCAAAATCACATGCCATCGAGTCATTCATTCTTAAGGTATTAGTATATCTATTCATTATTTAATATTGAAGCATATAATAATTGGAGTCCAATTATTAATAATTAAAATAGTTACAAAGTATGCCATTGTAATCATCATATGACTGGATCTCAGGGCATATTACCAAAAGTCTCCTACTTATACTAGAGCCAACCACTCATGAATCTAAGTACAAGTAACTAAGATGACCATCGTGGTTATGTTGTGAAAGTGTTTTAATAAGAGGGTCGACAACATTTCTTTCTGTTGGTACTCTGTAAATCTTCTCATCTCCTCGATGTATAATATCTCGTATGTGATGGTAGTGTTGTAGTATATGCTTGGGACACTAATGTGAGTTGGATTATTTAACTTATGTAATGACTCCATTGTTGTTGCAATGTTGATACACGTCGTTCAACTCAACAATTCATTAGGGGTTTTAATCCTAGAGTTTAACCTCTTGTTAACGGAAAAACCACCAGTTAAGGTTAATTTGTTAGTATAGAGAGGGTCAATCCTACATGACAACATTTTAAAGATTGATCTTGGAACCAGATTACCTTGAACAATTATTAGAACATGAAAGTGAAGATCAGTTGATTGATGGTTGATTATGATAGAACAAGTAATGAAATAATTACACTAAGAACAAGTAAATAAATGTTACACTAATAACAAATAAAAGAGAGAGTTATGCTAAGAACAAGTAAAAAGAGAATTATGCGAAGAACAAGTAAAAAGAGAGTCACACTAAAAATAAATAAGGAAAGAATATTTGTCAGTAGAATTAAACTACAGGTAAAGAAAATAGTGATTGGGAAACAAGTGATTGGTAAAACCAGATTGAATCAATGATAAAAGATATTGGGGTTATGGGTTTTACCACCATAGAATGCATAAAACTAGATTGATGGAATCTATGGAAACAAAACCAATTAGATGAAGGTATGCAAATACATTCTCAAATGCATTTACAAAGGCCAAACTCCCTGCAAACCCATTGGTCCTGGTGTTTATAGATACTTGCTCAAACATTCCAACAAAAGATCCTTTCGAGATCTCATACGTATCTTTGTGCATTTGTTTGGTTGTTTCGAGACTTGGGGTCTGAGGTCTCATCACCCAAGACTAACATTCAACAAAAACAAGAGATCAAGTCAATTAAATTAGAAAATATCCAAATAAAAACCATCTAAAAAGTATCATAATATAGAAGTAGATCTAGTTAACTATGGATATGGGGCTACTCCCCATGTCCCAGTATAGGAAGCTGCTCACAATCCATGGAAGTTAAGGGAAGAACAATAGAAGGAAGAAAGGAAGCCATAGACTAGAAGGAAGAAGAATTCCAAAGGATCTATGTCTAGTGAAAATGAAATGGCTTCCCTTCTTATTCCTTGCTCCCAACAAGAAGAACAAGAATAAATAGAATTAAGAACTAGAAATATTTATTGAAGAAATAAGAATACAAGATGCAAGAATGAAATAACAAAGTACTGAAATCTAGAGTGCAAGTACAAAATTCAGATCCTCCTTTTTTGGAGTCCCCCCTCCTTTTATAGGGAAGGAGGGGGAGGAAACCCTAAAGGGGGAGAGAAAAGGAATGTTTGGTGTCCACTGAAGAAGTCAGATCACGAGTTGTGAACTAACCAGTTCAAAGTTTGAAATGATTAATTCAGATCAGGAGAGGGGCAATCCTGGTCAAAACCCTAAGGAAGGGTGGCGACGTCGTTTGACCAAAACTTGGTCTCTAAGCAAACTGACGAGTCATTTAGATCTTAAAGCACTCGATTCACATCCAAATTTGGTTGGCCCAGGGAAGCAGGTCAAAACCCTAGAGATGGGGTGCCAATGCCATTTGACCATACTTGGTCATTAAGAAATTTGATACAGTCATTTAGAAGACTTGAAACGCTCAATTGGGGTGTTGACCTGAGCGGTTGGGAAGAAGGGAAGTCCTATTTTGGCTGTTGAATAGCCAGTGTGGAAGAGTTGAGTTGATAGCTGAAACAACCATCTTGGACTCTGAGTGCAGCTTCTTGTATGAAATGATTGGTTCACAACATGAAATGATAGGTTCAAATGTTACGATGGTCAAAATATTAAAGTGAAGGTAGAATATGCAAAATATGAGTGGAAAAGATCATAATTTGCATTATTGGCCAAGAAGTGAGCAAATTGCAATTATTTTTGGAAAATGAGCAAAAAGGAAATAAACTCCTATAAAAAGACTATTAAAGATGATTTTGAAAAGGGACGAATATGATACCCAGGCTTGAACTTTTGCTTGTCCTCAAGCAACAAAGAATCACAAATTATTCCAATTTGTACTAGAAGCATGTCTTTCCTCACCCTCCTAGAATTACTATGTTCCTTACCTCCTTTCTTATCCAAGTGACCTAATCTCCTATAACCATGAAACACACAATTCCACATTTTCTATTAAAACATGTTTCATGACTTGTTTCTATATCAAGACATTGTAAGAAATAGAGTTCATCTTACTTTACTTTGACACTCCCACTTTTATTGTAAGTATTGCACTAGAACAAGATGAATGAGGTATGAAAGAAGATGATCCCTTCTCTATTCGACTGGGGATATTTTTATTCATGGATTGTAGTTACATTGACTGCATTTTTTGCTATGTTGTTTGGCATCTTTGGATGGTATAAACCTATTAGATTTACAAAGGATATGGTGGAATGAAGATGGGGGAAGACATGTCACCCCGTACTTGGGGTTTAGAATTAGGTGGTTTTGATTTTTCTTTGAGAGATGAAGGTGGTGGAGGGAGGTTGTTCATGTGCTTTCAAAACTTTCATTTTTTTTCAAGGAGTGCCATCACATTAGTTTGACTCTTCCTGTCATCACATCATACAAGAGATATGACAAGCTAATCTTAAAATTTGAAATAGAAAAAAAATTATTTTTGATTCTGATCAATGCAATAAGACTTGCAAACATTTCCAAGGAGTAATGCAAATTTGGGGTCCTAGGTGACATGATGTTTTCTAATCATGGCAATTTGTAAAAATTTTGTAAGGAATATTTACTGCATTCAAGGGGGTAAAGTGATACAAAATCTATTCACATTGGTAGACTAGATAAAGGACATTTTTAAATATAAAAAGAAAACTAGTTTTAGAAAGAAAACTACATGCATAATAAAATGATGAAAAGATAATGCTAAAAAAGGAAGATAGGGATGAAATTGTTAGGTACCACCCACCTCCACCCCCGACTTAGAATTTTGCTTGTCCCTAGAAAATCCCAACCCCAATATGGAGGGGAGAGAATCATTGCTGTTATGGATAACAATGCGGTGGATGAGTATAAGAGGAGGTGGGGTTGTAGTAGTAATTCCCCCAATATGGGGAGTTGGGTTCAGGGTAAGCCTGATGGGCTCTATACTTATAGGAAGGTCAGATGAGAGCATAGTGGCCACATTCCACGTGCCGAGCCTCTTGGGAATGCTTCATCAGGTAGATATGGTTCAATTGATGTCCTTGGTGCTGCTACTCCTACTGAATCTGGTCTAGTTGCTCCCATATCTCATAAAAGACAAAGGGCTCATAAGGGCCAGCCTCATCTCCAGTGTGCCTCCTAGTGCGACGTCAAGATGGTAGAGGAGGAGGGTCAATCATGTCATCATTTGCCTCCATTGAGACACTCCTCATGTGGGCAGTATGCTTGGGGATGTCATCTATTGGGTCAGGATACTCTAGATTGAACCATTGAATGTGCATCGACAAGTTAGATAGATTGAAGACCAGATTTTCCACTGCAAATCTGGCATGCCAGGGGAGCTCGAGGGAGACATAAGAATTTGTGAACATCAAATTATAGACATCATCTGCTCGGTAGAAGATGAACTTGCTTCCCTTTAGGTAAAGGAGGTTAATCATGTGACTCTTAAGTGCCAGTGTTGGGAAGGAGATGTGAGTGTAGCCCAAGAAGATGGCTAAGGAGGTCACTATATGGTCGATGCCGAAACAAGAAGTGGTGGTATGGATGGCCTGAGTGCCGATATGCTCAATGATATCATTTACCCAGTTGAACCGTTCTTCGTTCAGAAGGTGCCACAAAGTGTATAACTCTATTCGAGTAATGACGCATTGAGTTCTTTCCATGATGAAGATAGTTCAAGAAATGTTGTGGTGAAGATATCTGATGATTGGATTGTTGATGTTGGAGGCCTTGGGACCAATGGGTAGAGTAGGTGGAAGTCTAGTGATGTCCGCCCAGAACTTCTCTTTATTGTATTTGTTGGGGAAGGAGTCATGGGGAAACTTCATGCAACGAGAAAGCCAGTAGTCACCCCTTACATTGAGCATGATGGACGTGTGATTTCTAGTGGAGATCTCCAATACCTCCCAAAAAATCCAAACCTTGCAGCTAGAATTCCTATGTGAACAATGGAGATGGTGGAAGGTGGTCATGAACACCAGAGTGAGATCACTGAACACTGAGAGGACGTGGTAGGGGAATAGGAGGATATGGTTGCACCACAAAATGTTATCAACGAAGTCTCTTATGCCAAGGGATTTAAGGGTGGTGTTGCAAGCCCATCTAGGGAGAAAAATGTTGATGGACAACATGAAGTCAAAACACTCAAAATGGTTGTTGTCTACAGACTGGCATAGCTGCCTGCAACAGGAGCTATGCATTGTGGGCGAGGCATGATGGAGTTTGGTTCATGTCGAGATGATTGGCCTATCTCAGATTCATAGATGAGCTCCTCTACTTCCTCAATGCTGGGGAACATTTCTTTTGCAATCTCAAGTGAGGACTCACCGGTGTATTCCTAAATGCATATTTTGGGGCACGAGGTTGAGCGGAAAGGAGGGTCTCGGGAGATGGTATTCTTGGCTGGGGCCTTTCCCTTGTAGAAATGACTGAAAAGGCCGATGGTGTTGTGTGAACCACCAACATATGGCGTGACTAGGTGGTGGAACATTCGATGGGGTGCCAAACAGTCAGTTGGTGGTGGCTAGATGGATGTTTGGTGATTGGAATTGCCCAAATTGCTTGAGATGGAGGGGGCACCAGAGAGGGAGAAGGATGGTGGTATAGGCGGCTCATCGGTCGCAATACGACCGTTTGATCGGCGAGACGGTTGGCTGACTATGCGAAGCAGGTGGCCAATGGCTGGGATGCTTGGCTCACTGGACTGGAGGAAGATACTCCTACTTCTGGGAGGGACATAGGTGGCTAGGGCTTGGAGTTAAGGGTAGGGCTATTATTATTGTGATTTTCCCTCTCCTGTTCAACAAATTTTATAGTCTTTTAGAGGAGTGTGGGTCGAGCATTTTTCTCTGTGAAACACCCATTTTGCAAGTTGTTCGTGGCTCGTGGAGATAAAACATCTCATTTGTCCATTGTGGGCGGTGGGGGAAACATTTGAAATTCAAATGCTAGTACTCCTTTGACATGGCCCTCATTGAGGTATTGAACCGATTATTTTGTCCTCTAAAATGGTTGTTTCATGCATCATGGGGGTGATTTTAAATGACTCTCTTCTTGAGTCTTGCTTCAGGTTGAAACAATCATCTTGATGTGTGAACCACTTGTTTCACTAAGTGAAACACTCAGTCTGCCTTTTGTGGGCGGTGGCCAAAAGTTGTGATTCTGAATCAACGCTAGCTTGAATCGTCCGACTGAAAAGTCAATTGAGCGTTTCATTCTTTTTTTTTGAAATAATAACTGAAATAAAAACAAGGTTAGGATATTGTAAAATTAAATTTTAAAAGAAGACAAGGGAGCAAAAGTAGTTGATGGGTTGCCTCCCATCAAGCACCCAGTTTTATATCTAAGGCTTGACACTTGTACTCATTGAGCCGACTTATGCTCGAGATTGGGTGGGGTGGTGAATCACTTAATTCTAGGTCTACATGGATAGGGAGGAGATATGCTTCGAATGCAAAGAAATCCTTGGCGGTAATATACAGTTTAATCCTATGCCCATTGATTAAAAAACCACCCTTCCATTTATCCAAAAGGAGAAAAGTGCCATCCGGAAAGGCATGCTTGACAAGGTAGGGTCCATACCACCTACATTTGAGTTTTCTAGGAAAAGACAACCTAGAGTTATATACTAGGAGTTGGTCACCCTCCTGAATATCTTTACGCCCAATATGTCCATCATGCCATAATTTGGTTCTATCTTTGTATATCTAAGCATTCTCACAGGCTGTCATTCTGAGCTCTTCTAATTCTCACATTTGAAGAAGCTATTCTCTCCTATTACAGATAGGTCAAAATTTAGAGTTTTCATAGCCCAACTTGCCTTGTGCTCGAATTCTATGGGTAAATGGCAAGATTTCCCATAGATCAATATGAAAGGAGTGGCTCCAATGGGTGTTTTGTAGGTAGTTCTGTATGCCTACAATGCATCATTGATTTTCAATGCCCAGTCTTTCCTAGTGCAATTGACAGTTTTCTCTAGGATGGACTTGATCTGTCGATTCAAAACCTTGACCTAACCACTAGTCTGAGGGTGGTAAGGGAGGCATCTTTGTGGTGGACTCCATATCTTTTTAGTAAGGATTGAAAAAATGACCCTTGTTGGGGATCAAGGTGTGAGGCATCCCGAACCTAGGAAAAATGATATCTTTGAAAAGCTTCTTAAGATATTTGGAGTCTAGGTCTTGGTGGAAATGGATTCTTCCTAGATTTAAACATAGTCCACAACTAATAGGATATAGGAATACCCACAAGAAGAAGGAAAGGGTCCCATATAATCCACTCCCCAAACATTGAAGATCTCTATCTCTTACCAAGATGTCATTGGAAATTCTCTCTCTTAGAAATATTTCCATACTTCTGGCATTGATCACAGGCTAAGACAAATTCATATGAATCTCAGAATAAGGTAGGCCAAAAGAAACCAGATTGGAGAACCTTCCTAGCTATTTAATGAAAACTCATGTGCCCTCTAGTGGGGCCAGAATGACATTTTTCAAGTATGTTGTGAGCCTCTTCCTCAATAACACACCTGTAATAAAGACCATCTGCACACAATTTGAACCAGATAGGGGTCATCCCAATAAAAATGTTTGACATCATGTAATTTTTTTCTTCTTTAGCATGTCCATTGTAATCAGGGTGCAGGACACCTGTTGCAACATAAGCAAAATAATATGCAAACCAGGGATATTTGGATTCAACTTTGAGCAACTTATCATCTGGTAGAGAATAATTTATGGGAATTCCATTGTCTTCATGTGAACTTAGGTGGCTAAGATGGTCTTCTACAACATTCTCACATCCTTTCTTATCAAGGATTTCTAAATCAAATTCCTAAAATAAAGGATCTAATAAATGAGACATGATTTGTCATCTTTTTTCATCGTTGGGTATCTAATGGTGGTGTGGTCCATGTAAACAATTACCTTAGACCCAACTAGATAGGATCAAAACTTTTTGAAGGCATAGACAATGGATAACATTTCCTTCTCTATGGTAGTGTAGCTAAGCTATGCATCATCTAAAGTTTTGGATGAGTAGTATATGACATGGTGTTTCTTGTCAACTTGCTTTCCAAGAATGGCACCAACATAAAAATTACTAGTATCACACATGATTTTGAAAAGCAAAGATCAATAAGGTGCAGGAATGATGGGGGTGGAGGTGAGAACATCCTTTAAAGGAAATTGGTCATGCAAGATTTGTAAAGATTTAAGGGGGCATCCTTTTGGAGGAGGTTGGTAAGAGGCTTGGTGATTTTTGAAAAATCACAAATGAAACATTAATAAAATCTAGCGTACCCAATGAAGGCACAAATGTCCTTGACAGAGGCTGGAGGAGGAATTTTGGTGATCACCTCAATCTTGGCTCTGTCCACCACTATGACTGGTTGCTAAATCTATGTCCCAAAACAATACCTTCTGTCACCATGAAGAGACATTTTTCCCAATTTAAAACTAAGTGTGTTTCTCCACACTTTTTTAGAATAAGGGAAAAATTTCTAAGGCAAGAGTCAAAATAGTTTCTATAAATGGGGAGTCATCCATAAATACTTCCATGACAATTTTGATTAACACAGGGAAAAGAGTGGACATGCACCGCTAGAAATTGGTTGGGGCATTACACAACCCAAAGGGCATCCTCCTGAATGCATAGGTGCCAAAAGGGAAAATGAAGGTGGTCTTCTCTTGATCTTCAGGATGAATGGGAATTTGATAGAAACCTGAATAGCCATCTAAAAACCAAAATATTGTTGATGGGCAAGGCATTCTAGTACTTTATTCATAAAGAGAAGAGGGAAATTATCTTTTCTGGTGGCCTTATTGAGTTTCTTATAGTCAATACATATCCTCTATCCCGTAACAGTAAGAGTGGGGATGAACCCATCCTTGTTATTCTTCACAACAGTGGTTCCCCCTTTCTTGGGGACCACTTGTAAAGGGATGACCCAAGGGGATTCGGGGATGGGGTAGATGATTCTCGCAGTCAAAAGTTTGATAACTACTAATCAGACAATATCTTTCATGTTTGGATTTAATATATGTTGAGTGTCCCGAGATGGTTTGTACTCTTCTACCAAAAGGATTTTATGCATGCAAATGGCTTGTTTTATCCTTGTCAACTCAGTCATTTTATACCCTAGGGCAACTCTCCTTTTTCTAAGCTCAGTCATGAGCTTGTCATCCTGGTTAGAAGTAAGGTCAGAATTAATTACAAAAGGACAAATTTGTTCTTAATCAAGAAAGACATATTTTAGTCCTTCTAGGAGGGGTTTCATCTATGATGCCTTAGGGGGTTTAGGTTTCTCTTCTAGAAAAGAGACCATTTTAAGGTCTTCGAATTCTTCATCAGAAGTCTCTTCAAAGTTGTCTAGATGTGTTCTGCACTGATCTAGCTACTCGTCCTTAATGCCACAATCAGAAGGGGCCATAAGGGCAACATGGAGGGGATCCTCAAGCAGTTCCTAGTCTTGTATCGTTTGGGAAAGCTTGTCAATAGAATCATGGATGTAGACTTCCTCCTGGAGGCTTGGGCCTCTCATGCTTTCAAACACCCTAAACTTCAGGGTCTGCTTTCCTAGTCATAAGAGAATGGTTCTAGCCTCAACATCAATCAAGGTTCAGGAAGTGTCTAGGAAGGGGCAGCCAAAAATGAGGGGGTAACATAGATCTACCTTGATGTCCATGATCACTAAATCACATGGAACATGGGCATCTTTCCAAACCTTTACATGTATATCTTCAATGATACCCATAGGTTTCGCCATGGATGCATCTGCCAACTAGATGGTCATGGTAGTGGGAAGCATATGAACAAATCCTAATCTCCTACATAGACTATAAGGCATAATTGAAATATTGGCGCCCAAGTCAGTAAGACCTTTTCTACAAGAATTGTCACCTAAATAGAAACCAATCCCAAAGGAAGAGAGATCTTTATGTTCTTAGGCATTTTTCTTTGAATGATATTTGAGATGGACCTAGGAAGTTTTACAGTCTCATATTCATCGCTGGCATACTTCCTAGTCAAAAGCATTTTCATGTACGTATACAAGACAGGCATGTCAGCGAGAGCTTCTAAAAAAGGAATGTCCACTTCTAGTTTCTTCATGGCCTCTCTAAACTTCATGAATCAAGAATATATCATAGTTTGTTTAAGGAGGGCCTGGTATGGTGGACGTGGTTTGTACACATGGATCTCAGGTTCTTTAGCTTCCACTTGTAGAGCTCCAGGAGTAGGAATGGTGGAGTATTGTGAGGGATGGTTTTCAATGACCACAGTTTCATCATCCTCAAAATCCAAGGCTACAACTGGTGGTTTATCTAGAGGAGGTGGGGCATGCGTCTTTTCTGAATGGGTAGAGAAAAATTTAAGTTGCTCAATATGCTTGTGGTTGTTTTCTAGTTGCCCGATGAAAGTGTAGATAGGAGGGTTTTTTTTTCTAAAAAATAGTTGGGCCAACTAAGCATCAGTTGCCTTTTGGTGGGAATATTGTGAAAGGATGATCTACTCTAAAGAAAATATTCTATTGTCAACAGAGGGAATAATGGCATTCTATTGCATTTCTGGTAGTGGTTGGTTTAAAATTTAATACTACTACCCTTGGTAGGGCCTATGGTTTTGGAAATTACCCATGTAATTCCCAAAGTTCCTCTTATTTTTGTTGTATGGAGATCCTGGTGGTGGAGGATTTGCACAGTTGGCTTGAGGATGAGGGGGTCTTTGTTGGGGAGCATATTCAACACCCGACAAGTTTCCATATTGAAACTTGGGGTAGTTTTTGGCTTGATTCGAATTATAATAAGCTTGACCAGGTGCTATGAATGGAGTTGAGGTCCTTTATATGCTGTCCAATCCCCAATTACATGGGGATATTGAAGAGAAGTTGACATTGCACGATGATGCGATCATATCCCTGGAAAATACCACAGAGAGAGTCTATAACCTTGACTTGTGGAGGTTGTCCTCTCCTTTCTTAGGCATTGAAGGAGGATTCTAGATGATCATTTTTCATGACAAGGAGCTTAAGAATTTTAGCAATATATGTAAAATAAGAACTCTCCTCAGCCTTAGCTACCTTGAGGACCCAATCAACCCCTCTTAGTGCTTGGGTTTCAGAGTTGCTTTTAACAACCTCCCAAGCACTATCTAGGTTTTAAAACATGAAATTTCCTCTAGATGAGGAATCAAGGAAAACTTTGGTGTTGTCGTCAACACCATGATAGAATATTTCAATGAGTTGGGCTTGGGTAATATCTTGGTGGGGGCAATGATGGAGAAGATCTTTAAACCTGTCACAATCTTCTCCTAGGGTCTCACCTGGGAACATGCCAAATTGGGTAACTTGTCCCCTAATTTCATAAGTGAGAGAAGGGGGGGGGGAATATTTTTCCAGAAACTTGGTTTGGAGTGCATCCCAAGTAGTGACTTAGTATCCCTCCATAGCATTATACCATCTACTAGCTTGGCCAGAAAGAGAATATTTGAACAATCTAATTCGTATGGCATCCTAACAAACGTCTGGGATCTTAAGAAAGGAACATAGATCAGAAATCACCAAATATGGTCCTGACAACTCTCGCCTTTGTTACGAACGAAAGGATTGGCTTGTAGCATCATGATCCATTGAGTTCAGATCTCAAATTATGGAGCTATAATATCAGGTGGCACAACAGGATGATGTGCATAGGTGTTTTTGGGGACAGTGGAGTACTTCAATTGTTTTTTCTATTTGGCCTCAGGTAGCGCGGAATCACGGGCTTCCCGTTCATCCAGCATAGCTTCTCTTTGAGCATCAAGGGCCTGATCAATCCTACATGTTACTTCCTCCTCATACATCCTAAAATGATTTTCTCGATTTAAATGATGAAACAATTCTTTCTATTTCTGGGTCAAAAACTGGTGGCACAGAATCCACATCTAGCGATCGTTGCATGCATAGTTATAACGAACAAATAATAGCAGTTGCAGAAAAATGGACTATCGGAATGGAAACCTGGAAGAAGGAGGAGTAGCGCTTACGGAATGGGACTCAGAAGGCAAAGCAAAAAAGAGGAAAAAACTATTCAAAAGTTTTTGGGGTTAAAAAAAACCCGTTGTCCTCGACAATGGTGCCAAAATTGATGTACATCGTTCGAGACAACAATTCACTGGGGTTTTTTTATCCTAGATTTTAACCTCTTATTCGTGGAAAAACCACCAGTTCAGGTCAATCCCACATGGCAACATTTTTAAGATTGATCTTAGAACCAGATTACCTTGAACATTTATTGGAACAAGAAAGTAAAGATATGTTGGTTGATGGTTGATTATGCTAGAACAAGCAATGAAAAGATTACTCCAAGAATAAGAAAATAAATGTTACACTGAGAACAAATAAGGGATAGAGTTATGCTAAGAACAAGTAAAAAGAGAGTTGTGTTAAGAACAAGTAAAAAGAGAGTTACACTAAGAACAAATAAGGAAAGAATATCTATGAGAAAAATTAAATTACAAGTAAAGAAAAGAGCGATTGGGAATATGAGATTGAATCAATAATAAAAGATATCAGGGTTATGGGTTTTACCACCATAGCCTACATAAAACTAGATCGATGGAATCTATGGAGATAAAATGAATTAGATGAAGGTATCAAAAACATCCTCAAAAGCATTTACAAAAGTCGAACTCCCTACAAACTCATTGATCCAGGTGTTTACAGATCCTTTCCTGAACATCCCAAAAAAAGATCCTTGTGAGATCTCATCCGGATCTTTGTGCATTTGTTTAGTAGTAACTGAACCTTGGGGTTGAGGTCTCATCATCCAAGACTAATATTAGACAAAAACAAGAGATCAATCATTTAAGTTGGAAAAAATCTAAACAAATCTTCTAAAAAGTATCATCATATAGAAATAGATCTAGATAACTATGGCTATAGGGCTACTCCCCATGCCACGATGTAGGAAACTACTCATGATCCATGAAAGTTAAGGGAAGAACAACGGAAGGAAGAAAGGAAGCACAAACTACAAGGAAGAACAATCACAAAGGATCTTTCTCTAGTAATAATGAAAGAGCTTCCCTTCTTAATTCCTTGCTCTGAACAAGAAGATCAAGAACAAATGGGAATGAGAACTAGAAATTGTTATTGAATAAACAAGAGTACAAGATGCAAGGATTAAATAACAAAGTGCTGAAATCTAGAGTGCAAGTGCAAAAACTCGGATCCCCCTTTATGTGGAGTCCCCCCTCCCTTTAAAGGGAAGGATGGGGAGGAAACCCTGAAGGGGGAGAGAAAAGGAATGACTGGTGGTCACTGAAGAACTCAGATAGCAGACTCTGAACCGATTGGTTCACAGTCAGAACTGATCAGTTCAGATCTAGAGAGGCGCGTGCCTAGTCAAAACCCTAAGGAAGGGCGGCAACGCCATTTGAACTAAACTTGGTCTCTAAGCAAATTGAACCAACCATTTGGATCTTAAAGCGATCAATTCGCATCCGAGTGGGTCAAACCATAGAGATGGGGTGGTGGAACCATTTGACCATGACTTGGTCATTAAGAAATTTGGGCCTGCCTTTTGGAAGACTTGAAACACTCAGTTGGGTTGCTGAGCCGAGCGGTTGGCAAGAATGGAATGCCTATTTTGGCTATTGAATAGCTAGTGTGGAAGAGTTGAGTTGATAGCCAAAATAGCCGTTTATGGCTCTGGAGTGAAGATTCATATATGAATGAAATGACCGGTTCACAACATGAACTGATCGGTTCAAGTGCTGAGATGGTCCAAATATTAAAGTGAAGGTAGAATATGCAAAATATGAGTGAAAAAGATATGAATTTAAATTATTGGTCAAGAAGTAATAAAATTGGTAATTATTTGTAGAAAATTAGCAATAGGCAAAAAACTCTTGTGAAAAGACTATAAAAGATGCATTTGAAAAGGGATGAATATACATTTATAGTATAGCTATACTACATCATAAATGGATGGAACTACTCCTACATTCACCGATGAGCTTCTTGATCCACATAGCTTTCATTGTTGCGTTAAAGGCAATAATGTACTTGGCCTTGTGTTGTGAAATCAGCCACTATCTCTTGCTTAGTACATTTCCTGCTCACAGCTCCGACTTTGAGGAAAAACACATGAATTGCAATCGATAATTGTACTTGTTTGAGTGTAACCTTTTGCAACCAACTCTTCCTCACCACTTGTAAAAAAGGATTGATCCTTATTTCTTCTCAAGTACTTAAGGATGTTCTTTACAATAGTCTAGTGATCTTTATCGAGATTTGATTATTACCTACTCATGATGCCCGAAGTATACAAGACGTCGGGACATGCACACAACATTGCATACATGATAGATCTTATTGTAGATGCATATGAAATCTTATTTGTACGTTCCCTTTCTTCAGAAGAGTTGGGACATTGATCTCTAGAGAGATATATTCCATGAGACATGGGTAAGAGTCCTCTCATAGACTCTTACATGTTGCACCTTTTCAACACTTTATCAATGTATGCACTTTGACTTAGATCAGGAAGAATTCTAGATCTATCTATATAGATCTTAATTCCTAGTATATATGATTCTTCTCCTAAGTCCTTCATGAAGAAATTATTTCACAACCATTTTTTAAGCAAATATAGAGTAGGGATGTTATTCCCCATCAATAGTATGTCATCCATATACAATATAAGGAATACAATTATTCTCCTAGTATCCTTCTTGTAAACACAAGGTTCATCTTTCATTTTGATAAAGGAAAATTGTTTGACTATCTCATCAAAATGAAGATTACTCTGAGATGCTTACTACATCTTGTAGATTGATGTTTGTTTCTTACATACTTTTGTAGCTTCATTTTGAGTGATAAAACCTTTAGGTTGTGTCATGTACACATCCTCGATGAGATTCCCATCAAGAAATAAAAATTTAATACCCATTTTACGAGATTGCATAGTTATGATAAGCTTTTTATCAAACATGATCATGATAGATTTAACCATTGTAAGTGATTAAAAACTTTCATCATAGTCAAAACCTTGAACTCATTTGAAGCCATTTTCTACCAATCACCTTTTGTAGGTTTATACATTACCATCCATGTCAGTTTTCTTCTAAAGACACATTTACACCCTATGGGTTTTACCCCTTTAGGTGAATCCACCAAGGTATATATGTTGTTGGTATACATGGAGTCCATCTCATATTTCATGTCTTCAAGCCATTTCTCAAAATCTAGTCCCTCAATAGCCTCATTGTTGGCATGATCATCACTGAACAATGCATCATCTTTTTAAGTTATAAGAAATTCATATCACTCTGGCTCAAGATGTGCCCTACTATAGGAGGAACTTGATATTCCACAATAGTTTATGATTCATCTTGTTCCTTATCAACCTCTATAGGTTCAATGTTATCTTGTTGGACTTGAACTTCTTCAAGTTATATTGTCCTCTTACTGGTTCCTTTAGAAATAAATTCCTTTTTGAGTAATACATCAATTTTGACAACGAACACTTTGTTACCAAATGGAATGTAGAAGTGATATCCATTGGTTTCTCTAGGATATCTAGAACGATAAAAAAATTCATATTTGTGCCCACAATTTTTAGAAAATTATTTCCAAACATAAACTTCACATCCCCAAATCTTCATAAAAGATATATTGTGACATTTCCCCATACATATCTAATGCAGTGTCTTTTGAGCCTATCTAGAAGGTATGCGGTTAATCGTAAACGTTGTTGTTTCTGGAGCATATCCCCAGAAGGAAGTTGAAAGAACAAAAAAACTTATCTTAGATCATACCATGTCCAACACCGTGTGATTACTTCTTTCAAATACACCATTATGTTATGGTGTTCCATGTAGAGTCCATTGTGATACAATCACCACAATCCTTCAAAATGCCCCCAAACTCTTAGTTTAAGAATTCACCACCTTGATCTGATCAAAGTGCTATAATTATTTTGCCAAGTTGGTTGTGTACTTCATTCATGATTTTTCTTGAACTTTTCAATGAATTCTAACTTGTGTTTCATAAGATACACATGGCCAAATCTACCGAGGTCATCAGTTGATGTGATTAAGTATTGATAACCATCTCTGGATTTTGTGCTTAAAGGTACACATACATCAGTATGTAAAAGTCCTAATAAGTCAAGTGCCCATTCACTATTTCTAGTAAATGGTGTTTTTATCATCTTGTGTATTAAACAAGATTTCCATGTTTCAGTTGATTCAAAATCAAAAGAGTCCAGATAACCATCTTTGTGGAGTCTATAAATGTGCTTATCATTTATGTGCCCTAGACGATAGTGCCATAGGTAAGTTTCATTTTGAGTTTTTACTTCTTGGTATCTATACTATGTACATATGTCTCAAGTTCAAATGAATATATTCCATAAGACATTGGGGCACTGCCATAGAATATATCATCTCTTGAAATAGAAATTCGACCATTCTTTATTATTAAATAAAATGTATTCTGGTCCAAACAAGATACATAGATAATGTTTATATTTACGGAAGGTACATAATAGAAGTTCCTCTAACTCTATTATGTCCACTGGGAAGAGACAAATATTAGGCACCTATAGCAGTGGAGGAAACTCTTGCTCCATTTACAACATGTAGATTCCCTTTTCTCAAGGTTCTACTTCTTTCTAGATCATGCATATTTTACATTTGTGAGACCTATATAATACCCATGTTGAAGAAGTAGATGAGTTTATTTCTATAACATATATACCTGAAGTGGAGGTCTATATCATCATCTTCTTTTTCATCAGTTCGTCTAGGTAGATAGGGAAATTTCTCTTCTGATGTCCAGTCTGGTAATAATGGTGACAATTACCTTCCCTACCCACTCCTCCTTTTTCCTTAAGTGAATAAGATTTAGACTTTTGTCTAGCCTTAGAACCTTTATTGCCTTTGCATTTTCCATTGAAATTTCCTTTCCCTATGCTAACCATCAACATGGAATTGGGCTTGTCTTTCATTTCCCCCTCAATTGTTCTCATCATGCCTCTACCAGTGGTTTAACAAAATTGTTCATGTTGTAATTCATGACAAATTGTTTGTACGAATCTAGAAATGCTTGTAGGATCACATTTTTAGAAAAATCTTGGCTTAAAGGGCCACATATCCAATTAAATTCAGTCAATGGGGTCTAACTGGATCAACTTCTGCCATATTGCACTTAAGTAATACATCGGAGACATCATACCTCTCTTTCCTTCCTTGTTCTTGGTACATGTTCCTGAGATGTGTTATCATCACAATGACATGTATATTATCAGTTTACTTGTAAAGATCGTGATTCATGGAGCATAGCATAAAGAACTTGATACCCATGACATCATTGAAATGCTTCTTATAAATGTCCCCTTCATCCTAGGTGCACTCAGAGCTGGTTCATTTGGTACTATTGTATCCAGGGCATAGAGCTAGCTCACATGTGTGAGAACAATTCTTATTGTCCTGAACCGGTCATTGAAGTTATGCCATTTTGTTTTTCCTTGTTGAGGATCAATCGTAGTGAAAAGTTGTTAGTGTTGTTGGTTGGCATTTGGTCTACACGAAGGATTTGTAGGATTTCATATTTGATTTGAAAATGATTTTATTATTAATGTGATCTTTAATTAAAATTGCTCCCAATATTTTTTTTGAAATTAATATCCCTCACTATTAATTCAAAATTGCATTGTATAATATTCTAGGGAGGCAAGATATGTATTTCACCAATTCATGAGTCGACTTTGGCTGATTGCCCACAAATTGACTATTTAGGTAGGAACCATATACCAATTACATTTAATGCAACTCTTGATAGATGGATGCACAACCCTTTGTCTTTACCACCTATAATCCTAGGTGATCAATCCTATTAAGATCACCTAGTTAAGCCTAACCCAAAGTCCATCATGATGGAATATGCACCCTACTTTGGTAGAGCCATATATCTATTCTCGTAGTTCCATGAAATAGATAGTGCACCATACTTTGGTGTGCCCACACTTTGTTGATAAAGTTTTTCATGTGTTTTTCACACTAGAAAGCATCTTACTGTTAATATTTTACTTGAAGGATATATATATATATATATATATATATATATATATATATATATATATATATATATATATATATATATATATATATATATATATATCTGTGTGTGTGTGTGTGTGTGTGTGTGTGTGTGTGTTGTGTGTGTGTATATATCCAAACACCGCATACTTATAGTATGTATCATATATGCATTATATAAACAATCCACAAACACATTCTAAATTATACGACATGGGTTATGGCCCCACTAATGTAATTCTTTAGAGCCACAAAGTATTACTATCCACTAAGGTTACATGGCTTCATCAACCTACGAATCTGCATTATGTTGAACCACATCAATGACTCCATGGATGCTCCTTGGATCTTCAAGGTTGCCTCGTCAGACCAAATCCTTCAAAACTTATTCTATTACTATATGCAAAAACCTCGAGTTACATTTGAGGGTATGATGAAACAATAGAAACTATTACATATGGAATAAAAGATGAGACTCAACATGAAATTTCAATACTTGACAACAAAAAAGCTCCATTCATATTCCCAACATGCACACACAAGGGGCCATTGGCCATAATCATGCACACACCTACCAACTGGAATGTATTATGATGGCAACATGTATCATCTATAGATATATGATATCTTATACATACATGCATATATATATATATATATATATATATATATATTAAAATATTACATCTTTTGATATGGGACAATCCCCATGGAACATTTTTTACATCCACACAAACAAGGTGGAGTATGTAGGGGCATCTCCTGTAAGTAGGGATGTGGTCTATGGAGCTTACTTCCATGCACTATGAAAAATCACAACTTTTCATAGTTAACCCCATCTACCATATCAAGAATCTATGTAGTGACCAATGTTTTGAAAAGCGGTAATCGGTGTACGGGCGGAGAGGGTACCGAATAGAGTATATACGGTATGCGAGAGTATAAGCAGGATAATATTCAGTTTTAATCGGTTTTGATTTTTTTTAAAATATTAATCATAAAGATATGTAAATTATATATTGATCATATAATAATGACAATGATAAGTAATTAGAAACATTTATAAGTAATAGGCTAATACTGAATTCATAAGTAGTTAGAAACATTGATGAAATTAGAGAAGAAAACATTGATAAGTAATTACAAACATTGATAAGTCATAGACTAATATCACATTAGTAAGTAATTAGAAACATTGATAAGTAATATACTAATATTGCATTAATAAGTAATTAGAAACATTGATAAGTCATAGACTAATATTGCATTAATAAGTAATTAGAAACATTGATAAGTAATAGACTAATATTGCATTAATAAGTAACTTGAAACATTGATGAAATTAGAGAAGAAACATTGAAAAGTAATTATAAACATTGATAAGTCATAGAATAATATTGCATTAAGAAGTAATTAGAAATATTGATGAAATTAGAGAAGAAAACATCAACAATAAGGATCAGTTCAATAAACATTAACTATAAACTTATTGAGAAAACATGAGGAGAAGACCAAATATGTAAAGTGGAAGAAGAGAATGTAATTGTAATGACCAATAGTAGTATTAGAAAAAAATAATGTAAAAAAAATTATTACTAGCATTTAATTTTGAAAATCTCTATTTAATCGGCCGATTATACCCCCGAATGGCCGATTAACCAGTCCTGGACCGATTATAGGCCGATTATTCATATTCGGAGCGGTAGACCCCCAAAACTGATTATTCGGCCGATTAGACCGATTTTCTGAACACTGGTAGTGACACATGTAAGATTTGTAGGATTTGCATAATAACATTTACTTGTTCACATCACTTGTAATGGAAAAAATGTTTACAAAACAAACCTAATCATATCAATCATAAATATGATATATCATAGATTGACTTGGATCTGATACCATTGTATAGTTCTGTGGATGTGGCATATGTAGTGGAAGCAACACAAATTTAAATTGACATTCCCACGAGAAATTCTAGTCAAAAAATATATCGTTGCTAAAAACATATAGATGGAGGAGGATGTCACTGACATTCTCCCAATGTATCCACCAAGGTGTCCACATCTCTATATATTCTATGTAGATGATGGGGAATTCCATGTCGCACTCCAAGAGCTAGTGACAAGGAACAACCTTCTTGTTGGAAATGTGCTGGTGTTGTACAATCTCTTCTCTCTCTCTCTCTCTCTCTCTCCCTCTCTCTCCCTCTCCTTTTGTGGGTAATGATAGCTAGTCCAACAGCCTCACAAAAGTGTCTCACAAAACCCTAGTTTCCATATTTATTGAAAAGATAGTGAAGCAGGGTTTCTAATAAAACCTAGGAAACAAAAAGGTTGTAGATGCTTTTCAAGTTGCCACTCATGAAAAATTGACTGATCCACTATCTTAGTTCAATCAATCAACCAACTTGGGTAGACTTCCTTACAATAGCCCTCCCAGGACATCCACTCGAGTGACTGACCAGACCAGTCCATCAATTAGATTGGATCAAGATATTCTAGATCGGTCCACTGATCCACTCTAGTCTAATGATTGGACTAACCATTCAACCCATTGATGATCTAGTCCAGTTGGGTGACTGGGCTATCCAGTCAACCCATTGGTGGATCTTGCTTTGTCAATCAACTAGGCCATCCATTTGATCAACCAGTCTTTCCAGTTGATCGAGTGAGCTTCCACTCAGTTAACAATAACCAAACTTATTAGCTAAACCTTTTAATAACAAATTAATCATGTATCTATAATTATACTCCTCTTCACTATGTATTCTATGTGTGTGATCATATAGACTCCAAGTTACTTTGGTAGTGATATCTATAATCATATCATGATTTCATAGACAATGATTGCTATCTATAAAGAGTTCATTACTACCCAAATAATTGGATAAGTTGGAACAACTTCAACCTAGTATCATGACTAGTATTACAATGATCGTATAATCTCTTTATCTGATATCTAAATTGCATCTAAGGCATGGAAATGTCATCCTCTATTTGTTTAATCTTTTCTTATTGATCCATAGTAGACTGTTTGAGATATATATGATCTCAACATTACATGTTGACTCACATGAGCATGATCATGCATTTCATAGTCTAATTCATCAAGTAACCAATATATCACTCCAATAGGAGGGGAAAATTCTAGTTTGTCATCTTTCATCTAGTTCACCTTGGTTTTTTGCTCCATAGGATATACTCTCTATTGAGTACGTCTTTTAGCCCTTGTTCTTTATCCAACAATAACCTCTCATTAATGGGGTATGTGTGGTGTCAAACAAAATCTGTAAGTGATGGATCATATCTCCAAGATCAATCTTATTATTATTAAGTTTGCTAAAAACTTCATTATTGCACTTCTTCAAGTCGGATCTTAGCCTCTTCAACTCATACACAAAAGAGTAGATGGTTTTTCCAAACCTTGGTAGGTGCACTCCAAATGTCTAAAATGAGCTTGATGCAGTCTGTGTGAGATAAGAGTGTCTCTAGGAAGGTGAATGAGGAGCTGGGGTTGAAAGATCTAGAGGGGGGGTGAAAAGAGCTTTTTAGAGTTTTTAAAGTTAATTAAACAATTAAACACTTGAACAAGAAGTAGGAGGAAACAAGGAAGACACAAGGATGTAGAGTGGTTCCTACCTTAGAAATCTAAGGTAGGCAGTCCACTACCTGATTGTTTCCAATCAAGATTTTGAAAACAACTTATTTTATTACCTCACAAGGATGTTACATAAAATACAATTGGTTTCCCACACCCTTGAAGTAGCCTTAATCCCCCTAGAAGCAACCTTCTGAAGTAACTCCAAGCTCACCCTTGAAGTAGCCTTCACTTGAAGTAGCTTCAATCCTTGAGGCATCCTTCTAAAGTAACTCTAAGTCACTGGGAGCGGCCTTCACCACCTGAAGTAGCTCCACGAACCTCCTTTCAAGACCTCCAACAAGGAATGATTCTCAAGTATAATTGTACGCACAAGTAATTCTTTGGGTGTCTTAAGGCCTCTCCTATTTATAGGAATAGGTTATAAGTTCTTGGGGATGTTCTAGACACTTTCTAGGGTGTTCTTAGTGATCCACTAGCCATTATGTGTCCTTAAATTGTATTGCAACGGCTAGTTGTTTAGTGCTGAAAAGTGCAGTCTAGAACTTCTCTCGGTCGAGAAGTTTGTCGACCGAGTTTGTCTCGGTCGAACTTTTCTTCAACCGAATGGGAGGTAGAGGTAAATGTGTTGCAACATTCGTTTTCAACTCCCAACTACCTTTCAGACTCAGTCTAACGGCTATAGATCTTGCTAGAGGGTCTATTCTCAGTCGAGAACTTTGTCGACCGAGAGTGTCTCGATCGAGGACTTTTTCGACTGAGAAAGTCCCTGTATCAATGTGTTGAGCCATCTACTAAGTGTGTGTATCAATGTATAATTGTACTTATATCTTAGGGGAGGATCTATCTAAGTGTTGTGAGTGGATAGGGAAGATCTAACACTAGATTTACATGATGTCTAAGTACTTGTACAAGTTTTTACATTGAGTACAATCATGAAAATAAAAGTAATTTAGGCATGTTGATCTTCCAATTTGTATTGATCTTCAACTATCCACTTCCTTATTTGTTTATCCCTGAAACACTCAAATAACAAGTTAGATCCACAAGAATGAAATGTTTTTCATCATCAAAACAAAGGGTATAATAATGTCCAATTTAGCCAACAATATCCCCCTTTTTGAAGATGACAAACATTCCTAAAATATAAATCAAGGGAATTTAAAAGCATGAGTTTCATACATGAGATTTACCTTTTGTAGATATTCTCTTATTTATTCAAGGAGTGTGTGCTAGTTATTCCTAAATAGGTATAGAACATAATATCCAACTCTTAGGGAATATAGCAACAATTTATGTAAAGCTAAGAGATTATGAAACTCAACTAATTTTTGGGAATTTTTTTTTTGTTTTTAATTTATATTACTTCTCCCCCTTTATCATTTCAAAAAGATAACCATATAACCAATTTTCTCCCCTAAATGGGATAATCCCCCTTAATTGTATACTATAAATAGAATGTCAAATTTAGCCATAGCTCAAAAATCATGATTTATTTCTCAATCATTTGCAAGGGATGTTAAGCCCTAAAATGACATGAGAATCCTTTCGGCTAATAAATATATTTTATTAGTTTCTCAACCATTTACAAGGGATGTTAAGCCCTGAAATGATATGAGATTCCTTTAGGCTCATAGTAGGATCAATGAATATATCTCTAACCAAATACATGAGATGTTAAGCCCTAATTTGTTTAGAGAATTCAATTAAGATCATCATATACAAGAATGTTGTAGGCTCCTTTTTATAAACAAGATTAATTTAAGGATACTAAGGTTATAACTAGCTTTGAAGTTTAATTGAATAAGTAAAGTAATGAATCGATTTGTTTTTAACATGCTGAGCAAATATACTAAGGTTGAGTGCAGGTGAATGATTAACAAATAAGCTTTTTGTCACACTTATTTTAGGTCGACCATGACTTTGACCTGGGTGCCCCTCGGTCGAACTCTTTTTTGACCGAGAGGCAGTTCTGTACATATCCAATATATGCATTTTCATGAGTTATCCAATGAACCACTTCTAGAATATGACTTGATCTTGTTGTGTATGATCATTATTTTGCTCATATAAGAACTTGTGAATGTTGAATGGTCTAAGATAAAACCTTAAGATTTTTCTTTTTAGATCTTAATTTATGTGATCAAGATTGTCTTGTCATAATTTCTTAGAATGCCCAACCCTTAAATTTTCTCACAAAATGGTGATGATTACATTTTAACCAAGTTCCTAGTATGATTACTCCTTCTGTTTTCAATTTTGATAATGTTAATGTTGAACAAAGTTTCTTATGCCAATAGGTTTGCCATTAGTACTTTTATTTTCTTGAATAAAATCAATCTTTTCCTCATGTATGCTTGGTTGGGACAATTTATGCAAAGTATAAAGTTTTAATGCCCATATATTCTTCCTTTTGATTAGAGTCATTCAAATATTTAAAGCAATGTAATATGTAAAGTTCATTACATATTTGAGTCACTAAAGTTAATTGCAATTTGAAATATATTATTCTTATTAAACAATTCTGACAGAGTTTCCCTCGACCGACAACGTTCTTGACCGAGTGAGATTAGGTCGAAGTATTTGTCAGTCAGATGTTTCTTAGGTTTTTGTAGGCTTAAGACAGTAATCTTCTCGGTCGACTATTTCCTCGACCGAAATGTTCTCGGTTGACAACGTTCTCGATCAATAATGTTACTATTTCTCCAAAAAATAATGATTTGAGACAGAAACTTCTTTGGTCGTCAACTTTCTCGACCGAAGAGTGTCTCAGTCGAAGTTGTTATCGACTGAGATTGTTTCTATTTTGTTTTTAGTAGTTATTTTCAAGGAAAGCATAGGATACTTCCAATAAAATTTTACATAAATATGTAAATTAAAGCTAAGTTTAGTTGAGATAAGACATTTTAAATATCAAGGTAACATTTTAGGTCAAATCTCAACTAATCATATTTAAATTTCCTAGGTTTGAAGTCTTGGAACCCATACTAAATCAACTTCTTTTTTCTTATATGGGCATGAGAAAGAATAATGTCCAAGACGCAAGCAATAGTGACAACAAATGGAATCAATCTCATTTCACCTTTGAGTTGAGTTGTTCTTGGATACAAATATGACCTTGGTCTTGGGTGCTTGTGTTCTTCTAGATTTAGGATGAGATTTTCCTTTTGGAACATATCCTAAACCTCTTTTTCCAATTTGGTCGGAAGAAATCTTTAGTAAATTATCAAGAATACCATTGTTTTCAAACTACTAATTTCCTTTTGTAACTTAGCAATTTCATCCATTTTCCTTTTAATATCTAACTTTGCTTTATCTAGATTAGATAACAAACTATCTCTTTCTTTGATAATAGCATCATAATATGAATGAGTACACAAGATAGGTTGGGTTTGAAGATCATTAAATTTTTCAAGTAGTTCAACTTTTTCTTGAGAAAGAAAATCATAGTTTGTTTCTAGAGTAAGCAACTTCATATTGCAATGATTAAAAGAGGAATTCAAAGTAGAATTTTTAGAAATAATGCTTTCCTTTTTAGAAGCAAGATCATTTAATTGAGCATATAATTCTTCATTAGTTTTTGTAACTCCTTTTAGTTTCTTTTTACAATCAATATAATTATCATGTAATTCAACAATGCTAACAACTAACTCTTCTTTAGATAAATCAAAAAGACTTACCTCATCTTCTTCTTCATTTGTTGTAGCAATAAGGAACTCCACTTATTCTTCTCCATCCTCACTATCATCACTTGAGTCATCCCATGCAACTTAGTAGGCTTTTTCCTTCTTCTTGTGAGGTGATTTCTTTCCCTTCTTGAGTTTGGGACAATCACCTTTTAAATGTCCCTTTTTGCCACATTCAAAGCACCTAGAAGAAGAAGAAACACTAGAAATTTTGTTAGTTTTAAATATTCTATACTTCTTACCATTTACAATGAGAGTTTCTTCTTCACTGTCTCCTTCACTTGTATCATGACTAATTTTAGTTGTTGCCTTGAATGCAATGTCCTTTCTCTTCTCCTTTTTGTGTTTGGCCGCCAATCTTTCTTCTTCTTCAAGGGTGACCTCATGAGTCTCTAAGTTGCCAATGAGTTGTTCCATCCTCAATCTTGAGAGATCATTAGCTTCTTCAATGGCCGTCACCTTTGGTTTATACTTTGGAGGCAAACACTTAAGAATCTTGGATACTTAATCTTCTTCACTTATGAATTTTCCTAATGCACTCAAACCATTAATGATAGTAGAGAGTCTTGCATACATTTCACTAATAGACTCATTTGGTTCCATACGAAATTATTCAAACTTTTGTTTAAGCATACTAATCTTAGAATTTTTAACTTGTACAGTTCCTTCATGTGTAATAGAAAGTCTATGCCAAATATCATATGCAGTTTCACATGAAGAAATTCTATTGAATTCACTTATCGATATAGAACAATATAAAATACTTACAACCTTGGCATTTAGTTGAGCTTGTTTTACCATATTAGCATCCCATGTAACATACTCAATTTTTGGAAGCATGTATGGAGTAGACACCACCTCCAAATTTCCCAACTAATGCCTTGAAAATAAAATTGCATCCTTCTTTTCCAATAGTTGTAGTTTCTTCCATCAAACGGTGGTGGACGAGCTACGTAGGTTCCCTCCAAGTTTAAGTTGTTGAGTACACCACCCCTCTTTCTTCAAGACTTGTTAAAGCTCCTTGAAGACCTGCTCTTATACCAATTCAAAGATCTAGAGGGGGGGGGGTGAATAGAGCTTTTTGGAGTTTTAAAAGTCAATTAAACAATTAAACACTTAAACAAGAAGTAGTAAGTCCACTACCTGATTATTTCCAACCGGGATTTTGAAAGCAACTTATTTTATTACCTCGCAAGGATGTTACATAAAATATAATTTCTTTCCCACACCCTCGAAGTAGCCTTCACCTGAAGTAGCCTCAATTCCCCTAGAAGCAGCTTTCTAAAGTAACTCCAAGCTCACCCTTGAAGTAGCCTTCACCTAAAGTAGCTTCAATCCTTGAGGCAGCCTTCTAAAGTAACTACAAGTCACCGGGAGCAGCCTTCACCACCTGAAGAAGCTCCACGAACCTCCTTTCAACAGCCTCCAACAAGGAATGATTCTCAAGTATAATTGTATGCACAAGTAATGCTTTGGGTGTCCTAAGGCCTCTCCTATTTATAGGAATAGGTTACAAGTTCTTAGGGATGTTCTAGAAACTTTCTAGGGTGTTCTTAGTGCTCAACTAGCCGTTATGTGTCCTTACATTTTATTGCAATGACTAGTTGTTTAGTGCTGAAAAGTGCAGTCCAGAACTTCTCTCGGTCGAGAAGTTTGTCGACCGAGTTTGTCTCGGTTGAACTTTTCTTTGACCGAATGAGAGGTTGAGGTAAATGTGTTGCAATGTTTGTTTTCAACTCCCAACTATATTTCAGACTTAGTCTAACAGCTATAGAGCTTGCTAGAGGGTCTATTCTCGGTCGAGAACTTTGTGGACCAAGAGTGTCTCGGTCAAGGACTTTGTCGACTGAGAAAGTCCATATTTCAATGTGTTGAGCCATCTACTAAGTGTGTGTATCAATGTATAATTGTACTTCTATCTTAGGGGAGGATCTATCTAAGTGTTGTGAGTGGATAGGGAAGATATAACGCTTGATTTACATGATGTCTAAGTACTTGTACATTATATACTTCTACAAGTTTTTACATTGAGTACAATCATGAAAATAAAAGTAATTTAGGCACGTTGATCTTCCAATTTGTATTGATCTTCAACTATCCACTTCCTTAATAGTTTATCCCTGAAACACTCAAATAACAAGTTAGATCCACAAGAATGAAATGTTTGTCATCGTCAAAACAAAGGGTATAATAATGTCCAATTTAGCCAACAATCTCCCCCTTTTTGAAGATGACAAACATTCCTAAAATATAAATCAAGGGAATTTAAAAAGCATGAGTTTCATACCTGAGATTTACCTTTTGTAGATATTCTCTTGTTTATTCAAGGAGTGTGTGCTAGTTATTCCCAAAGAGGTATAGAACATAATATCCAACTCTTAGGGAATATAACAACAATTTATGTAAAGCCAAGAGATTATGAAACTCAAATAATTTTGTGGAAATTATTTTTGTTTTTGATTTATATTACTTATCCCCCTTTGTCATTTCAAAAAGATAACCATATAACCAATTTGCTTCCCCTGAATGGGATACTCCCCCTTAATTTTATACTATAACAAGAATGTCAAATTTAGCCATAGTTCAAAAATCATGATTTATTTCTCAATCATTTACAAGGGATGTTAAGCCCTGAAATGACATGAGAATCCTTTAGGGTCATAAATATATTTTATTAGTTTCTCAACCATTTACAAGGGATGTTAAGCCCTGAAATGATATGAGATTCCTTTAGGCTCATAGTAGGATCAATGAATATATCTCTAACCAAATACACAAGATGTTAATCCCTAATTTGTTTAGAGAATTCAATTACGATCATCATATACAAGAATGTTGTAGGCTCCTTTTTATAACCAAGATTACTTTAAGGATACTAAGGTTATAACTAGCTTTATAGTTCAATTGAATAAGTAAAGTAATGAATCAATTTGTTTTTAACATGATGAGCAAATATACTAAGGTTGAGTGCAGGTGAATGATTTACAAATAAGCTTTTTGTCACGCTTATTTTAGGTCGACCATGACTTCGACCTGGGTGCCCCTCGGCCAAACTCTTTTTCGACCGAGAGGCAGTTCTGTAGATATCCAATATTTGCATTTTCATGAGTTATCCAATGAACCACTTCTAGAATATGAGTTGATCTTATTGTGTATGATCATTATTTTGCTCATATAAGAACTTGTGAATGTTGAATGGTCTAAGATAAAACCTTAAAATTTTGCTTTTTAGATCATAATTTATGTGAGTAAGATTATCTTGTCATAATTTCTTAGAATGCCCAACCCTTAAATTTTCTCACAAAATGGTGATGATTACATTTTAACAAAGTTCCTAGTATGATTACTCCTTCTATTTTCAATTTTGATTATGTTAATGTTGAACACAGTTTCTTATGCCAATAGATTTGCCATTAGTACTTTTATTTTCTTGAATAAAACCAATATTTTCCTCATGTATGCTTGGTTGGGACAATTTATGCAAAGTATAAAGTTTTGATGCCTATATATTCTTCCTTTTGATTAGAGTCATTCAAATATTTAAAGCAATGTAATATGTAAAGTTCATTACATATTTGAGTCACTAAAGTTAATTGCAATTTGAAATATCTTATTCTTATTAAACAATTCTGATAGAGTTTCCCTCGATCGACAACGTTCTCGACCGAGTGAGATTCGGTCGAAGTAATTTTTAGTCGGACGTTTCTCAGGTTTTTGCAGGCTTAAGACAATAACCTTCTCGGTCGACATTTCCTCAACCGAAATGTTCTCGGTCGACAACGTTCTCGACCGATAATGTTACTATTTCTCTAGAAAATAATGATTTGAGACAGAAACTTCTTTGATCGTCAACTTTCTCGATCGAAGAGTGTCTCGGTCGAAGTTGTTGTCGACCGAGATTATTTTTGTTTTGTTTTTTGAGTAGTTATTTTCAAGGAAAACATAGGTTTCTTCTAATACAATTTTACATAAATATGTAAATTAAAGCTCAGTTTAATTGAGATAAGACATTTTAAATATCAAGGTAACATTTTAGGTCAAATCTCAACTAATCATATTCAAATTTCCTAGGTTTGAAGTCTTGGAACCCATACTAAATCAGCTTCTTTTTTCTTATATGGGCATGAGAAAGAATAATGTCCAAGACACAAGCAATAGTGACAACAAATGGAATCAATCTCATTTCTCCTTTGAGTTGAGTTGTTCATGGGTACAAATATGACCTTGGTCTTGGGTGCTTGTGTTCTTTTAGATTTAGGAGACTCTCAAATCACACCACTCAATTTATGTGGGGGTGTAGGGGGTTGTGGGATGAGATCCTAATCTAGTATCTAGGACTATGACCTGAGAATGTTTGGGGGCACAACCACACTAAAGATCCCTGATTAAAACTCTTACCTCTAGAGTAGGCAGAGGAAATTCACATGGGGATGAGAGGTCACATATTAGGACATGGAGAGAGACCACATGGAATGGTTCCAATTGAAACAAAACATGTTCAAAGAGGATCAACTAAGGCATCAAATCACCTCACCAGTCTCCTGCTACCCTGGAGTCACAAATTGCTCCATAAATTTTAGGAAATTAATATACCCTTCAAGAAAAATCAAAAGGGTATAATATATTATAGTAGACATAATACTTAAATTAGTTATTTTTTATTTTAATGACTAAAAGCTTCCGTATTAGATGTACAAATCTAGTTTCAAGTAAACCACTTTGATCTAGTTTTTCATGTCAAGATTGATTCTTAACATTTCATTCTTCAATCCAATATTTTATCCTTTTAGATGTGAGTTTCATCTAATCCAGTTTGGCCTTGTGAAATCTCATTTTGGACAAACATAGAACATTATATTCACCTATATCAAAACTTATTGACCACATTAAATGATAAATGTAACTTAATAACCAAAAACCAATTCATTCCATGATATATTGGTAGCTACAAATAGAGATGAGCATCGGCCGAGTCATACCCACATTTTCAAGCCTAATACTGTACCAATATCTTTAATTGAGGTGTGGGTCAGTTTTAGGCTCAGATAATGTTTAAAAAACTCAAGCCATACCCGAACCAATTGCAATGGGTTTTAGGTGGGGTTTTGGCCCAAAGAACATACCAAAATGAAGAGATTTTGAATTTTATATGTAATCAAGTTTTAATACAATTTTTAAAATGTGCATCAACTAGTACATGTAACACATGTATCATCTGTAAGAATACTACACTTAGAATCTATTAACTAATTTGGATAGATGAAAAAATATTGTCTAAAACAAACATGTTTTAAAATCACAATCACATCCCATATGTACAGAGATAATTATAAAATGTCATACCAATTATATAATTTCTACAATTATCATTGATATAAGTACACATTTGATTTTGACTATTGCTTTTCAAATCTTTATTAATATGATTTTTGAAACACATTTAGTGTTAGTAGATACATCTCGTCTCTAATGTTAGAATATGTTGTAGATCACAGTAAAACATAATTCTTTTTGTAGTGTGGGACGCATCTTATAAGGCTTGCATCGAGGCCAAAGATGTGGTGGGGCTATCAAGACCAAACATGCCCCCAACTAGATAGTTCAGTGCACAACTAGTACATAGGTCATGCATGGAGTTTTTTTCCCTTCCTTTTGTTTTTGTTGAGATTTGAGACACATAAACTGCCATCAAGGGAGTGCTTTTCTACACCATATAGGCTACACCTATTGGGAATGTAATATATAAGTTGGGTGCATACAATTAATATTCATCTACTATGTTTCTCTTTTAATCTTATGAATATGCCAGAAAAACCATATTTTATACCAAATATAATTTTGAATTTTTTTAGTCAATATATCTTACAAATATATACTTTAGATATAATTATGTGGTTATATATCTATATATGTAATTTATCTTAATGTGTTGATTTTTGAGCTTGGCATTACCTTAGTCCTTACCTGACCCTTGTGAAAATCTGATAAAACTGTAGACCATCCTACCCATACAAATTTTATGGATCAGGTCAAGGTCGGATTATTGGATCAAAACATAGGTCAGATTGGCATAGCCAATCCAATGGTCATCTCTAGACACAAAGAGATGATTAGAATTACTTAAACTGAGGGGTGTCTGAAACATTAGATAAGGAGAGGGAATTTTTGAATAAAACATTTATTACGAATTCTCATTTTCTTATCCATCCCCTTCTCTATATATATCTATCAATCTCTCTCCTTTTTATTATGCTCTCCTCCCAACCTTTCATAGCCATTAATATAGTGCCACCATGCACCTTTGGCTTTTCATTTTAGAAGTATCCTTGAGAAAATGAGATTTATCAAGTGGAAGTGTGAGGTTTTGTTATCAAGTAGATGACAAAGATTCATCATCTCTATGGAATTGACAAAATTGAGTGGAGTTATATAAGTGAGGATGTCTTTTCTTATGCCTCAGACTAAACAAAAATCTAATAGATATAATGAAATTCAAAAGGTTGATTTCTGTAGATAGACAAGTTACTTTCTGGCCACACTATATAAATCATACAATGCATGCCCATTAAAGGTTTGATAAATGAGTCTTTATAGTGTAAACATAGAAATAGCAAGCACGCCTCTATTGACTGCATTACAGTCGCTCCCCTGACATGTGTTCTTTCAAGTAACTTTAAAGCAGGATAGGTAGCCAGTGATTTCATTGTACAAAAAGTACAAAAACATAGTGCAACTTGTATGACAAATCACCATTGTTTTTTTTTCTTTCGCATTTGATACCTTTGGAGTAATTATAGATGATGGGATCTCTCTACGACGCCATCAACATGTCACCAACAAAAGCCTTATGTTATTGATGAATGCATATTCATCATAGTTTTAGTGGCTATTTTAGCCCAAGTTTTGCATCCAAATCTCTTAGTTTCATTAGAAACAACTTTGTTTTGATCTACTTTGGTTTTCATGCTAATATGAAGGAACTTGATACTTTTCTTGACTCCTCTTCTAGGTTTTGTACCATATCACTCTATAACAAGGTTTCCTAGGGTGTCCCACTGTCGTTCAATAGGTGGGAGTCGAGAAGTAGACACTGCCACCCTGGGTTGAAACATACTTTGAGCACTTCTAGAAGGTAGATTGATCAACAATATGTGTGTCTAAGGCCAAAATCAACCTACCAATCGACCTGCCAATCAACCTTCAAAATTTTCCAATTATCAAGCATCAACAATCGAAATTTGGTCTATCGACCTGAATGATAGATCACCCCATCGACCATCTAGATTGATGAGCAAGATCGAGCTCCAGACTATTGGTTGAAATGTAGCACTCAATCAGTTTGATAGAATGCCAATGTCTCACAACCTCTTATAATGTGATGATACACTTTTCTTGATTAGCAAGTAACAGGCCAAGGCCCATGTAATTCCTAGACATACTTGTATAAATACATCACATATACTACGTAAAGAGGTGAGAACTGAGCACTCTCTATATCCCCCACCTTTCTCGCTTCTCTCTCTATGTCATTCTCAATTCTTTCTCTTTGTTCTCAATTCTAGGGTTTGGTTTATCAATCCTAATTTGTATCAGAGCTTGCCTCTGCCACCTTCAATCATGTCATCATCGTCAGTCACATGATCATCAATGACCTCAGGAGCATCCAAGTACCTTACCTTGCAGACATCAACTTTTCCAACTTTGTCTTACTGAATCTCACAAGCTCCAATTACCTGTACTAGGAGGTATAGGTCAGGGCAAAAGATCGAGAGAAACTCTCTCGAATCCTTCAATAGGGAATCAAGAAGCCACCAGAGAAGATACTTGTGGATGAAGAAGGAACAATCACCCCCAATCCCACCTACACTCTGTGGATGCAGATAGACATGTTGATCAAGGGATGGATTATGGGAATCCTAACCAAAGAAGTACTCAGAGTAGTGGTGGGGCTGACAACATCCTCTCAGATCTGGACAACACTGGCCAAGAACTTCTACTAGTCCACTCAATCCAGAAGCTTCGAGTTGACAACACAACGATGAAGGATTCAGAAAGGTAATAGAAGCATGATGGAATATCTCTGGGAATGCAAGCTCATCTGTGATCAACTCCATGATATTTGTAAGCCTTTACCCGATGACAACAAAGTTTACTTTCTCCTTAGTGGTCTTGGAGTGGATTTTGAGACCTTCATTGTGTCTATCATGATGCCACATATCCCATCGTAAGATAAAGTCTCTCTCACTTGAAAGATCATGACATGCACAGATCTTCCTCTGAAATCCTTTTGGGACCTCATTTTGACTTCTAGGACAATAACAAGTGTCAGACCTAGAAATTTAGGGAGAGGAAATTTCCATATGAACAATCCACATCTACAAAAGTACAATCCTAACCCTAGTCTTCTTGGAGTCATACCTCCCAAACAGTTCTCTTCCCAAGGATGTGGATTCAATTAGATCATTAGGTTTCCACCTGGAAACTTTGACACCAACACTTTCTATCCCCGAATCTTCTATCAGATATGTGGGAAACAAGGCCAATAGGCCTTTTGATGATGTCATCAATTCAACAACACCTACCAGAGTCCTAAAATTCCTAGGATGCTCATTGATGATGTAGTTATTGCTCAAGCTAAGGCTATGGTAGAAATGTAGATCTTTGAGCCAAACAACTTCAACATGAACGAGTGGCAAGTTGATTCTAGCGCCACCAATCACATTGCTCAGAATGCAAGTATTCTATGTAACATTATTTCCTATAAGGGATATGACTTTATAATGATCAGTGATGGCACATATCTACCTATCACTCACACGGGTAACTCGCATATCATTGAAAATCATGGCATTCCTCTTGAAAGAGTTCTTATTGTTCCTACAATGAAGTGAATTTGTTTTCTGTTGCACAGTTGACTCGTGACTTTCCCTACTATTTTGTATTCTTTTGAGACTTGTTTCTAATAAGACATTTGCAGAAAAACTCAACCCTATCCTAGGGGGTGCTTAAAGGCAGGATGTATTCAATCCACTTTATCGTGCACAAATCTCTTCAGTCGATAAAGGCACAACTACAACTACGATCATTTGACATAAAGAATTATTCATACTCATAGAAAATTTACAGAAATACTTAGAATATAGCCGATTAATTAGATCATTCAATAAGCAATATGAGTTCTGCAATAGTTTCCAGATTGGAAAGAGTCATAGATTACCTTTCTCTAATAAGCATGTTAAATGTATTGTTCCATTTGGACAAGTCTACTGTGATTTGTGGGGCAAGTATCTTGTAATGTTTAAATAAGGATTTCACTTTTATGCCTTATTAGTTGATGAATGTACTAGTTTTTCATGGTTCTATCCTCTAAAATCTAAGTCTGACTTTTTAGCCACATCGTTTTCTTCATTAAAATGATTGAAAACCAATTTCACACTAAATTTCAAATTATTATGACCGATGGGGAGGTGAATTTGTCCAAAACAAAATGCAAGATTTTATGTATGCAAATGGAATAGTTCATCAATTTTGCTTCCCACATACACATTGACATGTTGGCCTAGTAGAACGAAAACACATGCATGTTGTTGGATTGGGCCTGACTGTGCTTCTTGATGCTAAGGTTCCTCTTTCTTATTAGCCTAAAGCCTTTTCATCTGCTACATATATTATTAATCATGTTATGACCCGTTTCAATGTTAACCAGTAAGTATCATTATAACAACACCATTAAGTTAATTGAGCTAAGTAAGTGCTCATGTGGTGATTAGTGCATTATCAAGTTAATTAAGCTAAGCTAAGTGTTTTAATGCGATTAGAGTTTTGATTAGCTGAGACAAGATTATTGGCATGTTTTTATGCCTTGGGATTGTAGAGGATTTCACACTTGAAAAGTTGCAAAAGAAATCGTGTTATTTGGACCTTCGAGTCAATATTTATGACCTTTTTAAATTCCAGGGTCGAATATGCAATTTTTCCCATTTATTTGCTTTATAAACCTTTCTTATCTCTTCTTCCTGATCAACGTTCCGATATAATGCAAATAGCCTAAAGCGGCGCCCGACAGCAGCACTCGACCGAGCAGCAGAAGGGAACCCCACATGGCGATTTTAGGGCGATTAAGCAAGAAACCAAGCTCCCTTCACCTCCGTCCTCCCTTCCCCTTCTTCTTCCTTGCCTAATTGAGGCCAACCTGCTGGGCGGCACCCTACCTGCAGTTGTATCACAGCACGGAGCTGCAGCCAAGGACTCGTTGGGCGCGGACAACACTTCGAATCGGTGCCATGGACTTTGGCCAAGAGGTCTAAACAAGAACCCGCCGCCAATTTAGCCCTGGAGCAACACCTAGCTAAGGTTTCCGGTTGTGCGTGAAGCTGTTGCAGCAGGTTAGCGAACTGGAAAAGTGCAAGGCAGAAGACAACCGAATTCCAGACGAATCCGGACATCTCAAACTATTTCACTCACTTATCATGATTTAAATGTGGTGTTTGGAAATTTTTGATTAATTGCGCATTTTTCGCTCATAACATTATTTATGAGGCGTTGAGCAGTATTTGGCGTCGTCCGACTTTTTATTTTATAAATCACTTCTTTATTCTTTATGCTTTAATATGATCTAGTTTAACATTTGATCAGTGTGGATTGGACCAGTGAATTTACATGGTTCATCGGAACCTAAATTGCTCAGTGTGAATGTTGAAATTAGAAATACACGACTGATAATGTTAGGCAATACAAATTTTGTAAATTATCATATGCACGATTTCAAAGAAAGTACGATAACATTAAAAATATACAATGAAACTTAGTTGCATGCTCCCTGTTATGTTTAATGTAAATGGATTTATATTTATATGAATTGGCACATCTCTCTCAGATATTATTAGAAATTCTCAATTATTGTTAATGATTTGAGTTATGATACATAAGTAACTCTTAATTGAGTTATGTGATGCACAAACTAGGATTAGGGTTAATGTGCACATTCTTTGAGAAATTTCAGATAATTGATAAATACTACATATGATTTTTTATATGTGAAGTAAATTACTCTTATCAGTGCAATAAGATGTTCAATTGCATGAATTCAGTATGTATGTGCCAAATTGACATGAGTTTGGGTTATTTATGAATTTTAAATCTGCCTGCATGCATGATATAAGGATTACTTAGTATTTACAATGGCTTTGAGTATACTGCTATGTCAGTTCTAGAAAGATATTATATTGTGATTTGAACTGAAATCAAACAGATGAGGTACCATAGAGATACCAAAGTCCAGAACAAGTAAGACAGAGATTACAATGTAGTAAGAGTTTTTTTCTAGAATAATAAAATATTAGATTAAGGGCCCAGACACTGTAGAACCCCTTTGTGAGGTATGCGCCTTAGGGGTGAAACGACCTAACCCTAGTAGAGTCCAGTATACGGGGGTCGGATCTCGTGTCCAACACTAACAAGAGACAGGATCCTGGTGGCACGAGAGTACAATTTGTAGTGTCCAACATCAACCAGAGACAAGATCCTGGTGGCACTAGAATATAGAAAAGCCATGTAGTGTCCAACAGCAAATATAGACAGGATCCTGGTGGCACTTAGAGTAATAAATGACTTGACTCTCTGCCTGTGTACTCGGCTAGAGGAGGAGTCCAGTTTACGGCACCATAGGATGTCGATGCCAGAGAGCTAGAGTTCCTGCAGCAGACCAGGACAGCAGTCAGACTTAGCTATTCCGGGGTGTCAGCTAAGTCTTGTACAGTGGGATCGTAGTTCGCTACGAGTCTTCATATGTAGAGTACACTGCATATGATCAGGGCATAAGATAAAATATGTTCATATAGGTTCACAAAGTTTTTATAAGTTAAAGAGTTAAGAAAGATATGAGTTAGCTTCACAACAATTGTTCTTTAAGTGGAATTTTAGTATTTTCTGTTAATTAATTGTTTAACTAATTGTATTTATAGCTTTGTATCAATTATTATCATAATGAAATGTTGACATCTTCTGTTGTTTAAATTAAATTGCTTAGACCTACTCAGTGTAGTATTTCTTGTATATTATTCTAAATAATAAACACAAATGAGTTTTTCTGTGATGGTTGGGTGAAATTCTATTCATTGAGCCAGTAGCTCACCAACCTACTGAAACATTTTTTAGGTCAACGTCAGCACGAGGAGGCTGAAGGATCGTATCACCCGAGTACATAGAAGGTAGTTAGTAGTTAGTTAGAGGTCACTTCGTCCTTTCCCCTCGGTCCTTGGGCATATGGTGGGTTAGAGAGAGAATGTGGTAAAATATGTAGTTAGTTTTCAATTATCTGCTATGTTTTATAATCTGCATGAGAAATGTAATATGTCATGTAAACTTGTTTTTATTCTTAGTAAGGTTAATGGAAAGTCGCTTCCGCAGTTTTATTATAATTAAATTCTATTCAAGTTTTATGGTTTTCATTTAAGTTAATCTAAGTGATCAAGAAAAGAAAAAGTTAAGAGTGGTTTACCGAGGGTGACTCCCCGGTCTTCGGGGTCATTAGAGATGGCACGGAGGTCGGGGCGTCACAACAACTTTGGTATCAGAGCATAGGTTGGGTACGTAGTTATTCTAAGTCAAGGTCAGGGGACGATAAGAGACCAATATGACTAAGACTTAGGTATCTTTCTTCTAACTACAATTTTCTAACAGGTAATATTCTGTTATACTATTGCAGATGGCAGGAAGAGGGCATGGTCATGAGAACCAAGCTGAGAGCTTAGGTTGAGTTGTCAGAGGTCATTAGGGTAGAAAGATAGAGTTATAAGTGAGGTAGATAGGAAGTGATGTGTCTTTAGCTCTGGGAGGTCTGAGTATTTAGATTCCCTGGCCAGGTATCTGAGTTCTTAGATTGACCTGTATCAAGCTACTCTGTCTATTCTTCCCTGAATATCCTGGCCAGGTATGCAGAGGAAGGATGGGCTAGAGAGAAACTCTAGAAATATTAGGGTTAAGAAGATGAAAATTAATGTAAGAGTAAGAGATTAAACATAGGATGCGATACAACTCTTGCTTTATATTGCTTATTTGATTGGAGATCACTAGAAATGCTCTTATATGTATGAATTTAGATTTTTAGTTTGTAGAATAAATATGATTCTTTTATATTTTTGTGTCATGAAGTGATTTATTTATTATTTATATTCTTTGTATCAAGTAAACTCTGGATAATTTAGACCCGCATCATAGTAAGAATGTACATACACTAAGATGTTGAGATATAAGGGAAAGATTAGAACAGCTGAGAATTTGTTGGAACTGATATCGGAGACCCAATGTTGGGGCCTCATATGAGCAATCCTTAATTGGAAATAAAGGAACATGATATAAGGTTCAGATTAAATTTAACGATTAGTATTATATGAACTCTAAATATGAGAATATGGAAAAGATATGAGAAAAGTATGTAAGGGCTAAGATAGTAAGAATCAATAATGGAATGGATCATGTAATAGAATAAAATACTTTTATGTACTTCAAAGCAAAAGGAAAATAGAAGAAAAGAGTTATGTATACCATAAGTACATAGAAATAAAGAGCCTTCGGAAGAGTTAAAAAAAAAGAATTAGATGAATATGTAAATCATAAAACCAGAACAAGAAACTTAGTTGAATCAAAGAGAAATGTTAGAAATTATCATCTTGATTCAGGAATGAAGATTACATGACATAATTGAGAGCATGAAATGTATACCTTTATTATGGAGTTTAATACATTCATACCTACTATCTTTGGATTCTAAGTCTTTATAGACTAACAAATTAGTTTCTAAAGCAAGAACAAAAGTGTAGCTTAGAAAATGAATGAGTCATACAAAGGTAGGCTATATTCAAGAAAAAAGAACTTGATTCAAAAGGAACTAAGTTTGACCCATGCATGAGCTGTTTGATTTAAAATAAAGGATATGTAATGTATTAAACATAAGGTGAAACTAGTAAATAGAATATTGATATAAATTTCAACTTCATATTAGTAGAAGGATAAATAAAAATATACACAACATGGTATACGTGAACATATACATGAATAAGTATCATGATCGGAAGAGTAGGATATGGTAAGAGGATTATGGAAATATAGGGAAGGGTTTGAAGCTTGATGGGGTAATATCGATTATAAAAGAAAGAGATTGTGACACTCAAGTAAGTGATAACTAGTCAAATATCCATGTTGATAATTAATTAAACCTACATACGAGAAATGTAATAAGGGAATGTTTGAAGATAAGAATTCTAAGTCTTAGAATCATCTTCTCTTTCATATCTTCCTTAATGAGAGCAATGTGGGATGAATTGATAAGAAAATGAATCATATATGATGCATAACTACCATGGTAGAGACGTCTAAGTGAATGAAATAATGACACACAATATGATGATGAAACCCTAGCAAGGTAAATTGAGAATGTAATTTATCTGAATGTCCAAGTAAGAGAAAGGAAATTCCAGTGATAAGATAAGGAAGACCTTAGTAAAACTTATGAGATCCAAAGTTTGAATTTCAAACTAAGGGAGCAAGTCACATCACAATAACGCTATGTTACTGATAAGGACCAAACCCTTAAATGTTTAGAGTTGAAGTAGTTCAAGGGATGTCACTAGCGATTTGGCCTTGAATACTGGCATATCTATAAAACAAAATCATGAGATTTGCACTATGAAAGGTAAGCTAGTACTAATAAAATCTAGGGTTTAAAGGTAGCTAATCTAAAAGGTAGATAAACAATATGAAAATGACTCGGATAAAAGAGTAAGATATAAATTTGAAATATAACAAGTGTATTTTGAACAAAAGGAGAAATATAATATAAGTGAAGTGTGTTATGAAATAAATTCTTACAGTAATAACAAGAATGAGGAATAATCTATTCTTACCTTGTGTGTTTCAATTTTAGGGATGTTTATTCTATATGATCAAAATGAGAAGGATAAGTAACAAGAAGTAAGTAGCATAGAATGAGGAGTATTATCCGACACATGATTTGGAGTTAGCTGTGGTAGTTCATGCTCTTAAGACATGACATCACTATCCTTATGGTGAGACGTACCAGGTATTTACAGATCATAAGAGCTTGAAATATATTTTCACCCAGAAAGATCTGAATCTTAGACAGTGAAGATGGTTAGGATTGATCAAAGATTATGATGTGACGATAGATTATCACCCTGGAAAGGTGAATGTGGTAGCAGACGCCCTCAGCAGGAAGTCAAGTTCAACAGTTGATGCATTCTCTATGGCATGTTTCAAGAGAGACTTGCTAGTAGAAATGCGGAAGTTGAACTTAGACTTAGGGGTGACAGAGCAGAGTGGTTTAATTGCATAGATGCAAGTCAAGCCTACATTTTATGATCAAATCAAGGAACTTCAGCAGAATGATAGTGAGTTACAGCAGATCATGTAGGATATGACAAAGGGAAAAAGACCAGAGTTCAGGTTTTCAGATGACAGTTTGTTGTATCAGCATGACAGGTTGTGTGTACCTGGAGATAGTAATTTGAAAGAACAGATTCTTGAAGAAGCGCATGCATCGATGTATGCTATGCATCCAGGTAACACTAAGATGTACAGGAATCTCAAGGAGTTGTACTGGTGGTCAGGTATGAAAAAGGATGTAGCTGAGTACGTGGCTAGATGTAGTGTGTGCCAACAGGTTAAGGCTGAGCATCAGAAACCTGTAGGTACTTTGCAATCTCTTCCTATACCAGAATGGAAATGGGAACATATCACAATGGATTTTGTGATAGGGTTGCCCAGGACACCTAGAGGTTGTGACTCGATATGGGTGATTGTGGATATACTGACTAAGTATGCTCACTTTCTTCCTGTTAAGTCAACCTTTGATGTCCCAAAGTTGGCCAAGATATACGTGGACAAAATAGTCAGGTTGCATGGTATTCCAGTTTCAATTATATCTGATAGAGATCCTAAGTTCACATCCAGGTTTTGGAATACGTTGCATTGTGCTTTGGGCACAAAGTTAAGATTCAGTACAACTTTTCACCCACAGACGGATGGTCATTCAGAGAGGACCATTCAGACTCTAGAGGACATGCTGAGAGCATGTGTCTTGCATTTCAGTGGAAGTTGGGAAGAACACTTGAGCCTTATAGAATTTGCATACAATAATAGTCACCATTCCAGTCTTGGTATGACCCTGTATGAAGCTATGTATGGCAGGAAGTGTAGATCACCCATAAGTTGGTACGAGGTGGGTGAAAAAGAGATTCTTGGACCAGAGATAGTGGATTTGACTACTGAAAAGATAACAGTGATCAGAGAGCATTTGAAAGCTGTATAGGACAGGCAGAAGAGACGTAGACCTCTTGAGTTTGAGGTTGGTGATGAAGTGTATCTAAAGGTTTCACCATGGAAAGGAGTGTTGAGGTTTGGCAAGAGAGGCAAACTGACTCCTAGGTTTATGGGCCCATATCCTGTCATTGAGGGGATTGAACCTATAGCATATAGGTTGGATTTGCCATCTGAGTTGGCTAATTTACATGATGTGTTTCATGTATCGATGCTGAAGAAATGTTACCCTGGTATAGAGAATATAGTGGATCCAGAAACTGCAAAGCTCAGACCAGATGTGTCCTATGTTGAGGGACCAGTACATATAGTTGATCGGAGGATAAAGTAGCTTAAGAATCGTGAGATACCGTTGGTGAAAGTTCTGTGGAGGAATCATAACCTAGAGGAAGCTACGTGAAAGCTTGAATGTGAGATGCGTAACAAGTTTCCTTTTCTCTTTTAGGAATTTCGGGATGAAATTCTTATTCGGGAGGGAGATTGTTATGACCCGTTTCAATGTTAACCAGTAAGTATCATTATAAAAACACCATTAAGTTAATTGAGCTAAGTTAAGTGCTCATGTGGTGATTAGTGTATTATCAAGTTAGTTAAGCTAAGCTAAGTGCTTTAATACGATTAGAGTTTTGATTAGATGAGACCAGCTAATTGGCATGTTTTTATACCTTGGGGTTGTAGAGGATTTCACACTTGAAAAGTTCCAAAAGAAATCATGTTATTTGGACATTCGATTCAATAGTTATGACCTTTTTAAATTCCAGGGTCGAATATGCAATTTTTCCCATTTATTTGCTTTAAAGTGGCGCCCGACAACAACACTCGACCGAGCAGCAGAAGGGAACCCCGCAGGGCGATTTTAGGTCGATTACGCAAGAAACCAAGCTCCCTCCACCTCCCTCCTCCCTTCCCCTTCTTCTTCCTTGCCTAATTGAGGCCAACCTGCTGGGTGGCACCCTACCTGCAGTTGTATCGCAGCACGGAACTGTGGCCAAGATATGGCCAGCAGCCAAGGACTCGTTGGGCGTGGCCAACACTTCGAATCGGTGCCATGGACTTCGGCCAAGGGGTCTAAACAAGAACCCGCTGCCAATTTAGCCCTGGAGCAACACCTAGCTAAGGTTTCCGGTTGTGCATGAAGCTGCTGTTGCAGCAGGTTCGTGAACTAGAAAAGTCCAAGGTAGAAGACAACCGAATTTGCCCGGAAACTGGTCTCTAGACGCAATTCCAGACGAATCCGGACATCCCGAACCACTGTGAGTAGGGTTTCACTCACTTATCATGATTTAACTCTGGTGTTTGGATGTTTTTGGTTAATTGAGCATTTTTCGCTGATAACAACAGTTATCAGGCGTTGGGCAATATTTGGCGTCGCCCGACTTTTTATTTCATAAATCGCTTCTTTGCGCTTTAATATGATCTAGTTTAGCATCTGATCAGTGTGGATTGGACCAGTGAATTTACATGGTTCATCAGAACCTAAATTTCTCAGTGTGAATGTTGAAATTAGAAATACACGACTGATAATATTACGATTTGGGTATAAACCGAGACAATACAGATTTTGTAAATTATCAGATGCACAATTTCAAAGAAAGTACGATAACATTAAAAATATGCAATGAAACTTAGTTGCATGCTCCCTGTTATGTTTAATGTAAATGGATTTATATTTACATGAATTGGCACATCTCTCTCATATATTATTAGAAATTCTCAATTATTGTTAATGATTCGAGTTATGATACGTAAGTAACTCTTAATTGAGTTATGTGATGCACAAACCAGGATTAGGGTAAATGTGCACGTTCTTCGAGAAATTTCAGATAATTGATAAATACTACAGATGATTTCTTATATGTGAAGTAAATTATTCTTATCAGTGCAATAAGATGTTCAATTGCATGAATTCAGTATGTATGTGCCAAAATGACATGAGTTTGGGTTATTTATGAATTTTAAATTTGCCTGCATGCATGATATAAGGATTACTCAGTATTTACAATGGCTTTGAGTATATTGCTATGTCAGTTCTAGAAAGATATCATATTGTGATTTGAACTGAAATCAAACAGATGAGGTACCATAGAGATATCAAAGTCCAGAACAAGTAAGAGAGAGATTACAATGTAGTAAGAGTTTTTTCTAGAATAATAAAATATTATATTAAGGGCCCTGACACTATAGAACCCCTTTGTGAGGTCTGCGCCTTAGGGGTGAAACGACCTAACCCTGGCAGAGTCCAGTATACGGGGGTCGGATCTCGTGTCCAACACTAACCAAAGACAGGATCCTGGTGGCATGAGAGTACAGTTTGTAGTGTCCAACATCGACCAGAGATAGGATCCTAGTGACACTAGAATATAGAAAAGCCATGTAGTGTCCAACATCAACTAGAGACAGGATCATGGTGCTACTAGAGTAATAATTAGATTGACTCTCCGCATGTTTACTCAGTTAGAGGAGTCCAGTTTACGACATCATAGGATGCCGAGGCTAGAGAGCCAGAGTTCCTGTAGCAGACCAGGACAACAGTTAGACTTAGCTATTCTGGGGTGTCGGCTAAGTCTTGTACAGTGGGATCGTAGTTCGCTACGAGTCTTCATATGTAGAGTACACTGTATATGATCAGGGCATAAGATAAAATATGTTCATATAGGTTCACAGAGTTTTTATAAGTTAAAGAGTTAAGAAAGATATGAGTTAGCTTCACATCAGTTGTTCTTTAAGTGGAATTTTAGTATTTTTTGTTAATTAATTGTATTTACAACTTTGCATCAATTATTATCATAATGAAATGTTGACATCTTCTATTGTTTAAATTAAATTGCTTAGACCTTCTCAGTGTAGTATTTCTTGTATATTATTCTAAATAATAAGCACAAATGAGTTTTTTTTGTGATGGTTGGGTGAAATTCTATTCACTGAGCCAGTAGCTGACCAACCTACTGAAACATTTTTCAGGTCAACGTCAGCATGAGGAGGCTGAAGGATCGTATCACCTGAGTACATAGAAGGTAGTTAGTAGTTAGTTAGAGGTCTCTTAGTCCTTTCCCCTCGGTCCTTGGGCATATGGTGGGTTAGAGAGAGAATGTGGTAAAATATGTAGTTAGTTTTCAATTATCTGCTGTGTTTTATAATCTGCATGAGAAATGTAATATGTCATGTAAACTTGTTTTTATTCTTAGTAAGGTTAATGGAAAGTCGCTTCCGCAGTTTTATTATAATTAAATGTTATTCAAGTTTTATGTTTTTCATTTAAGTTAATCTAAGTGATCAAGAAAAGAAAAAGTTAAGAGTGGTTTACCGAGGGTGACTCCTCGATCTTCGGGGTCATTAGAGATGGCACGGAGGTCGGGGCATCACAAATCATCTACCATCAAGAACACATGATCATGCGTCTTCTTTGTTCAATCTATACAACAAGATTCCTTATTATGATATGTTTCACATCTTTGGTTGCTTATGTTTCCCTTGTCTCTGAGACTTCAACAAACATTAATTACAACCAAGATCATTACCATGTGTCTTTCTGGGTTATAGTGATGTTTATAAAGGATGTTGATGCCTACATATCTCTACTAACAAAATTTAGTTCTCAAGATATGTCATTTTTAATGAATATGTGTTTCCTTTCAAAGAGCATGTTCCACATAATGTTGCACTGGGTGAACTTACAGTGTTTTCTAAGTTTCATAATGTCTCAAATGTTTCTTCAGTAGATCAAAGTAAAAAAATTCTATTTATTCAAAGCCTATTGACTATGTTGAGGATGTATATATGTATTTTGGTGAGAAAGATAATGCTCTGTGTAACATTGACAAATCTCATCTAGCTGCTCAACATACTTCATCTGATCTCAATGATTGTCTTAATATTGATTCATGCAACAACGTCCATCCCCTTCTTCCAGTTCACACTAATTCACTTAATCAAACTAAATGCTATTCTCCTGATATGGTTACTCTTGACAATGTCCAACATGCAATAACACCAGAATCTGATATAGTATTTCCACCTATAATATCATGTTCAGGAACCAGTTTTGCAGTTAGTATACCTACTTCATAGCAAAAAACTTATGTTCCAGGCTCTTCAGTACTCAACATACATCCTATGATTACCACGTCTAAAGCAATGATTCTACATCAAACCTCTCACTATTTTATGCTTGCTCAAGCTATTCCTAAATTGTCTCGCTCTATCAAAAGTGCTCTTAAGTGTCCACACTGGGTGCAGGCCATGAAATATGAGCTAAATGCCTTGAATAAGAATGCTACTTGGCATCTAGTTCTACGACCTTCTCATGGTCACATGCTTGTGTCCAAGTGGATATTCAAAAACAAATTCAATGTTGATGTCACTTTAGAGAGGCTCAAAGATTGTCTCATAGACAAGGGATACAATCAAGATGAAGGAATTGACTATATTGAGACTTATAGTCCTGTTGTCAAAGCCACTACTATCCATGTTGTTGTCACTCTAGCTGTACCTTCATGTGGAAGTTCATGCAGGTTGATATCTGTAATGCGTTCCTCAATGGTGATCTACTAGAACTTGTTTAACTTGAACAACTGCCTAATTTTACTAATATAAAGTACCCTAACTATGTCTGCAAGCTCAACAAAGTTGTATATGGCCACAAACAAGATCTATGAGTTTGGTTTAACAAACTCAGCAATTTTCTTCTAGAATTCAGATTTCTCTACATCAGCGTTGATCCTTCTTTATTTGTATATCATCATCAATGAAACATCATATACTTGATTCTGTATGTCAATGATATTATCCTCGTTGGCAATAACACATCATTTGTCACTTTATTTCAACAAGACCTGAGTAATGTATTCAATCTTTGAGACCTTGGTAATCTCTCTTATTTTCTGGGAATTCAAGTATCAACTTCTAAATCGGGCCTTCTTCTTACTCAGGAAAAATATATTATAGATGTTTTATGACATGTTGACATGTGTGACTGCAAACCAGCTTCCACTCTGATAACCTTAAATTTTCACAAGGTTGTTGATTCATCTACTTTTTAGGATGCTCAGTTGTAGATACGCGTTGTTGGATGCCTACAATATATCACCATCACTAGGTGGGACATTGCTTAGTAAACATTGTGTGTGAGTTGCTATCCTATCCTACTGATCACCATTTTCTTCTTATTAAATGGATCTTACAATACCTCAAAGGATCTCTAACTATTGGATTGCACATTCAACCAGTTCAGTCTTTATGTCTTACTGCCTTCAGTGATTCTGATTGGGCAGGTTGCCCCTCTACTAGAAGATCATCAACTGGATTTTGTGTGTTTTTGGGTAGATCTTGTGTTTCCTGGAGTGCCAAAAAGTTGACCACAATAGCTCGTTCTAGTTGTGAGGCTGAGTATAGGGCATTGGCATCCACAATAGCAGAGCTCATGTGGATCTCTTTTCTTCTTTGGGATCTCGACATACCTCTTCCACAACCAGCTCAACTTCTCTGTTACAATCTTGGAGCTCTACAACTATTAGTCAATCTAGTATTTCATGCAAGAATGAAGTACGTCAAGATTGACTATCACTTTATTAGAGAAAAGGTAGCTCTTGGCCACATTGTTACTACACACATTACATCATCTTAACAATCGGCAGATGTCTTCATAAAACCATTGACTAAAGTTGTGTTTCACTTCTTGAGAAACAAATTGGGACTTCAGTTGCCCTCGTCCACTTTGCGGGGGGGGGGGGGGGCATTGGTTAAAACGTGGCACTCAATATGTTTTATAGAATGTCTATATCTCGCAACCTCTGATAATGTGATGATACACTTTTCTTGATTAGCAAGTAATGGGACAAGGCCCATGTAATGCCCTGCCATCCTTGTACAAATACATCACATATACTATGTAAAGAGGTGAGTGCTGAGCATAGAAATCTCAGCTACACATATACACATTTGAATATGAAAAGCACACTCTCTCTCTCTTGCCTTTCTCACTTCTCTCTCTCAATCCTTCTCAATTCTTTTTCTTTATTCTCAAATCTAGGGGTTAGTTTATCAATCCTAATTCATTCCAATCGACCTTCCGGGCAACAGTCACCAACTCGATGGCTACCATCGACCAACAACATGTCTCTACCATCAATCGATAGTTTCCAAGTCGACAACCATCAATCGATGGCCAGAGCTCAATATACAATCAATCAAGAATTCAAGACCATCAACCTCATCTATCGTTCATCTTCCCCATCAACCTCTATCTAGTTTTCTTAGCCACAAAGCAATCGATCTCAACCCTACATGTGGCACAAATCTGACCATTGACATCTGAGTATGAAGGCCTATAAATAACCATCACACGACCATAGAAAATCTCTCTCAGAATTCACACTGCTCAAAGGGCCAAGGGTGTTATGACTCCAAGTCATTTCTAGATTGATTGACCTGGTCATATCTAGAGTGATCGACCTCCTATGTCCAGATACATCAATCATCTTATTTCTCCTTAGAGCCATCAAACTCTCTCTCAAATGTGACATCAACCTCTAGGTCGATAGAAATGATCGATCGACCTTTCCTTCAGTAACTCAAAATAGCCATTGACCTCCCTCTACTAGGGCCATCGACCTCTTCATCGAGATATTGTCGATCCACCTACTTCAACTATAAGTGAGGGTTAATACCTAGAAGAGAGAGAATGAAGGAAGTCTGTTATCACACAGTATGTCGAGCTACTTCTACTGTAGACATGACCATGATTATGTCCTCTTCCTCTACCATTGATTTTATTCTCTCCATGTCAAGGGAATAGTCTTTTCATTGGTGTGTTGGGGCTAGCCTTGTTACCCATTTCTTACAATTTTATTCTTATTTCAAGCCTTGCATGAACTCATTTAATTCATTATCAATCTTTTAATGCATGTTTTTTGGATGGATCACCCTCTTTACATGATTTATTATAATCTTAGACCATGAGAACTTAAACATTTAAGATTTAAAAAATTGATTGGTTTTGATTGATTCCATGATGAGTAATTCTGATGGGAAGTCTTAGGAGTAGCAAACAAATAACTTGTATGCATTGATACATCAAGATTACAATGATATCCATTCATGTAAATTTCTAACACCAAAATGAAAAACTTGCACATATCCAATTATCCCTTTGTATAAGCTTGGATTTGAACGAATGCATAGATTTTGGGTGGTGGCAGTAAAACTGATTCTACCCCAATGTTTTCCATCAATGATCTAGATTCAATTTTATTCCAGGTTTTACTTTCTTGCAAATATCTTAACTCAAACCTAATTCAAATCTCAATTTTAAATATTACCCTTAGTTCAACTGAATACAAACTATAAGCTTCTTAAAAAGTTATCCCTTGGGATTCGATCCTAAACTATACTGCAATAAGATATGTCCACTTGCGGGTGGCATTATTGCGAATTTGTTTTGGTAAACTCTAGAAATATCATTCCTAGTGAACTTGTTAGTGTGATAATATCCACATCAGCTATCATTGTCTAAATCTTATAATTTTATTTTTAGGTCTATAGAGTTCGTCATCCAGAAAGGACCGACAATCATTTTGTTGTTTGCACTTCTGTGAAGACATTTTTAGAAGACCGTTGTTGTCACTTGTAGATATAAAATCATATTTAGAATTTTTCATGTGGTTTTGGATCAATCGCTGGTGATGGGCCATGCACACCTTCTATGCTTGTAGAAAAAATAGGCAAGACAACGGTTAGGGAGTAAAGGTCGTACCCATCCTAATCTTGTACCCAATGGAATAGGATGGACACAATCAAGTAGTAGCGATGAGATTGGTGCAAGGTTATTGAGTCTAACCTCAGGGAGGGATACAAAATCTTCAGTCACTCTAGGGGGAGTCCCTAGTCACATGCTTCAATAATTCATCTCTCCACTGTTTCAATGTGGAAGGTGATATTACTGACCTATTTTGACCCATGACATCTAGGTTGAGGGAAGGAGGGGGATATGGAGGGGGAAGGACCTGAATCATAAGTGCACTGTTTGGCATATGAAGTTCCTTACCTCTAGCAGTAGGCACAAGTACATCCTGGCCAGAACAACATAGATCACCTTTAGCAAGTAAACTAGATGTTCTCACTCATTGTAACTGCATTGAAATCACTTGTGATGTCTTTGAGGAAGGCCTCAACCGTGATCACAATCCATGACGTGTCATTCGGTCTATGTTGCCATCGATATAAACCAACCAAGAAACTAAAGGGAGAGATCATCTGACACGACAAGTAAAGGGCACACCCTTAAGCATAAACTATGAAAGAGACCTCTGTCCAACCATCTCAACTGTATTGTGGACAAGACATCTATCTCTTAACCCATGCTATGTGGCAGGCTACCCATAGCCATGGCATCTGATTTTTCCCAAGATGAGAAGAAAACTAGTGCCTTAAGCGAGGTCAATCTTTCAACCATGGTAGCCGTCAGACACAAGGTGTGAGTTCATTGTGAGCTTCATCCTATGTTTTTACCTCAACCTAGATGACCTTGATGTCCAACCTTAGATTCTTTGATGCTTCCATTTTTTAAGATTGTCCTCATCTTCAAGAGTCATCTCAGATCCCAAGGATCCACATAGACCATTAGTGGAGGCAAGGGGGGAGACTAGTCCCCAAGGTTGAGCAAGTTGAGGGCTCAAGAAAAGATTATCATGACAATGGTGTGATGATGTGTGCTACTACAGAAAAAAGTAGCACAACCTCAAACTATGACATTGTCATTACCAATTCCCATGGTCCAAGCACCACTTGAAAACATCTTTCAAAATATTGTAGGTTGACCCTATAGGGTACAAACATTGGTAACCTCTAACAGAAGGTACTCTAGTAGATGGTCATTGTGATGCACTTATTCTTTGCTAGGATACTGCTATTTCCACTTCTTTTCATCTTCTACAATGTTCTCTTTCACCTCAAAGTCATAGATCCACGACCTATCCATCATCTGACGTCTTATATCTGGAAGACCATCAATCTCCATAAAGAAGATGGCAACCAGTGAAAGGGGTGTTGTTTTCCTAGGGTTCACCAAGGAGAGGGGGCACACTCTAGAGAGAGATATTTGAGTTCATCCTCGTAAATCCCTCCCACCAATAAACCATGATTCATCAAGCCGCAAGGTTGAACATCCTTGTTTCTCCTGCTTGCATGAATTTTACCACCACCCCCAATGAAAAAGATGCCATGACCAAAGGGGAAACTCTCAAGTCGCAACACTCGGCTTATGTGGGGGTGAAAGGTGTTGTTGGGCGATATCCTAAGCTATTATATATGGTTTGATCAAAAAAATTTTGGGGGCACAACCACATTAAATATTCCCAATCCAAACCCTAATCTCTAGAGTAGAACTCACTAGGGTGGAGGGATGACAAGGAAGTTTCTTGGGGACGAAGAGGTCATATATTAGGACAAGGAGAGACATGATGGGGGATAATGTACCAACTAATAGAGAGGATGGTCAAAGATGAACTACCAAGGCAACGAATCAACTCACCAATCAACTATGCCATCGCCCGCTATCCTATACTCATACTTCACCCTATAGATATTAGGAAATTAGTATAGCATTAGAAAATAAAATAAAAAGGGTATGATATATTATATTATACATGATACTGCAATTAGATATTTTATTTATTTTAATGACTACAAGCTTCTTTGTTATATATATGACCATAGTTTCATTCAAACCCCTCCAATCTAGTTCTTCAAGTCAAGACTGATTCATACACAAACTGTACCTCAATGACATATTTTAATTTTATGTGTCTCAAACTGGTCTAGTCTGTTTTTCTGAGAGCGGTCTCATTTTGAAACGACATATAACATTATTTTCACACATATTAAAGCAAATCGACCACATTAAAGGATACATGTAACATAAAAGAGAAGCAAAAATTAATATATTCCATGATATATTGGTACCTACAAATATATGGCCTTTCCAGCGAGTCATACCCAGATTTTCGAAATGTCCATATCTTTTGTTGGGGTGTGTGGTCTAGTTTCATGCTCGGGCAATGTTTGGAAAACTCAGCTTACAACCAAACCACACAACAATTATGGGTTTTAGGTGAGGGTTTGGTCGGCCAAAAGAACATACTAAAATGAAGATATTTTCATAAATGATATATGTATAACAAATTATAATATAGTTTTGAAAATGTGTATCAACTGGTACATGTAACCTATATATATCATCCATAAGACTACTACACTTACAACTTGTTAAGTAATTCACATAGATGAAAGTAGTTTATGGATGAGCATGTTTAAAACTAAGATTTTTATCTTGTATATACAAGAAAATATTTTGAAGTCATCTAACACATTATTAAATTTCAACAATTATCATTAACTATAAATGGTACATTTTATTTTGACTAATGGTCTACATATTTTGATTAATATGATTTTTAAAACAAATCTAGTGTTAGTAGATACATCCAATCTCTAATGTTAGATTATGTTGTAAATCATTAAAAACATGTTAATTGTATAGTGTGAGATGCATCATTTAGGCTTGCACCAAGGCCAAAGTTGTGGTGGGGCTGTCCTTCCTAGACATGGTCCCTCCAACTAGCCAGTTCAGTGCATAGTACATAGGTCATGCATGGAGTTTTTTTTTCTTTTTTGTTTCCACTGGGATTTGAACTGTATAAAGTCCCATCAAGGGATTGCTACTCTGTACTAGCTAAGCTACACCTAATGGGCATGTAATATGTAAGTTGGGTGCATACAATAAAATTTTACTTTATTGCATTATTCTTTTGGTCTTATTAAAATAATAAGAAAAATTATATTTTGGATCAAATTTAATTTTGAATTTTTGCAATCAAAATTATCTTACCAAATAAACACTTTAGATTTAAGCATGTGGACATATATATGCATATGTAATTTATTTGTGTTTCTACATTTTTGAGCTTGGGATTACCTAGGCCCTTACCTGGCCCTTATGAAAATTTGATAAAATTGTAGACTGGCCTACCCGTACAAATTTTAGGGATCGGGTCAATGTCTGATTGCCAATTGAAACATAGGTCAGATTGGCATGGGCGGTCCGATGGTCATCTCTAGCCACAAAGATATTATTACATTTCCTTAAAGTTAAGGTGTCTGAAGCATTAGACAAAAAGAGGGAATTTTTGAAGAAAAAGAAACTTATTGCTACATTCTCTTTTTCTTATTCATCCTCCTCTCTATTTATCGATCAATCTCTCTCTTTTTTATTATGCTCTCTCTGTTCCTTTTGCACCTATTCATTTATTTCCCCCATGCACCTTTAATTTTACATTTTAGAAGTATCCTTGAGAAGATGAGATTTGTCATGTGATAGTAGGAGGTTTTGTTGTCAAGCAGAGAACAAAGTCTTGCCATCTCAATGGAATTGGAAAAATTTCATGAAGTTTTATTTGTGAGGATGCCTTTTTTGATGCCTTGGACTAAACAAAAATCTAATAAATATGATGACAATCAAATGGTTGGTTTCTACATATAGACATGTTACTTTCTGACCACACTATACAAATCATGCAATGCACCATCATCAAAGGTTTGGTAGATGAGTCTTACATTATTAATGTAAGAATGGCAGGCACACCTTTGTTTACCACATGGGATTCTCTCCCTTGATAGGCACTCTTTCTAGTAATTTTAAAGTGCACCAGACAGTTGGTGATGTTATTGTATAAAAACTACAAAAGTACAGTGCATCTTGTATAACAAATTGTCTTTATTTATGCCTTTCTCTTTTGATACATTTGGAGAACTTGCTAATGAGGGGACATGTCTTTACAACGGTTTCATCACGTCACCAATAACAACCTTATGATATCATCGTCTACATCATATAATTTTATTTTTAAATTTGTGGACTTTGTCATCTAGAAAGGACTTAGATTCCAATTTGTTGTCCAAGTTTCTGTGAAGACATTTTTAAAAGACTATTGTTGTCACTTCTAAATATACAATAATCTTCTAACTTTGTCTTTTGATTTTGGATAGATCTTTGATGATGACCTACGTGCACCTACCATGTCTCATGAAAAAATAGGCAAGTCAACTATTAGGGAGGACATAGTTGTACCCATCCTGATCTTGTACCCAATGGCATCAAAGAGACACAATCTAGTTGTGACGATGATATTGGTATACCTTTATTGCATCTGACCTCAGGGCGGGATACAAAGTCTTTAGTCATTGTAGGGTATGTTTGCAGTCACATGCTTGAATAATTCATCTCTCCACCGCTTCAAGGGGTGTATGATATTAATGACCTACTTTGTCCTGGGACCATATAGGAGGAAGGAAGGAGGGGGACAAAGGGGGGATCTAGAGAATAATTGTAACAGTCGAGCCCATTGCCCAAGGCTCTAGTAGAGTTTTAGGAATGATGATTGGCCCCACAAACCACCACTAGCCTTAACTGCGCACTTTGTCCTTGCTCATACACAAGCCAGTATAAATGTCTCGAGTGATCACCCATCCTAGTACTACTATGGGCTGAGCACGCTTAACCATAGAGTTATTTAGTGATGGGCTCCCTGAAAAAGAAGGTGCACCTTGGTAATATGAGTAGCCCAATCATTCTTTTTAAGATCATTTTGTCTGAAGCCTCAAATCATGGGACGTTACAATATCACCCACTTGCATAATAAATCAAACCAAATAAAAATACGAGGGCATATCAGTCATTGTACAATTCCATTGCTTTGCCAACGAGAAACAAAAAGAGAGGGGGAAAGGACGAGATTGCCCCTGTGGAATCAAATCCTCCTTTTAGCAAGGGAGTGGGCACCCTGGTCATATCCTAACCAGGTATGCTCCAGCCCGCTTCCATGGCGAGTCGTAGAACCAAGGGATCAGATCCTCGATCAGCTTTGAGAGCTAGAGGTTGCATCGCTGAAAACTGGAATCGCTGGTGAGTTCGCCAACTTTTCCAGATCAGTCTGATCCCGCTATTGGGTTCTCTGTGGCACAGGAACTCCAAGAAGGAACCTTCCCACTGACGAGAACAGGGGAAGAGGACACGAAGCCAAAACCATCGAAAACTCGAAGAAAAAACTTCGAATGAAGACTCCTACAGGATCACGGAGGCAAACCGTAGAGAATGCATGTTTCGGTGAGGGCGGAGGAGCAAGGAAACGCAAACACGGTCGGCGGCGGCGGATCTCACCGGCGGTCTATAGGACCCGGTGTTCCAAAGCACCACGAGGAAAACAGGGAGTAGGGGAAGGAAGCTGAGGCTCCGTAGGTGCTTACCGAGGTCCCAATTGGACCAAAGGTGACCAGAGGCGTCGGTGCGTGGCCGAGGTTGCCGGGAAAGAAAAATGGAGTAGGGCGGGGAGATCGGGGGTACCTCGGACCGAATTGGAAGAGGAGGAAGAAAGGTAACAGCCCGAGGGTTGTTTTCCAGGCTTCCGGTAGGTAATAGGGTGGATTTATCCCACTCTGTAACCCCTCCGCGAAGAGGAGGCGGAGAGCCCAGTTGGGCGTTTTGCACACAGAGCGAGAGAGACGATGAGTGGGTGCTCAAAATTATAGGAATTGAAAGCCGAAGCCGTTGGAGGAAAAATCACAAGAAACGGTTCCGAGAGGAGGGAGAACGGATTGCGGGAGTGTAGGGGCGCCGATCTGCTGTGAAACGGCCGGCCAGCTGGAGGAAGAAGACGCTATCGAGGCCGTTAGATCAAATCGAGATCGAATACCAGCTGTTGGATGGCGCGCTGAAGGTGAAAGGGGCGCGTGACAGAGAAAAATAACGGAACTATAGCGTTACAAATCAAATACATGAAATCGATTAAAACACTTTAATCACACTATAATAAAAGCTTATAAAATGCATTAGAGGGGTCAAATCAACTCCAAACAACACCAAATTTGAACCATAGGCTCATAATGACGAAAACTACAATGCTATATAATCACTTTCTCGTTTAATGCATAATATGGCCATTAATAAATATATAGCCCATAAAGGAGTATAAAAATACATTAAAATCAAGGAATTATATGAAAAGGCTACTTAATGAGAAACATGTGAGTAAATTCGACATATAAAACACATTAGGGTACAAATACTCATTACTCAACAAAATAACATATTATTATGAATTAAAATCATATTTCGAGGAGAGAGAAAATAATAAAGGTTAATATACACATATATGAACTCAAATACATATTATTAATAATATATTTATCCAAAAAGCTCCAAATAAATATAATCTACTATATTATCCCATTAAAGACAAAATTACAACATTAACCCTAACTTATCTCCTAATGTGGGTTATTTGTGCAAACACCCCTCAATTTACATCAATGAGGGTAAATAGTGATTTCAACATCAAGTTGTGCTCAAATTGCACAAGGAGTCCAAAATGATCCAAAAGGATGGGAAATTTATGGAAAAGGTCCAAATGGACTAAAAGTCAAAGAAAAGCTCAAGAATGGGTAAATTGCATGGAAGACCCTGAGATTCAGTATGTTACAGCACACCACCCCTTAAAGAGGATTTCGTCCCCGAAATCACAACAAGAGGAAAGAGAGGGTGAGTGTGTAACATCCCAACCATAAACAACTAGGTTATAACCCTTCATCTAGGGTACAACACAAAATCTACATAAGTCAGGTATTACTAAGGTTTCCACAAAACCTATAGCCTTTTATCAAACCCAACATAATAAGCATCTTCGCCTAATAGGCACAACTCTATCATGAAGAAGCAGCATATCTATTATACTAACACTTGTGCCATATTTTATTACAAAACAATTATATCTCAATATTATATCATGGGTATCTCCCTCATTAAGGGTTTTAAGCACAATTAGGGTTTACAAGGCCATTACAACCTATACTAAACCAATCCCAACAACAATTAATGTATTAGGTCAAAACCTAAATAACTCAACATTATTACCCAATAACTACATCATGTGGGATTATGCCATATAATTTTATCAAACAAATTATTACCCTAATAACAGGTCTAAGGGTATATGGATTATATCTAAGGAACATATTGGCACAACATCTAACATACTCATATCCATGTCATCACTAATCATTTTCTCTCACAACACTAATTACTATGAATTAACCTCACATTATATGAATCTAATTACTCATTATCCTATTAATGATTTTATCCATAAACCAGTAAGATGATCAATAAGATGTATTTTAATCAACAAGGTGCTATGCCTAACATGTGTTGCTAATTAGGTCACAACTATGATTAAGTGATTATAATCCATTTACATGCATTAAGGTATATCATGTGATGACACCTAATGTCACTAATGTGTCAAGAAAGGCATGAAGGGTATATATGTACATATGTTGTCAAGGCTAGATGATTACATCCTAGGGTTTAGGTCAACATGACCATTACATATTAAGGCATCCTAAGGGTGCATTTTACCATTAGGGTGACTTAATCAAAACTAGATGTATATTCACATATGAATAATTAATGATTATGTGCATCAAGAATATATTAAGGTTCAAGCATAAGGATTACATGACTTATTCATTATTTATAATCAAACAAGATGAATTACAATTATATTAGGTTTATTAAACTCTAAACACATAAGCTCTCTATTCCCATGTCTAAGGAGTTATGGTTTCTTGATTTCAAGGCATTGAGGGATTCCAACCCCCTAAAGAGGATTTCGTCCTCGAAATCAACAACTCCTAAAATCTAACAAGGTACTAACACTACCTTTCCACTCAAAAGGTTGACTAAGTCAAACTACTCTAAGGGTATAAGATCCAACATGAAAGTCTTACTATCCACTATCCTCCAAACTAAAGGTATAACATAGGGTACACTAAACCCTAAACATGGAAATCTAAGGCTCATATAAGATACTTAGGGATTACAAGATGATTTTTGTTTGAGAAAAGAAATCAAATCATCATATAAGGATTCTAAGGTTATTCAGCAATAAGGCAATATGTCTAAAGGTAGACTATTTTGAGATGTCTGTTTCAGATCAGGCCAGGCCAGGTCATATGAGCTCAGGAGTCCTCGTGACCAAGCTAGTGGGGCGGAGGAAAATATTGCCAGCCCCCAAGCTCTGACCCTTTCTAGACACCATCACTTCAACTTCTTGCTCTAATAGCTACTCAATTAGACAATTCACCAAAAAGTTGACAAATTTTATTTCTAATAAGAAATTATTATGATCCTAAATCAAACATTCTTTATAGGTCAACTCTAAGGTGAAAAACTAACTAAAGGGAAACTATATAAGATAAGGGTTCTATCTAGGAGACAATTTTGAACTAGTCAAGAATCCGACTACCTTGATGCTCTGATACCATGCTGTAAAGACCAAAAGTCTCTACTATAAACATGATAAACAAAAACACCAATGGTGTGGCAGCGGAAGAATTAAATCTTGACATTATTCAAAATGTATAAAGAGTACATTATAAAATTTCCCCAAATGGGAGTACAACTTTATACAAGCAACTACAAGGATCTAGGTAGAGGAAGACTTAGACTAATACAACATTGTCTCCAAACAAACTATTTAAAACATATAAGCAACTATGATCATATACTATATGTTCTTCATCTTCTATCCTTAGCCTTAGGTTCACCAAGCTTCCATGCGCACTCTGATCCTAACCTGGATGGTTGGGGTCATCCAGCAAGAGAAAGATAAAAGGTATGTGTTAATAAAAAGGGATAGGACAAATAATAATAAAAAGCTTTGCAATATAAAAGATTCTCTACAATAAGATATTTCAAAAGAAATGAGGCAAATATATGAATATGAGAGAGAGAAACTGCCACATTTAAATATCAACAATTATCACATTTGCATGAATATAAATTATGACTCAACATCCTCTCAATGTAGGGTGAGGCACCTACCGGACCTCACCAATGGCAGGGGGACTAAAACCCCAGTGCCTAAAAAGTGGCAGGGGAAATAAAACCCCAGTGCCTAATATATAAAATGGCAGGGGGACTAAAACCCCAGTTCCCGGCAGGAGGACTAAAACCTCAGTGCCCTGTGGGTGGTTTGTACTCATGTACACTACATTGTCAATTGGCCAATAACTATATCATGCATAAACATTCACTTGGCAGCATAGTGAAAAGTAACAAGATAGCATTGGGAATGAAACCCAAATAAATAATCTCAATCAACAAGCCATCATAGGCAACATCATTATACAAGAATTCCAACAAGTAAAGGAGCCAACAAGGAACAACATTATACAATGTTTCCACATATCTCAAAAGGATGAGCCACATAGTCAATAACAAGATTAAGGAGATACATTCAAATGAGCCACAAGGACAACCACAATATATATAAGATTTACAAGTATTTCAAAAGATGAGTCAATAAAAAGATTAAATCATTTCCAAGTAAAGGAGGCAACATATGAAGAAGAATGATTCCAATGATTAAGTCATAATGGCATAAGCTAAGTAAAGAGCCAATAAATGCAATTAGAAGGATTACTAGGCTAGCACAATAATGAGTGGGGTTGGATAAAAGCCCAACTGAAAGATAGGTATGATTTGCACATTATATATTCCACACATTCATCATAGATGTCACATACATAAAATAGACTTCACATACAAAATAGGGCTCACATGCTAAATAAGTTTCACATACCTTAGATTAAATACATTACCATCATATCCATCAAACAGATAGTATCACCATCCATATATCCTAGTTATAAACATAACACATGTATTAATATATATAAAGACATAAATCATAAGAAAAACCCTAATTTTACAAAACTACGATTTAGAGTTCAAAACCAAGTCCAAACGATTACTCTTAATCTCCTGATTAAGAAAACATATCTTATTATATAAAACAGAGTTAAAATGAATTAATTATGTATTTTAAAACATTTACATACTAAAATGCCAATCAAAGCAAACTTCGGAAAACCCTTGAGAATCAGGTCTCAAAAATCATAAAATCAGATTCTACGTTAAAAATCCTTTCCATCGACTATTTATTCATATTTTTCTGATAAAGGATCGATTTACTATGAATTAAGTAAACCTGACCAATCAGAAATTAGGAAAACTATAGTGTGACATGTATTTAAACCGAAATGTAATTCAATGTAAATAACAGGGGAAAAGACTAAACTACCCTTGCATAATAAATAAAACCAAATAAAAATACGAGGGCATATCAGTCATTGTACAATTCCATTGCTTTGCCAACGAGAAACAAAAAGAGAGGGGGAAAGGACGAGATTGCCCCTGTGGAATCAAATCCTCCTTTTAGCAAGGGAGTGGGCACCCTGGTCATATCCTGACCAGGTATGCTCCAGCCCGCTTCCATGGCGAGTCGTAGAACCAAGGGATCAGATCCTCGATCAGCTTTGAGAGCTAGAGGCTGCATCGCTGAAAACTGGAATCGCTGGTGAGTTCGCCAACTTTTCCAGATCAGTCTGATCCCGCTATTGGGTTCTCTGTGGCACAGGAACTCCAAGAAGGAACCTTCCCACTGACGAGAACAGGGGAAGAGGACACAAAGCCGAAACCATCGAAAACTCGAAGAAAAAACTTCGAATGAAGACTCCTACAGGATCACGGAGGCAAACCGTAGAGAATGCAGGTTTCGGTGAGGGCGGAGGAGCAAGGAAACACAAACACGGTCGGCGGCGGCGGATCTCATCGGCGGTCTATAGGACCCGGTGTTCCAAAGCACCACGAGGAAAACAGGGAGTAGGGGAAGGAAGCCGAGGCTCCGTAGGTGCTTACCGAGGTCCCAATTGGACCAAAGGTGACCGGAGGCGTCGGTGCGTGGCCGAGGTTGCCGGGAAAGAAAAATGGAGTAGGGCGGGGAGATCGGGGGTACCTCGGACCGAATTGGAAGAGGAGGAAGAAAGGTAACAGCCCGAGGGTTGTTTTCCAGGCTTCCGGTAGGTAATAGGGTGGATTTATCCCACTCTGTAACCCCTCCGCGAAGAGGAGGCGGAGAGCCCAGTTGGGCGTTTTGCACACAGAGCGAGAGAGACGATGAGTGGGTGCTCAAAATGATAGGAATTGAAAGCCGAAGCCGTTGGAGGAAAAATCACAAGAAACGGTTCCGAGAGGAGGGAGAACGGATTGCGGGAGTGTAGGGGCGCCGATCTGCTGTGAAACGGCCGGCCAGCTGGAGGAAGAAGACTCTATCGAGGCCGTTAGATCAAATCGAGATCGAATACCAGCCGTTGGATGGCGCGCTGAAGGTGAAAGGGGCGCGTGACAGAGAAAAATAACGGAACTATAGCGTTACAAATCAAATACATGAAATCGATTAAAACACTTTAATCACACTATAATAAAAGCTTATAAAATGCATTAGAGGGGTCAAATCAACTCCAAACAACACCAAATTTGAACCATAGGCTCATAATGACGAAAACTACAATGCTATATAATCACTTTCTCGTTTAATGCATAATATGGCCATTAATAAATATATAGCCCATAAAGGAGTATAAAAATACATTAAAATCAAGGAATTATATGAAAAGGCTACTTAATGAGAAACATGTGAGTAAATTCGACATATAAAACACATTAGGGTACAAATACTCATTACTCAACAAAATAACATATTATTATGAATTAAAATCATATTTCGAGGAGAGAGAAAATAATAAAGGTTAATATACACATATATGAACTCAAATACATATTATTAATAATATATTTATCCAAAAAGCTCCAAATAAATATAATCTACTATATTATCCCATTAAAGACAAAATTACAACATTAACCCTAACTTATCTCCTAATGTGGGTTATTTGTGCAAACACCCCTCAATTTACATCAATGAGGGTAAATAGTGATTTCAACATCAAGTTGTGCTCAAATTGCACAAGGAGTCCAAAATGATCCAAAAGGATGGGAAATTTATGGAAAATGTCCAAATGGACTAAAAGTCAAAGAAAAGCTCAAGAATGGGTAAATTGCATGGAAGACCCTGAGATTCAGTATGTTACAGGGTGTATGATATTAATGACCTACTTTGTCCTGGGACCATACAGGAGGAGGGAAGGAGGGGGACAAAGGGGGGATCTAGAGAATAATTGTAACAGTCAAGCCCATTGCCCAGGGCTCTAGTAGAGTTTTAGGAATGATGATTGGCCCCACAAACCACCACTAGCCTTAACTGCACACTTTGTCCTTGCTCATGCACAAGCCAGTATAAATGTCTCGAATGATCACCCATCCTAGTACTACTATGGGCTGAGCACGCTTAACCATAGAGTTATTTAGTGATGGGCTCCCTGAAAAAGGAGGTGCACCTTGGTAATATGAGTAGCCCAATCATTCTTTTTAAGATCATTTTGTCTGAAGCCTCAAATCATGGGACGTTACAATCTCACCCACTTAGACTCTTGACGTCATCATCAAGGCTCAACTATATGGACTCATAATATTTCCCCATTTCAGTGTAGACCCAAAATAGCCCATGGGCACCCACATCCTGATCACGGAATAACAGCGCAAGGGTGGCTACATCACAATGCACAACCCTTTCCAACTTGCCAGGACTACACGAATCAAGACTGGCATACCACATGCCCATGTGGGCCCCACCTACTGGAGGGGTTTTGGCTCTGATATCATTTGTAATACTTGGGCCCACTACCCAAAGATCTAGTAGAGTTTCAGGAGTGATGATTGGCCCCACAAACCACCACTAGCGTTAACTGCATGCTTTGTCCTCACTCACACACAAGTCAAGATAAACTTCTCGACTGGTCACCTATCCTAGTACTACTCTGGACTGAGCACGCTCAACCATAGAGTTCTTTAGTGATGAGCCCATTGAAAAGGAGGTGCACCTTGGTGAGGTAGTCCAATCATTCCTTTTAAGATCATTCTATTTGAGGCTTCAAATCCTGGGATGTTACAATAAGTGTCTTACCCCTAGTGGTAGGTACAAGTACATGCAGGCCACAAATAACATCGACCACCTTCACCAGGTAAATTAGATACCTTCACTCATTGTAAGCAAGGTTTGAAATCAGTCATGACATTTTTTAGGAAGGCCTCCACCTTGATCAAGATCCACTAGGTGTTGATTAGTCCATATTACCATCGAGATAAACCCATCAAGAAATATAAGGAAGAGATCATCTAACACGACACGAAAAGGGCATGCTCTCAAGCCTAAACTAGGTAAGAGACTTTTACAGACCCATCTCGATTGTATTAGTGGACGAGAAATCCAACTCTTTACTTGTACTATGTGGCGGGCTTCTCGTAGTCATTACCCAAGTTCATCCTAATATGAGATGAAAACTAGTGGTTTAAGTGAGGTGATTCTTTCAACCATGGTAGTCGTCAGACACAATGTCTTAGTCCATTGTGAGCTTCATCTCATGTTATTTACTCAAACTAGGTGACCTAAATAGACACTCTTAGCTTCTTACATGCCACCATTTTTTGAGATTATCCTCATCTTCAAGAGTCACTTGAGAGCCCAAGGAGCCACATAACCCATCTCCAGAGGCAAGGGGGAAGTCTAATCCCTAGGGCATAGGAAGTTGAGGGCTCAAGAAAAGATTCTTATGGCACTAGCATGAGGATGTGTGGTTTTACAACAAAAGTAGCGCACTCTCAAACTATGGTATTGTTCTTCCAATGCCCATGATCCAGACATTGGTAGAAAAGATCTTTAAGAATATTGCAAGCAGACCCTCTAGGGCACTAACGTTGGTCACCTTTGGTAAAAGGTACTCCAATATATGGTCATTGTGATGCACTTATTCTTTGAGGGGTTACTACCTTCTACCACTTCTTGTTGTCTTTAAAAATGTTCTCATTCATGTCACAATCATAAATCCCTAACTTGACTACCATCCTACATCCCATATCCGACAAGCCATCGATTGCCAATGGGGACGAGGTGGCCAGGGAAAGGGAAATTGTTTTCTCATGGTTCACCAAGGATAAGGGATACACTTTAGATAAAGATCTCCAAGTCCATCCTTGTGAAGCCACCCCCCAATCATCCATGATTCGTTGAGCCATAATGTTGAATATCCTTGGTTGTCCTGCTTGTGAGCAGGTCATCGCAACCCCCGATGAAGAAGATTCCATGAACAAATGGGAAACTCTTAGGCCACACCACTCAGTCTATGTGGGGTTGAAGGGGGTTGTTGGTGAGATCCTAAGCTAGTATGTATGGTTCTAACCGAAGAAAGTCTAGAGGCACAACCACACTAGAGATTCCTGATCAAAACCCTAACCTCTATAGTAGGACTTACTAGAGTGGAGCAATGAAGAGGAAGGTTACTTGGGGATGAAGAGGTTGTATATTAGGACATGAAGAGATACTATGGGGGATAGTAATGACTAATAGAGGATATGACTATAGAGGAATCACCAAGGGAGGGAATCAACTCACCGATCGGCCATGCTATCGCCCACTACACTATACTCGTAATACACATCATACATCTTAGGAAATTAACATACCCTTCGAAGAAGAATAAAAAAAGTATGATATATAATAGTATACATAATACTACAATTAAATATTTTATTTATTTTAGTGACTACATGCTTCTTTGTTAGATATAAGACTATAGTTTCATGCAAACCAATCTGATCCAATCTGTCGGGCCAGACCTATTTCTTACACAATTCATTCCTCAGTCCCATATTTTAATTTTACGGGTGTCAGACTGGTCCAGCCCGTTTGTCCCATGTGGTCTCATTTTGAATCGACATACAAGACTATATTCACATATATTAAATCACATTGACCATGTTAACATATATATGTAATATAAAAAAGAAGAAAAAACCAATTTGTTCCATGATATCTTGGTAGCTACACATAGATGAGCTTCAACTGAGCCATAGCTGACTTTTCTAAATCCATGTCCATGTCCATTTTTTTAAGTGAAGTGTGGGTTGATTTCATCCTCGGGTAACATTTGAAAAACTCAACTCATAGCCGACCCACATAAAAACTATGGGTTTTAGATAAAGCTTTGGTCAGCCCAAAGAACATACTAAAATGAACATATTTTCTTAAATGATATATGTACAACAAATTTTAATATAGTATTGGAAATGTGTATCAATGGGTACATGTAACCTATATGTATCATCTGTAATACTACTACACTTACATGTTGTTAACTACAGATAGATGAAAAAATACAGTGTGGAATACACATGTTTAAAAATCACAGTCACATCCGACATATACATGAGAAATAATTAACAATCATCTAACTAATACATATATTCTACAATTATCATTAATTATGAACTACACATTTTATTTTGACTAATGATCTATAAATGTTTATTAATATGATTTTTAAAATGCATTTAGTGTTAGTAGATACATCCAATCTCTAATGTTAGATTGAGATTCAGATCATTGCAAACATGTTAAACATAAAAATTGTATAGCATGGGACTCATCTTGTAAGGCTTGCGTCGAGGCCAAAGTTGTAGTGGGTTTGTCCTACCTAGACATTGTACCCCCAATAGGCTAGTTCAACACGCAACCAGTACATATGTCATGCATGTATTTTTCCCCTCTTTTTTCTGTTTTGATTTGAACTGTATAAACTCCTATCAAGGGAGTGCTCCTCTACACCAACTCGGCTACACTAATTGGGCATGTAATATTCAAGTTAGGTGCATACGATTAAAATTTACTCTACTGCATTGTTTTATTAGACTTACTAAAATGGCTGAATAACCATATCTTATATCATATGCAATTTTGAATTTTTCTAGTCAAATATGTCTTGCAAAACATAAACTTTATATTTAAGCATGTGGTTGTATATATGTGTGTTTAAGTAATTTATACGAGTGCCTAGGTTTTTGAGCTTTGGATTACATTGACCCTTACTTGACCCTTATGAAATTCTGATAAAATTGTAGACTGGCCCACCCATACAAATTATAAGGATTGGGACCCAAGAGGGGATCTACTCCTCACTTAATTTTAGGAACAAACCATCTATTCCAAACACACTAAGAAGTATGTTAGAATAGGTGTATATTTTTCTCAAATAGTGGTATTCAAAAAGACCAGAGTATAGCAGATGAAATAAAAATTTCATGACTATATTCAATTTTATAGAAGTACATCATTATGTCCCATATAAGGTTTATATAAAAGTTACAAAATCATCAAGATATAAGTAGAGGGATATCCATCTATCTCAACTCTATCCCCCTAGAGCTCCACCTAGCAAGTCCATGTCACCATATCCAGTCTTCCAAGTCCTACACCTAGGGTTGGAAGCATACCCCAACAAAAGGAGAAAAGGTAGAAGATATTAGCATAAAGGTTGGTTTGTGCATATTAAATATGGATTGAGCAATATAAGGAATAAAGGACATCAAATAAATAAGGCTTACCATAGAATAGGAAAGTATCGTCCAAGCGGGTATCAAAAGAATAAGAATTACAATCAAATGATAAACAAGAAGAATACTTGTCATTGATAAAATATAAAAGTTGTGCCACAAAAGTACATATAAATTTTGGGCACAAAAGCCATCTTAATAATATTAACCTGCATGCATGTGATATAAGCATAACACTAGCATAATATAAAGTCAGTGGTGGTTAAGACATACAAGCTTAAAACCTAAAAGACAATGGCACACAACCAAACTCCCTTGGAATACAATCTAGGGTATGGGGCATACGATTATCCATCCCAAATATATAAAAGTGTAGGAGGACTAAAACCTCAATGCCTAATAATATCACATAAGGGAATAAAATCCCAAGAGAATAAAACTCAAATAACCAAAGTATTACATTACTCTAGGGCTACTGAATCACAAAGCATGCATAAATGTAGAGGCAAGTGAGAGCATGGTCATATAAAATAATAAGGTGAAAATATCCAACAATTAGTATGTCGGGTCAGAGGACCCATAGAAAAATATCCATCAATCTCCACAAAAAAGATGCATAAGAGTCCACAAGGATTAAAGTGAACAAGATATAAATAAGAGGCCAATAAGAATATCCATCACACTGAGTAATTAAGATCAGTAAAAGAGTATAAGTACTCAAATGTCCAACCTCTCAGGAGAGAGAGAACAATGTGTGTATTGTGTAAAGGACCAAGAGAAAGATATAAATTTGGGTGATTGCTCAATATAGAATAATAGGGAATGCAACATACCTCACATGAATTCTACATGTATCCAAGGTCAAAACACTAATTCCATCCCAACCCACAAGCAATCTATTAAAGGCATACATGAGATTAGGGTTAAGTTTACATTAATTATATAAACCCTAAAATTGCCTTTTTGATTATTATTAAATTAGGTTATGAAAATCATACCATCGATTAGATTTTTTCCTGAGTTCATATCATATTTTTGTTTATTTTTTTACTTATAAATTATTAGATATGGATTTTGGACATTTTAGCTAATTAAGAAAATTTAGAAAATTCATATATTTATTAGTTTAGAATCAAATGATGAAACCAGTACCATTGGATAGATAATAACACCATGATTCCAAAACATGTGTTATTTTATTTTTTCTGAGAAGTAAATAAATTACCAGTGAATATTACAATTTCTGACAAATAGTAAAACATAGAAAAGCCATGTGTGCAAGAAATATCCCCAACCAAGGGAGTGGTCTCGCTGAGGTGGCCCTATCAGCATCGGCCAAATGGGCGGGCCTATAGAAAAATCTGGAGCAGAGAGCACTGTGATCAAAGAAAAGCATGGATGGAAAAGACAACAAAACCCCTGGCAGAAAAACTAAAAGGAAAAGGAATGAAGGGAGGATTGGGAAAAAGACGAGAGGGAGTCTTCCTCTTTATCAAAGAAAATTTGATGAAAACATAGTTGCATGGAGCTCTCTAGGTCAAGACCAAAATAAAAAATCATGCATCAAAATCTACTATAAGCATAACAAGCAACTTCAACAGGCTATTATGGACTCAAAGACCCCCAAGAAATCAAAATATGGGGTTCATTGTCCCCCATCCTTTCCCTCCATCATTACTGGACAAAGCATGGATGATAGGAACCATCATGGATGACAACATGATCTCCCACCAGTTGAAACTCGATCAATGAACCACCAACAGAACTTCATGACGCCAGATAACACAAAAAATTGGGTAATGGCGATCAAAATCCAATCTTTTGCTTAGGGCTCACAAGCGGAAAGAAATAGGTGGGGGAAAAGGGAAAAAGAGGATTACCACATGGGGTTGAATTGGAGATTTAAACCCCTTTGTATAGGTGAGAGGAAAGGTTATGAGCCCTCTCCTGCCCTCACGGTCTCTGGAGATAAGGAGACAGTCCATGATCTCTTCCGATGTTGTTGGCAGACAAAAAGAGATAAGTGAGGTGAGAGATTGGATTAAAAGGGGCGATTGAAATTGATGAACAATGTTTTATTGAAGGATTCTAGGATATAATTTAGGGACTGAACATTTTTGGGTGAGAGTAGAAGAGAAAAATGGAAAGGGAAAGAGTTGAAATAGGGGAAGATAGGAGATGGATGTAAACTGGATAAGATGCCAATGAACCCTAGAATTCATAGGGTTACCTAATGCAGAATTGTGAGGGGAGGATTTAGGAGGAAGAATCAGAGGAAAAAGGGAAGGAGTGGGAAAGATTGAGAGTGATAGAACATATCTAGGAAGCCATAGAAACACTGAAGCACACCAGGCTTCCTAAAAAGAACTAAGGAAGAAGAGGATCTTGGGTTTCTCGAATCGAGATCCTACTGTGGGAAAAGAGGTTCACATACTTAAGAGAATTCAGGAACCGTATGTATGTAGGTGACAAGGTGACAACCAAAAATCCGGTAAACTATAGAAAAAGACTACATTAGACATATACTTGGTATATTTAGGGTTATGTATTTATTCCTCCATTCTGAATTAAATTAAGATAGCTAGGAGCACCCAATAAGACTCAAAATTGGCATCCAGGCTCATAGGGACCTAAGGAACATAATTTTGATATTTTCACTTTATAGGCTTCCTTTCAAGAGTTCTAATAAAATTTGGTTTTAGGATCATTATCTCATTAGTTACCATTACATATTGACAAGTATTTTCAACCATTATTACTTTGAGTCATATTATTTGTATTTCATTATCAAACAATCTAGGGTGTATTATGTTAAGTAATTATACATATTTTACTTGTTTAACCTATTGAATCTTTGAATTTGCTATTTATTCATATTATCCTTATCCTTTAACTTTAAAACACAAATGACCCCTATTTAATCAGTATATGTATTTAATCATATTCAATACTCATTAATTGCATTTTATCTGACATATGTATGCATCAGTGAACCATGAAGCATATTTGACACAATTAAAGAATACTACTTACATATCAAGCATCACTTAAATTATTTTTAGATTTATTAAGGTACCTTTGTCTTATTATGACACCTAATGAAACTAATGCATTACAGGAGGTACCAACAATATGTTGTTTAGGTTGGTTATAATAAATTTGAGTTTAGGGAAACTAGAACACCTTATGATATATTCCAAACTTAGGGTCAATTTAGATATCCAATCATCGTCATATGATGTTTTGTAGCTCTAAGATATGATTAAGGTTATATAAGACCTAAGTTAGGGTTTACTTGTAAGTTACATTATTACATTAAGGTACAAGTTAGTGCATTGGGGTCTATGTGTATCCTCATTTGGTCAAAGCTAGAGGTTTAGGAAAGCAAACATCTTGTACCTAAGATTCATGTTACTAGAGGCAAGATGCTAGGTTTGGGTATGTTACAACACTCCATCTGTTAAAGAGGATTTCATACCTGAAATCCACCCATCCTTATATCAATCAACTTTCATTCACCCCTTGAAAGGTTTATATCAATCAACTTTCATTCACTCCTTGAAAGGTTTAAATTAATAAGACCAGCTAAGCCACATCAAGGTACTAGGGTTACTTATGTATCTTATAGTGGTGAATACTTTAGGGGTTTATGTTGTTCATAGATCAGGCATCCAACCAATAGGTCATACTCACCTAGGGTTGAGTTTAATATCCTTGTGTTACTAACCTATAAACCATAAAGGTTCACATAAGCATCTACCGGGTAGGTCAACTGGACCCCCTTTTACCATCCATATCTTCCCATTCAACACTTCATGGCCCAAACTAGGGTTTATATTTCTATTTTAACTAATTCTAGGGTTTACTATAAAAATTTGCACATCTCTTCATCTGACTTAGTTTCAGAAAACCTCAATAAAATCTAGAAAACATATTTCATACGTACATTAATATAAGGAAAAAAAAATTCGATGTCAAAATGTATGATAGAAAAATGAAGATAGTGCCCAAAATCAATACAAGAAACAAGTCATGATTTCAATTTAACACATCCTTATCATACTACATCAACATCCTCATAACCTTACTCCATCCTCAAGTCAAACCTTATTACATACAAGGGCATATGTCATAAGTAACCTACATCATAGGGCATGAGCAACCAAATTCTCATCACACTAGGGTTCACTATCATGATTCTTATGTGTACCTCGTATGAACATAGGTCTATCCTAGGGTATCTCACTTGGAGGGTGAGTATGTAATGCAAGGGTTCTAATTAGGGAGATAAATTTGAACTAGTCATAAATCCGACCACTATGGTCTATGACACCATCTTGTAAGGAGGGGACCCAATAGGGGATCCATTCCTCACTTAATTTTAGGAACAAACCATCTATTCCAAACACACTAAGAAGGTATAATGGAATACGTGTATTTTTTTTCTCAAATAGTGGTATTAAAAAAGACCAGAGTATAGCAGCAGAACAAAATTTCATGATTATATTTAATTTTATAATAGTACATCATTATCTCTCATATAAGGTTTACATGGAACCTAAAACATCATCATGATCTAAGTAGAGGGATATCCATCTATATCAACTCTATCTCCCTAAGAGCTCCACCTAGCATGTCCATGTCACCGTGTCTAGTCTTCCAAGTCATGCACCTGGGTTTGGAAGCATATCCCAACAAAAGGAGACAAAGTAGAAGATATCAACATAAAGGTTGGTATCTGCATAATAAATATGTATTGAGCAATATAAGGAATAGAGGACGTCAAATAAACAAGGCTTCCCATAGAATAGGAAAGTACCACCCAAGAAGGTATCAAATGAATAAGAATTACAATCAAATGATAAGAAGAATACTTATCATTGATAAAACATAAAAGTTGTTCCACAAAAGTAAATACAAACTTTGGGCACAAAATCCATCATAATGATATCGACATGCATGCATGTGAAATAAGAATAGCACTAGCATAATATAAAGTCAGTGGTGGCTAAGGCACACAAGCTTAAAACCTGACAAAGAATGGCACACCACCAAAATCCCTTGGCATGCAAGATGGGGTATGGGGCATATGTTCCTCCATCCTAAATATATATAAGTGTAGGAGGACTAAAGCCTCAGTGCCTAATAAAATCACATAGAGGAACAAAACCCAAATAACCAAAGTATTACATTACTCTAGTGCTACAACATCTGAAAGCATCCATAAATGTAGAGGCAAGTGAAAGGATGGTCATATAAAACAATAAGGTGAGAACATCCAACAATTATCATGTGGGGTCAGAGGACCCATAACCTAATATCCATCAATATCCACAAATAAGATGCATAAGAGTCCATAAGGATTAAAGTGAATAAGATATAAATAAGAGGCTAATAAGAATACCCATCACATTGAGTAAATAAGATCAATAAAAGAGTATAAATACTCAAATCTGGCAACCTATCAGGAGAGAGAGGATAGTGTGTAGATGTCATATGTCTAAAGGACCAAGAGAAAGATTTTAAATCTGGGTGATTACACAATATAGAATAATAGGGAATGCAACATAACTCACACGAAATCTATATATTTCCAAGGTCAAAACCATAATTTTATCTCAGTCCACAAGAAACATCTTAAAGGCATATAAGATATTAGGGTTAGGTTTACACTAATTATATAAACCCTAAAATTTCCTTTTCAATTATTACTAAATTAGGTTATGAAAATCATGCAATCTTTTAGATTATATTTTCTTGAGTTCATATCATATTTTTCTGTATTTTTCTGACTTATAAATTATTAGATATGAATTTTGGAAATTTTAGCTAATTAAGAAAATTCATATATTAATATTTTTAGAATCAAGCGATCAAACCAGGTACCATTGGTTAGAGGAAAAACACCATGATTCCAAAACATATTTTTTTTAGAAATAAATAATTTACTGTGAATATTACAATTTCTGACCAATATTAAAACATAGAAAATCCATGTGTGTAGCCAATATACCCAACCAAAGGAGTGGTCTCGTTGAGGTGACCCTATTAGCGGCGGCCAGATGGGTTGGGCCTATAATAAAACTTGGAGCATAGAGCACCATGATCAGAGAAAAGCATGGATGGAAAATACAACAAAACCCCTGGCAGAAAAACTAAAAGGAAAAGGAACGAAGGACGGATTGGGAAAAAGATGAGAGGGAGGCTTCCTCTTCACCAGAGAAAATGTGATAAAAACATAGTTCAATGGAACTTTCTAGGATAAGATCAAAATCGGAAACCATGCATCAAAATCTATTATAAGCATCACTAGCAAGTTCAACATGCTTTGACCGACTCAAAGACCCCCAGAAATCAAAACATGGGGTTCATTGTCCCCCATCCTTGCCCTTCGCCATTACTGGACAAAGAATGGAGGATGTGTAAGGCGCCTAACCTATCTTAGTACTTTAATCTTCTTGCTTTGCTTAATAAGGTGCTTAAACCTTAATCTTTTGAGATGCTTTTATAACATGTGACAATCTTGTATTTTCAATTTGGTCGTATTTGGATGATGTTTGAGCTTTGTCTCCTTGTTTTGGACCAAGTTTCAATTTACCCATGAGTGAGGATTATCTTGCAATTAGTCACATGTAGAGCATGTTTCTTGTGCCTTAGAATCATGAGAGAGAAGATGATGCTATGGGGCACCTTGTTGGACCATGGTTGATGATGTGGCATCACATGGTGATGTTAGGGTTTGCTTGAGTTGCATTGTTGTTGAGTGTTGACCTTGCTAGGGTTTGTGTGTGTGCAGCAACCACAACCTCACTCTTGGATGAGTTTTGTGACTGCTACACTTACCCTAGGTGTTGCTTGCATCGACCATGGTGACCTTGGTAAGGTTTGGTTGAGGAGGTTTGTCCTTTAGTGATGTGTTTCGACCTTGTTTTATTTAGTAGTGTAGCGGTTGTTGCATGGTCTACCTTGGTTTGTTGTGATCACAAAAAGGGTTGTTAGTGACCTAAGTGGTTGCTACCTTACCTAGGTTATATCATCCTTCAATGCATGCAAGTGTTTAGTGGTTGCATGGCTGTTTTCTTAGTAGACAAGTGACCCTTTGGTGCTCTCTTGTGTTGACACCTCATACCCACCTTACCTCCCTCCAACCTTGAGTATATAACCCCTCTCCTCTTCATGCAAGTATCCTTTTCAGCCCTCCTTCTTTCCTACTCTCTTGTGTAGTTCTTGAAACTTAGTGGAGCAAGAAGGGAAGATCAAGGTGCTTTGTTGGCCGATCAACCTTGCATGTGGTGATCTTGAGCTTGATCATCTCCTTGGTGGTGGTTCTTGGTGATCCTCTCTCTTGGTAAGTGGTTTTGAACCCTTGATTTCATTTTCCTCTTGAACCCTACCTTGTTTTATTCCCTCTCATACATGAGACTATGGTGTAACCATGGTGGCTTCTCAAAGATCTTCTCCTCACAAAGGTCGAAGACTTTAGTTTGACCGTGGTGGAACCTATATGATAAGAAGATCTCTTCTTTCTTCTTCTTGTTCGACCTAGGGTTGGCACCCTCTTTTCTTGAGCCATCCTTTGGCCATGGTGTTCTTTTCTTTTGGAGGTGACCTTGTGGCTATGGAGTTGATCTCTATTTAAAGTTTCTTTCTCTCTCTTGGATATTGTATCTTGGAGCTTGATCTCTTCATAAGGTAGGTTATATAACTCTTTTCACTCTTCTATTGTTGCACCATAATCATGTTTGCATGTTACTGATATAATCTCTAAAACGTGATCTTAATCTGCTAAAAGAAGTTATCATGATCTAGGGTTTACTATTTTTTAGTTTTCTCAAGTAGATTGCTCTTTCTCCTAAACCCCAAACTCAGTACCTAATTTTGTGGTGATTATGGAATGGATGGTTTTTTCTTGCTCTCGATTATGGTTTTCTATAAACATGTGCATACTTTGAGTATCTTGGAGTAGCAAGAATTTTAGTTCTATTTTTTCATGTATGAACGTGGGTTTTATCTCTCTTAAACATGTTTCTTTCATGGTGGTTTACATGACACATGTTTTATAGTTTGGTATTTGTTTTGTTATGGAGTTCTCCACCTTGATTATTATGAGTTTCCATGATGTTAATCTTCAATTTTGAACATGGTACTTCTGTTTAAGAGGTGGTTTTGTGTTCCTTGGAGTAGCTTGACCTTTGGGTCACTACACTTCTTTTAGTGATTTGAGGTCTCTACACATGGGTGGTTTGTTGTGGGCGCAACAAACCCTAGGCGTGGTCACTACATCTTGGAGTCTTGGCTTTAGGTCACTATATACATGCCTATTTTGATGAGTTTTGCTTTGACCAAAGTACCTTGGTTTGATATGGCTCATGTGCACCTGGTGATGTGTTGTGGGCACTACAAAGCTAACCCAAATCACCATGGTCACTACACATATGTGTTATGTTGGTCGCTACCATTGTTTTGGTGGATGGGTCGCTACCCCTTTTGTTTTTTTGGTTGCTACAAGTAGCCTTGGGTGTTGCGGTCACTACACCTATAGGTGTTGTGATCGCTACACCTATATGTGTTGTGGTCGCAACACTATGTCTTGATGGTTTGGGTCGACACACACATGAGTGTATGGTCGCTACTATGCATGTACAAGTATCTGATGGTCAATACATAGTGTTGTTTGATTAACCCTAATCATGTTTCTTTACCCTAATGGATCCAAACGTATGGGAGATGAGGTATCTAGGGTTTGGTGATAAGTAATGAAAAAAACCCTAATCATCTATGTGTGAGAAACCCTAACCCTAATTCTAGGGTATGTTATACTTGTTGTGCCTACTTGGGTAACTGGCATATGATTATATTCTCTATCTCCTACTTGTGTAATCCTAACCTTACAAGTTGAATGAATGTCATACCTTGTGAATGCTATGGTGGTATTCATATGATACAGGGCAATGGCTATGAGCCTTGATGAGTCATGTTGAGATTATAGTGATCTAATGGGTCTTATGACTTGGCAGATGCTTAATGCCAAGTGTGAGGTGTGTGTTATCCTCCAATGATGTGATGACAGATTAATAACCTATAGCAATGCAATTATGGTGATAGCCTTGTATGGCAGTGTGATAACATTGATGACCTTGAATCGACAATGGTATCAAGTGATGATGTGACAAGTTATACTTCAAACATTTTATATCTTCTGGAGTTCTATTATCCCCTTATCTTTGTAGAGTTTGCTTAGGATTTATACGTTGTAACTTGATTGATGCTAAAATATACTTAGTTGTCTTAACTAATCAAGTGGAACCCTAATCATGCATCTATTGTGTCCCATAGATCCATGTTCAGAGTTAGTACTTTGTTGGATGGTGAAACGGGTATTCCCAAGGGAAACTTGGAGCGCATATTGTTGAGTACGCAAGGTGCAAGTGACTACATGTCCTTGACATATTAATCCCAAATGTTTTGAGAATGACTACGATTGGGTCTCGATGATGAGCATGTGATATGATGTGATAAAGGACAGCTGCATTTGTACCTCTGTGATTGGGTTATATACTCGGGTCCTAGTGTCGTGACCTGTACCAAGGTGGGCTAGGTGTTTTATAGGACCATAGCCTTGATATGAGTTGTTGTCTCTACTGGACTATAGCTTTGACTATAAGTTTTGTCTGTGCAGTTTGACTATATGTCACTGCGTTGTAGACTCAAACTGACGAAGTAGTACATGAGAAGATCATGGATTCTGGCTCTTCCATTGATCTTGTATGGCACTAATTTTGACTTTGCAGTGGTCAGTTGGATTTGAGTGCTACGCCTCAAATCCTCAGGGCAAATAAAAGACGTAATACAACCATGTAGTATATTTTCTTAGGGTTAAACACGACTCACATTGGATGACCCCTTGCCTTATCTTTGGACTGATTTCTTGAATTATAATGCAATAAGAGAAATCAGTTGTTATACATATTCTTCATATTCCTTCTTAAAATAAAAGATGTTCTATTGCTCAATTGTAGATGCCTAAATTATAAGATAATGTTAATAGTTTAATTCATATCATTTAGTTGAATTTGCTCAACCTGATTATATATGTTATCTCACTAATTTATGTTTACTTGTGCTTACAATAGACATTGGTAGAGAATTATATCTCTTACTGGGACGTCTGGTCTCACCCTGTGGGTTTCCACATCTTATAGGTGGTCGTGTACGATGAGATAGAGATCATGCGGTTGTGCTTGAGCAGTAAGAGGAGTAGCAGTTGTTGAAAGGTTGGATATGTTGCTAGTGTTTTGTAGTAGAGTCCTACGTGTCGTCCATGTACTCTTAGGTCCTTGGGGAGGTTTTTGTGGTTTTTACATTGATACAAGGTTTTAGGTTATATGCCATTATTGTACAAATTTGGCATGTATGTATATGCATAGGTTATCATATGTAGCAGGTTGTGGCCAGTGAGCCAATGAATAGTGTTATGTAATAATCTTGTGGCATGAGATATGATATGGGTGGCTTTTGTGGACTCTGATGTGACAAGTTCTAGCTTTCGTGCTTATGTGAAAATAATTTTAATTTCCTATATTTTCTAGTAACTTGGTTCATTAGTGTTAGTTTCACGCTTTGTTTTGAGTAATCTCTTCGTGCAACACAGTTAGGTTGGTATCAGAACTTTAGGTTCACTGAGTCTACAGGGGCATATGACTAAGGTTGTGTCTATTCTATTTTCCTCCAATCTATCTTATGGTAACTTCTTCTTATTTCAGAAGAAGAGAAGATGGTTGGAGAACATGAAGAACATGTTGCCGATAGCAGTGTTGCTGCACCAGGTGGTGGCTCCAGGGGGCAGGAGAGGGTGGACATTGTGCCTTAGACACCCCAGTTTGACACGATAGTGGTGGCCAATCCCACCTTCCAGTCCATGTTTGGATAGTTTGTGGCCACGGTGACACATATGGCAGACAAAATGACCCCATCCCAAGCAAAAGAGAAATCCCTAATGCAGAGTCTTTAGATTCTGGGAAGACCTTTGAAAGGTTGAGGAATGTAGGGGCAGTTGAGTATGCAGGTATGACAGACCCGTCAGATGTATATGTGTGGTTAGCCTAGCTTCAGAAAGCCTTTAAGATCCTCAACATCCCTGAAGAGGATAAAGTAAAGCATGCAGTGTATCTGTTGAAGAGGAGTGTTGGCCATTGGTGGTCCATTGAGGAGGAGAAAAGGCTTGGAGTGGTGATCATTTGGGAGGAGTTTCGATAAGAGTTCATGAGTCGATACTTTCCAGATACCCATCTGGATGAGAAGATCACACAGTTCAAGAAGATCTGGTAGGGATCTATGACAGTCAACGATTATGAAGCTAAGTTCATGGTGCTTCTAAAGTTTTGTTCTCATATGGAAGCGATAGATAAGGAGAGGATCAGATGGTTTGAGAATGGTTTGAGTACAGAATTGATGACTCCAGTGTCATCTTTAGAGAATAGAGAGAAGTTTTCCATGTTTGTGGAGTCAGTCAGGAGGGTAGAGTGATTAGTGGTGCTGAAATGTGAGATGAAAGCCAAGAAGAGGCATGCAAAATATTAAGGGCAGTCGTATGGAGGCTTTAAGAAGCCTAGGTTTTAGCACTGTCGTCACAAAAGAGGTCAGTAAGTCAGTCTCATTGGTCACTGAGCAAAGGTAAAGGTCGAACCTTTCTGTCAGTTGGAGCCCATAGTGATGCATTAGTGTTAGTGATAGGGTCGTCCAGGTCGTGGTATGAGAGCAAGACTTGCTACCAGTATGGGTAGGTTGGGCATACAAAGTAGTTTTGCCCAATGAAGGATGAAGATGTCACCCAACAACTGAGACAGAGTCAATAAGGATCACAACAACAACAACAATTCAATAGTGGCAGTGGTAGAGGACATAGATAGGCATCACAGGATGGTTCTTCTGGGCAAACCAACAAAGAATGGGGGCAACAACATGTAATGTCGATTCTACGTGACGAGTCAGCCAGAAGGAGTGGTCAACCTATGAGTTGTGACAGATCAGATGGAGTTATTTCATTCTGATTTATCCTCATCTTACTTTATATCTATTGTGGTTGACCCAGAGGTAACACGCTCTTTTATCACTAGAGAAGTTATTGCTAGTTGTTCATTGCGTGTTAGTCTTAGACGTGATAGTCTTCATTTAGAAACCCCCTTTGTTTGTTCCGTCGAGTTACGGGAGGTTTGTCCTTCCTATGTCATTTCTTTCTTGGGATGCATCATTCAAGTGGATCTCATACCACTTGGCATGCATGGATTCAATGTGATCCTTGGAATGGATACTTTGGAGAAGTATATTGTGGTCTTGGATTGTAGTTCCAAGGTGGCTGTAAGGAGTGGGACCCATAGGGGATACACTCCCTACTAAAAATTTAAAGAATAAAACATCCACTACTACAGAAATGACATATCACGTCACATTTGATGGCGTCGGTTAAAGCTTGAAAACTGACACCAATAAACTATAATGTCAGCTAAGAAGGACAACTGTCACCTATATGTGAAGGTCGGCCGATTTACAAAAGACACAGGCATCACTTTTTCTTTAATGTTAGTTTGTTGACATCAAAACTGACGTCTAAAATCACCCAAAAATACAATTTTACAGAGAAAAAAATTTACCTCCAAAAATTTTCAATTCGGCGTCAGTGGTATGAAAAACGGCGACATATGTTTCACACCAAGCCCCGTGAAAATTTTTATCCCTAAGTAGTCATCGGATTTTGACAAGGAACCGATTGATGGATCCTAGATGGGTGATTAGATTCTCTAGAGGGGGGTGAATAGAGCTAAAAGCACTTAAACAAAATTCATTAAACCTTCAAGATATATCACAAGATAAGGTTGCTAAATAGGAATTTTGTGTGCAACTAAATCATGCATAGCAAGGATAAGAGAGATTGAACATGCACCAATTAGACAAGCTATTTAGATTGGTTCCACACTTCAAACTAGAAGTGTGTCAGTCCACTTGCCTAGAGAGGTCAACCTCTAGGACTTCCAACAATTGCACTCTTATATTCACTTATAAGACTTACAATACATGACCAACAAAGGACTTACCTATCCAATACAAAGAGTCTTCAACCCTACCAAGGACTTACCCACTTTGCAAGAGTCTTCGGCCTTCTCCAAGGACTTACCCACTCTTGCACAAGTCTTCGGCCTTGCAGGAATTACCCACTCTTCTTGGATCTTCCGCCTTTGACTTCACCTTCACTCGGAGAAGCTTCCACCAAGGTCTTACCCACTTGAGCTTGAGTCTTCTACCTTCTCCAAGGGCTTACCCACTCTAGCTCCAAGCCTTCAGCCTTGATCTTCACCAAGAGACTCCTTCCCTTGTTCTTCTTCACCTCTCTTGGACAAGAGAGAGAACCTTCATCTTCATGATTGCAAATGAGAGAAGTGGAGGTGGTGGAAGTGAGAGCCTCACAAGATATACATGTAGGACTAGCTCTCTTACAGATTTCCTACTCACTCTAATGGATGTAGCAAGTGATTAAGCTTAGAGAGAGAGAGGAGGCTGTAGAAAGCACTCAACTATAGAATAGGAACCTCACAAAGAGTTTGCAATGAATGCTCTACCTTGGAATGAAGCCCAAGAGGTCCTATTTATAGCTGGGGATGCCTCTTAGCCTTTGGGAACACTTATGAACGAAAACTAGCCGTTTTGTGGCTTACAACAGATCTATTTTCACTTGTTGCAACTCCACAATGGCTAGAAACACTTTTCTGCACTTTTCCGTACAGTGCAATTGGTCGAGTTTTAATGGGTGTAACTCGACCGATCAAGTAGGAGGCAAACCGATGTTCAAAGGATCGGTCGAGTTTGTCCTGAGGAAACTCGACCGACCATTTCAACTGGAAATGGCCTACTACCCAATCGGTCGAGTTCTGTGAGTGCACAACTCGACCGATGCAATCTTCAGAAAATCGACCAAGGTTGATCGGTCGAGTTTCAGGGTGGGAAACTCGACCGACCAAGTGCCTGTAATTTATTTTTCAAAGATGCATCTAAAGTGCTCTAATATTCGATCTAAGTGCTCCTGATATTTTTCTAAGCTTAATTACAAGTCATAAAATCATTACAAGTGATTTACAACATGATTCTAATGGATATACATCATATTACAAAAACGTGCACTTGTATGACTTTGACTTGTCTTTTCTCCAATTTGAGATGTGCAAGTTAGGGCATTTGGAGTGTGTCTATACCTAATATGAAATCACTCAAGTAGAGGCATTAGACACCAATATGTGGAATGGTTAGTCATCATCAAAACATGGGTTTAGTCAATTTAGACGTGAGTCAACATTGACCTAATTGACCTTGAGTCAACAATCTCCCCCTTTTTGAAGATGATAAACCATTCCATAAATGTATTGAAAGCTTTTAAGTAAAATCATACCTTTGGAGAAACCTAGGGTTTTCAATAGAATTGAGTTCATATGCTCCCCCTCAATTGATGCACATGGAGTTTTCATACTCCCCCTCAATTGATGCTATTTCTCCTGCATGGTTAGCTTTCATAACATTTATAGAATACTATGTCTTCTACTCATATATGTTCTACACATATATGTCTTCTCCCATTTACCTTCTCCCCTTTACATTAACATACTTCTCTTCTTCATGTAAGACATGCCTTCTTCCTATTTTTAAAAGAAGACATACCTTTCTCCCCCTTTGTCATTTCAAAAAGGTGGAGGTATGAAGAAATAAGTAACATCACTTGTTAAAGAGAAAAAAGATAACACAAAATATATATAAGGAGAGTAGAAGAGCACGGATAGGGGCTTCTCCAAGCATAGAAAGAAAAGTAAGTGAAAGCATATACTTGAACACCTCAAAATGCAAAATAAAGTGTTGTAGAAAAATAATAAATTGCAATTTTGACCCTCAAGATGATGGAATTTGATCAAAAACCATCGGAGCTCATGGCAAAGCGATGAGTCTTTCTCAGAAGGTTGTTTCTGCATGAAAAACACTAGTCTTGTACCAAAAACTGAAACTGGAGCAAAAGCTGCATAAAATCCAAAAATACTCCAATTTCTACATATAATGTAGATCTATGTACCCTGCATCACAATGTTATGCAAGCATCTCAAGATAGTAGATATGCAATTTTAAGAAATAATCTTGAGCATGTATGAGACAAGAAACAAGCATAGCATATAGATGAGCAAAGAAGCCAATTATAAATAGGGTTAGAACTACATGTATATGAACTACTAGTAGATGATATCACAAGTTAGGACTACTAGTTGGATCTAGATCATAGCAAGAGATACCAAAAGATACACAAGTCAAAGAGCAAGCTATGAGTAGATGTAGAGATATATCCAAACAAAGAGATATGCAATTTTAGAAGCATGAAAGGATATAACTCACTAGATATGCATCCTTACCATAAGATGATTACCCCTATGAACCTTAAGGTTGTATCAAAACAAGATATACACCTATAGAGATGTAGCAAGTTAGAGTACAACGGAAGCGATTTTAGACACAACCAAGAGATCCAAAGAGATCATCATCAAAACCTGCAAAACAACTCAAAGCAAGTAATTGCAAGATATAGATATACCAATTTAGAGCAATTAGAGAGATAGAGTTGTAAGCAAGATAGGCAATTTTAAAACATGGCAATATGCATAAATAAAGGTACCAAATCAAAGTGCCAAAGAATAAGGCTATTGGTTGAGAAGATATAGTTGAGAGGGAAATTCTCATTCAATAAGCCAATTGTGTATTCTGTGCACAGTGCTATCGGTCGAGTTCTGTGTATTGTCAACTCGACCGATGACAGCTGTTGGCAACACCCATTGGTGCCTATCGGTCGAGTTTCACTAGGGCAAACTCGACCGACAGAGCAACTGTCAAAAAAGCACATATATATCATAAAAACATATTTAAAGGCATGCTTAAAATTCAAACCATATCCAAACATTTCTAAGCAAGTTAGTAATGCACTATAGAAGCATTAGAAATAGTTTTTGAGCAAGAGTGTGAAGAGAAACACAAAATTCCACTTTTGACTCAAAAACCATATGTATAGTGCACACTAACTTGACAAAAACAAGTTAGGATAGGTTATAAGCAATAAAACATTTACCTTTGTGCTTACCATTTCCTTGTCCACTTGTTGTCACCCTCTACACATCTCACCTTTCTTCTTTCATGTGGATTGACAAGTCAATTTGCAATTCAATAGCTCAAGTCAATCCATTTGCAAGTACCTACAAGAAGAAAGATGAAATGGTCTCCAATCATATTTTTGGGTCCGGAGGGGTTAGTTTAGCAACCCAAGTCCTATTTCTCTTGGGTGCTTTCCTAAAAGGACAACAAGTATAATAATGACCATTTTCATTGCAATAGTTGCATGTGCCCATAGTCTTGTAACTAGAGGATTTTCCATGGAATATTGGAGGTCCTTTATCTTTGTTGTTCCCTTGACTACTATCATATCCTAAACCATGTCTACCAATTTGTTTAGAAGTATAGTGTAGGATATCATTAAGATTCTTTTTACCCACTAAGAATCTTTGCAAAGAAGATCTCAAACTGTCATTATCATGCTTAAGAGAAGCAATAGTAGAATACAATTGATTAATATTATCTCTAGCATGTAAAAGATCATTTTCTAAGCAAAGAGATTTAGTTGAAAGAGAATCTCTATCAATATGAAGAGCAGCAACATCATTCTCTCTATTTGTAGAACTAGAACAAGATTCATGCCCATTGATTTTAGCAAGCAAGGAGGCATTTTCTATTTCTAATTCATGCAAAACAAAATCTTTGTCCTTGTTTTCAGATTTAAGAACATCAATGTCATGCATGAGAGAATCAACAATTAAAGTATGCTCTTCATTAGTACTAGGCATGAGAGGTTGAGCTTCTAGAAATTTTATCTTATCAAGCAAACTAGCATTTTCAAGTTTAAGAGAGACTACTTGGCTAAGACAATCATTTTTATCATTAAGCAAGCAAGAATTAGCATATTCAAGATCATCTAGTTCTATATGCAAATTATCAACAATTCTAGCAAGCTTTTTCTTTTTCTTTTTAGAAGACTTATAAGAGGCACAAATATCATGAATAATAGAAATTAAAGATTCTTTATCTAAAGAGTCTAGATTTACCTCACTTGAGTCTTCACTTGTTGACGCTATAAGGGAAAAATGGCATTCTCCTTCATCACTAGAGCTTGAGCTTGATCCTTCACATGAATCTTCACTTGAGCTTGAGTTGGAGGAGCCACTTGAGCTTGAGTGCCATTTCTCCTTCTTGTGAAGATGGGTCTTTTTGCCTTGTGGGAAATCTTCCTTGTAGTGGCCCTTCTTTCCACATGTGAAGCACCGGATGGAGGAGCACTTGCCTTTGTAGATTCTACCCTTGGAGTACATGGCATCTTCTTCAACTTGAGAGGATGGATAAGCTTGACCAACAATAGCCTTGATTTGAGCTTTGATTTCAGCCTTCTTCATTCTCTTGAGTTCTTTCTCCTCTTGTATTTCTACTTCCTCCCTCTTGTCAAGTGTGGCTTCATGTGCTTGTAGATTTCCAATGAGCTCTTCAATAGGAATATCCCTAAGAGACCTTGCTTCTTCAATAGAAGTCACCTTGGATTCCCACCTCTTGGGGAGAGTTCTAAGGATCTTTGAGTTGATCTCTCCACTAGACATAGGATGTCCTAGAACAGTAAGACCATTCAAGATGGTGTTGAGCCTTGAGTACATGTTGGCTATGCTCTCCTCCTTTCCCATCTTGAAGTTCTCAAGCAACCCTTTGAGCATGTAGACTTTGCTTTCCTTCACTTGATCTGTCCCTTCATAAGTGATGCAAAGCTTTCTCCATACCTCATAGGCCGTCTCACAAGAAGAAATTCGGTTGAACTCGGTGGGGGTCATGGAGGCATATAAAATGTGCATGGCTCTAGCATTCAAGGTTGCTTTCATCAAGGTGGCTTCACCCCATTCTTCAATATTTGTCTTTGGTAGAATGTATGGGTTGTTCACCATTTGCCACATCTCAAGACTTGATCCTTGGATGTAGAATTGAAGTCTTCTTCTCCAATAGAGGAAGTTGCTCCCATCAAAGATTGGAAGGATGGTCAAGAGTCTCCCTCCTAGGTAGTCACCCATCTTCTCCTACTTGTTGAAGTATGCTTGGAGAAGACCCGCTCTGATACCACTTGATGGATCCTAGATAGGTGATTAGATGCTCTAGAGGGGGGGGGTGAATAGAGCTGAAAGCACTTAAACAAAATTCTTTAAACCTTCAAGATATATCACAAGATAAGGTTGCTAAATAGGAATTTTGTGTGCAACTAAATCATGCATAGCAAGGATAAGAGAGATTGAACATGCACCAATTAGACAAGCTATTTAGTTTGGTTCCACACTTCAAACTAGAAGTGTGTCAGTCCACTTGCCTAGAGAGGTCAACCTCTAGGACTTCCAACAATTTCACTCTTATATTCACTTATAAGACTTACAATACATAACCAACAAAGGACTTACCTATCCAATACAAAGAGTCTTCAACCTTACCAAGGACTTACCCACTTTGCAAGAGTCTTCGGCCTTCTCCAAGGACTTACCCACTCTTGCACAAGTCTTCGGCCTTGCAGGAATTACCCACTCTTCTTGGATCTTCCGCCTTTGACTTCACCTTCACTCGGAGAAACTTCCAACAAGGTCTTACCCACTTGAGCTTGAGTCTTCTGCCTTCTCCATGGGCTTACCCACTCTAGCTCCAAGCCTTCAGCCTTGATCTTTACCAAGGGACTCCTTCCCTTTTTCTTCTTCACCTCTCTTGGATAAGAGAGAGAACCTTCATCTTCATGATTGCAAATGAGAGAAGTGGAGGTGGTGGAAGTGAGAGCCTCACAAGATATACATGTAGGACTAGCTCTCTTACAGATTTCTTACTCACTCTAATGGATGTAGCAAGTGATTAAGCTTAGAGAGAGAGAGGAGGCTGTAGGAAGCACTCAACTATAGAATAGGAACCTCACAAAGAGTTTGCAATGAATGCTCTACCTTGGAATGAAGCCCAAGGGGTCCTATTTATAGCTAGGGATGCCTCTTAGCCTTTGGGAACACTTATGAACGAAAACTAGCCATTTTGTGGCTTGCAGCGGATCTATTTTCACTTGTTGCAACTCCACAACGGCTAGAAACACTGTTCTGCACTTTTCCATATAGTGCAATCAGTCGAGTTTTAATGGGTGTAACTCGACCGATCAAGTAGGAGGCAAACCGATGTTCAAAGGATCAGTCGAGTTTGTCCTGAGGAAACTCGACCGACCATTTCAACTAGAAATGGCCTACTACCCAATCGGTCGAGTTATGTGAGTGCACAACTCAACCGATGCAATCTTCAGAAAATCGACCAAGGTTGATCGGTCGAGTTTCAGAGTGGGAAACTCGACCGACCAAGTGCCTGTAATTGATTTTCAAATATGCATCTAAAGTGCTCTAATATTCGATCTAAGTGCTCCTGATATTTTTCTAAGCTCAATTACAAGTCATACAATCATTACAAGTGATTTACAACATGATTCTAATGGATATACATCATATTACAAAAACGTGCACTTGTATGACTTTGTCTTGTCTTTTTTCCAATTTGAGATGCGCAAGTTAGGGCATTTGGAGTGTGTCTATACCTAATCTGAAATCACTCAAGTAGAGGCATTAGACACCAATATGTGGAATGGTTAGTCATCATCAAAACATGTGTTTAGTCAATTTAGACACGAGTCAACATTGACCTAATTGACCTTGAGTCAACACCGATGACTAAACATACTTTGTGAGGCGAAATGCATCCCCTCATGTGGCGTCAGTTTTTCTCAAAGAACCGACGAGGTTGTGTCTTTGTGTGTTGTCCCCACAAAAATATTATCCCCCCAATTTGCCTATTCAGCGTCAGTTTTTGGTTGGCAACTGACAATTATGATCATAACTGAAAAACAATTTTTTTGTCATATTATGTGGATAGACGTCGGTTTTTGTATCTAGAAACCGATGACAAACACCCCGACCGGGTGCAAATTTTTTTAATTAAAGTTGGTGATAGGTGTCAGTTTTCTTGTATCACTGACACCTATTGGCTTTAAGCATCATATTTTTGTAATAACTGACTTCAATAGTTAACTTAATAGCACCAGCACGAACCAAACTCTTCCCCTTCTTTGTTTCATTCCTAATCGAATTCAGCCTAGGTCTTTGGAAATTCACCCGCTCCACCACCTCCAGAGCTCCACTACTCCATTTGTCGGTAGCACGCCGCCGTTCCTTCCTTCTCCGCTCGCCTACCGCTACTTTTGAGCACGCCGGCGAGCTGTTGCATGCTGACCGCCACCTGATCGAGGACGTCGATGAGCTACCGTAGTGCTCACCGCCGCCTGTTCGAGGTGCTACACTCAACGCCGCCACTGCCACCGAACGCCACTTGAGAAACTACATTCTGACAACCTTCACCTCCATCCCGGCCATCATCTGCTTCACATCCAGCCCAGCCATCATCTATACCTCCAGCCCGACCACCTTCACCTCCATGTCAGCCACCTCCAACTCCGACTGTCTCCACCACAGCCTGCTCTACCAGTGCGATGAGTGGTTAATCAGTAGTAGATTATTAAGGGTTAATGATGCCAACATATTGATTAAAATTGAATAATATTGAGTAATTAGGGTTAATGATGCCACCATAGCCTGCTCTGTCTATAGTTGATTAATATTGATTAATTAGGGTTAATGGTGCATTAATAAACTTAATTAATTAGATTTGTACTTAGTTTCTCTAAGATTGTGTAGTTGATTAATATTGATTAATAAGGGTTAATGATGCATGAATGAATTTAATTAATTGATGTTGCTTTCTTTCTCTCTTGTTAGTGATTGATTTAACTTAGTTCAATAATTGTTCTTCAAAATTGTGTAGTGGATTAATAATGATTAATTAGGGTTAATGATGAATGAATGAACTTACCCAAATGGAAGAATGTATTGAATTAAATGATGTTACACAAAACCTAGGATATGAAAGATGAAACTAGGATTGTAGGTATAGGAATGACAACATACATGAATTTTGTTGGCCTAGAAATCCGTCTGAGATTTACTCATTAGGAGTAAATCTTGGATAGTGCCCAGTTTGGGACTATTCTTGAACACTTAATCTCACTTAGGATGTAAGTGTATGATGTATATTAGGTTTTCATGATGTTTTGTCAGCACTTCCCCGTTTGTTCTCTAAGTACATATGTCGGTGGGCATTTTCCCATGTACATCGGTGTATTTGGAGAACTGCGGGGAAATGTTGCTGAAATTTTCTTGAAAATCGAATACACATTATACACTTACTAGTGAGATTAGGTGATCAAGAATGGGATAGGTGGTACACATTTATTATATATAAGACCCTAATATTTTAACCCTAAACCCTAATCTTTTAACCCTAATCAAACACTAATCTTTTAACCCTAAACCCTAATCTTTTAACCCTAAACCCTAATCTTTTAACCCTAAACCCTAATATATACTTGTTTTCTCTTTGATCATCGAATGGATAGATCATGGATGTCCATTCGAAATTGTTGCACCCCAGAGTTTATTTTTGGTCTTGATCAATTTATTAGATTTACAGAGGAACACATGAAACAACCTGGAGATAAGTTCTACTATCCATGTAGGAATTTCGGTAACAACTTGAAAGTCAGCAATGGTGACGAAATCAAAAGTCATGTCATGTGCAAAGGGATTGCACAAGGCTATACATAATGGTACTGGCATGGAGAGATTTCAAACCTAAAATTAGTAGATGTCGATAGTAGTGTTTTTGTGGAAGAAGAAATTCCCTCTGATGATGTAGATGTGAACGAACCAGTTCCATTAGACATCATTGATGAGATGTTGGATAGTTGTAGGGTAGATCACACTGATCCACCTCCCATGTTAAGGAACATTGTGCATGATGTTGAGAGACCGTTATACATAGGTTGTACTAAGTTTAGAAAGCTTAACACTATGCCTAGATTGTATAAGCTGAAGGCTAACAATAGATGGAGCGACAAAAGCTTCACATCATTGTTGTCTTTGTTGAAAGGAATTCTTCCTAAAGGAAACGAGCTACCAATCTCAACATACGAGTTAAAGAAATTGTTGTGCCCAATGGGAATGGAGGCCAAGAAGATACACGCATGCCCGAATGATTATGTATTATTTCAAAAGGACTATATGGATTTGAAATATTTTCCAAAATGTGGTGCGTCAAGGTATAAAATGATGACTTAGGGGAAGTCCAAAATTGTTTCTCATTCCAAGGTGATGTGGTATCTACCTATAATACCACTATTTCAATTCTTGTTTGCCAATCCATTAAATGCAAAGAATTTGAGGTGGTATGCAGAGGTTAAGAAAAATAATGATGGGATCCTACGACATGCGTCTGATTCCCCATAGCAGAAGAAGATTGATTTATTGTACCCTGAATTTGGTGAAGAAGTTAGGAATCTAAGAATTGGTCGTTGTACCGATGGGATGAATCCATATGGGACATTGAGCAGCTAACATAGCACTTGGCCTGTTATGCTTGTTATATACAATCTTCCTCTATGGTTTTGTATGAAAAATAAGTACATTATCTTGTCATTGTTGGTATCGGGTCCTAAACAACCTGGTAATGATATCGACATTTATCTTAAACCTCTGATTGATGACTTAAAGAAACTATGGGGTGAAGGTGTGATGACCTATGATACTTCACGTAGAGAGACATTTCGTTTGCATGATATGTTGTTTTGCACTGTTAATGACTTTCCAGCATATGGGAATTTATCTGGATATAGTGTTAAAGGATCTAAAGTGTGTCCTATATGTGAAGAGAACATTGATTCAATATGACTATAACATGGCGGAAAGACTGTATATCTTGGTCATCGAAGGTTTCTTCCAAAATTCCATCTGTACTGAAGGTTGCGCAAAGCATTCAATGGATGGAATGAGGAACAGAGTGTGCCTAAACCTATACCAGGGGAGGTTGTTTATGAAAGAGTAAAAGACTTTTTCAATGAATTTGGTAAGAGATCACAATGTACCATGGTCACACGGAGTGACAAATCTTTATTCAAGAAGAAGTCAATATTTTAAGATTTTCCTTATTGGAGTTCTTTGGCATTCATGCATTGTATTGATGTCATGCATGTTGAGAAAAATGTATGTGATAGCATCATTGGTACTCTGTTGAATATACCAGGTAAGACTAAAGATGGGGTCAAATCCAAAATGGGCCTACATGAAATGGGAATAAGGACATAATTAACAGAAGTAGTTAGTAGTGATCGGAGAACATATTTACCTCATGCTTGTTACATGTTATCTAGAAAGGAGAAGAAAGCTTTTTGTGAGTTCTTGGTTAATGTTAAGGTACCATAGGGTTACTCATCCAACATCCTTGGATTGGTATCAATGAAATATTTGAATTTGATAGGTCTTAAATCTCATGATTGTCACACTCTAATGTAACAAATATTGCTTGTGGCAATTCAATCTATATTGTCAATGCATGTAAGGTTTACAATCACTAGACTTTGTTTCTTCTTCAACAGTCGTTGAAGCAAAGTTATTGATCCTGAGACTCTCGATAAGTTGCAAAGAGAAGTGGTTGTTACCCTATGTCAGTTTGAGATATATTTTCCTCCTTCGTTCTTTGATATCATGATTCATCTTGTTGTCCACTTGACTAGAGAAGTGAAAATGTTGGGACCAGTTTTCTTGCATTGGATGTATCCTTTTGAATGATACATAGCATTTTTAAAGGTGATGATCAAAACCATTATCGGCCTGAAGGGAGTATTATTGAGGGTTATGTGGCGAGAGGTTATGGATTTTTGCAATGACTTTCTGAGTGGTAATGACGCTCCTATAAATGACAAGAATATTGAGGAGTATTCTGGCAAAGGGATATTAGGATCACAGATGAAAGTAATCAACTGTGAGATGTTGGAACAAGCTCACTTGTATATTTTACACAAGATCGATGAAGTGAGTGTTTATATCGAGGAATATACCAGTTTCATTAAGAAACAATATCCTTGAGCCAATTCAATGTGGCTTTCTAGAGAGCATAATAAGACATTTATTAAGTGGTTTGAAGATAAAGTCTTACATCAACTATCTCAAACACCAAATAATCTTGCTGAAAATATCAAATGCCTCGCCTTTAAACCAAAAATGAATGTTATGTCTTATGAAGGGTTTGACATAAATGGGTTCTCATATTACACAAAGTGTCAAGATGATAAGAGCGTCATCCAAAATAGTGGGGTCACCCTTCAAAGGTCTTCATTGTTTTTTTCCAGTGCAAAGGATAAGAGTCCACGTGAAGCTAAAATGTCATATTGCAGTGTCAATGAAGACATATGGGAGTTTGAATACGTAGATGTCAAAATTCTTCTCTTTAAATGTAATTGGGTTGATAACACCAAAGGAGCTATAGTGGATGAATTGGGTTTCACATTAGTGAACTTTGAAAAGATTGGCGAGAAGGGTGAACCATTCATATTGGCATCACAGGAGAAACAAGTATTTTATATCAATGATCCTACAAATGAAAAATGATCAGTTGTTCTTCATGGTAAAAGACAGTTCATTGAAGATCCTATAGATGAAGAAGAGTACTATGATAAGTATGATGACTCGAGTCCATTCTTAGTTGGGTTGCCAACACCAAATATTGAAGCTAACGATGACTTATATGTGCGTGGAGATCATACTGAAGGAATGTTAATTGATAAGAGATCACATTATTAGAGGCATGCTTTTATTTTTTATATGTTTTTATATTGATGTGAACTTTACAATGTTAAATTATCTTCTAGTTATGTTAAATGTTAAATGTATGACTTTTTAATGACACTTTTAGATGGTTGACCATGAGTATGATGATCATAATGATGATTACCATGAGGGTGAGGATATCAATGAGGTGACACCTCACAATGTAAGTTTTAAAATATATCATATATATCTATCTATATATCCATTTATAAGTTATATCCTATAAGTTTTTTTTAACATACAAATTTTTAGGCTGAGGATGTACCTGCTGAAAACCTTGAAACACTTGTTGAGAAGCAAAAAAATTGAAAAAGTGAGGGGCATCACTATGATGAATAAGTTAATACAACAAAGGGGCAATGGACCAAAACTAGCTATGGATTTTGATAATGTAGGAAATCCAGTTGGAGTGAGCCACAACTCATTTATTACATATCTGGGGGTTCTTACTCGTAGCCATTGTAGTCCTCATTTAGAATGTTCTTGGCATAATGTTCCTAAAGGGAAGAAAGACTTAATATGGAAAGAACTATGTGTGAGTTATCATTTGTAATTCTATTTTGCATAATACTAATTTTTAGGATATACTAGTCTATTAAATATATGACCTTTTGTGGAGTATATTTGAACTGGATGAAAGCCTACATCATAAAAAGGTGATGCAACACTATGGGAGGGTCCTAAGGAACTATAGGACAAATCTCACCTGACTATACATTCGAGATGCTGAGAACAAGAAGAAGTCAGCCACTGAGTAATAGAACTACCTGGAACCAAAGGACTGGGAGGCATTTGTTTCCAGGAGAAATACTAATGAATTCAAGGTATTAACCAATTCTTATGAATTCACATATTCACGATTGACCTTTAGTGCTACTAACCAATTCAATGTGCTTACTAACAAGGCTATCAACGATGCTAAAAGAGAAAGGCATGCACTGAATGTGCATGACCACACAATGGGTCCAAGTGGCTATGCAGGCGTTCACCAAAAACTACTGGCTGCTGCTGATGTTGAGTCTACTACTACTCAGGAGACTGGTGAGTCCTCTACTATTACTCCTGTACCTCTGCCTCGCCATGTTGTGTGGATAGTTGGGAGGCAAAATAAGAAAGGAGATATAACCAAGCCCGCAACTGTTGAGACGACTACAAATATGGTAAAATTCAACTCTCAGAGCATTCAATATTGATGATTGTTATGTTTACTTTCCAATTTCTATTGATGGAGATTAGCGGAAGTTTCACGAGCAGAGGAAGCAAGGCAAGTTCATCCCTGAGGGCACAAGGGATGAATTGACAATTGATCTTGATAACCCAGAGCATCCTGGATGTGTTAGGGTTGTAGGCACTGGTGTGGGCATAGAAGCATTCTTTGGGCCATCACATCGCAAATATGTCCCAAAAGCGGGATTTTCTAAAGCTGAGGTAACCTATTCTTTTTTTAGAATGTTATTGCAAAGAGAATTCAAGAATCAAAAGTTAGTCTTTCTTTTGTCCATGTATAGGTAGATGAGTTAATTGATAAAAGAGTCCAGGAAGCAATGAGCAAGTGGCAGGCATCTCAGGCTGCCACTTAGACGGTACCTCTGTCGTGCCGCTCTTCCCCTACGGTAGAGGTGGTAGGGAGTAATCATGTAGACCCACCACCTAGCATGTCTGTTGTAAGTATTTTTATGACATAGTAGCTAGTCTTTTCAAGATGATATGTTTATTTATATGTATATAACATACTCTATGTAAATTTGTAGGGTTGAGTTCATGCCTTCTAAGTTTCAAAGAATTTGTCATTGTAGAGGTGAGGCTTATCCACACCTTCCAGGGCACACAATTCATGGCACTCCAGTACCCGATGATTATTTTGGTGTGAGCCCGAGGCTTGTGCTCCCTCATTGGAGGTAACATCCATTGCCATATCCCACCCAGATGCTGACACTCTTGGTGAAGTAGAATGCGGAGTGATATTGTGGCCCGAAACAGATGTCGTCTATACTGATCATGTATGGTAAATTTAATATTATATTAATTTGTTAGTGTGTATATATAAGTCAATTGATATGAAATTATATATACAGGAGAAAAGGAAGAAACCCGCTATAGCTCCACCTCCACCTCTTCCTACAGTACCTAGTTGGCTTCCAAAGGACCTATACGACTTGATAGGTCCTAATTGTAGGGGTATGGCAATATAGATAGACATACATAACAAACTGTGTCCTATAAATATTTATATTCTGGAGGATGTTGCAGGCCAATCATACGATAACACTATATTTATACATGATATTTTGGAGTTGTTTAGGTATGATTAGTTGAATACATCTATGATAGATCTATGGATATGGTGAGATTTTGTTTATATATCTATATACCTTATTTTATATACGCTGATCTAGTTTCTTATATATTAATGAATACGTAATATTTGTTTTGCAGCCACCTACACAAGATCTGTATAGAATTTTTGTTTACCCATGTGGGATTTCTAATTCCATCTTTGGTCAGTCTTATAGATAAAGACCCTGCATTAGTTACCTTATACTGCTCTTTCACTTGTAAATATTTTGGTAAAAAAAAGAAGAGCGTGATAATAGCTCCATTCAATGTTAAGTAAGTTTACTTTGCTTATAATTTCGACTTAAGAAAATTACGTTTTATTGTTGATTTTGAGTTATATATTTTTAACTTTCTTATCTCCAGTGGTAAGCATTGTGAGTTACTGGTTATTGTCTCCAAGACATTCACTGTTTATTATCTGGATCCTGAGGGGAATAAATTAGACATACATGGACGTAATGAAAATGCCATTATTCACGTGAGAAATTTTTCATATTTATATCCGTTAACATCTATTATTACATTACTATTTGGTAATGCAATTTAATGTGTTACATTAACATGTAGGGCTTTAAAAGATTTCAAAAGAGCTGGAGGAAACGTGTGTAAGATAAAGAATAAACCATTAGTTTGGGAGAATGTAAAAGTAGTTTCCTGACTCCAATGGATATATTATTTATGTGAACTATGCTTGTTTTTATTTATTAACATTTTGTATGTTGAAATTTATAGTGTGTTAAATAAGACAACGGTTGAGCATGTGCATACTATGTGATGCGATATATGGATCTGATTGTCAAATATGGTGCAATGGATATCGATAACATACAAAAGGTATTTTATAGTCTCACTAGATAATATGAAATATATCAATCCTACTAATTATATATATTATATAGTCTCATTATATAATATGAAATATATCAATCTTATTAATTATATATATACGTCATTCTCTTTGCATGTTCTTAAAACTAGTGACTCCGTTACAGGTGAAAAGTTATTAGATGTAAATAGTCCATATATGATGGAAAAAATAGATGCTATAAGAGAACAATAGGCAAAACCCTTAGAAGTGTTGGGAATTTTTTATTATCACTGGAGTATTGATGACGACGATGATGATGATAAAGAATGACATTTCTAAACTTTGATGTCATAATATTTTTCTGTATTTGATGACATGTTAAACGTTGAAAGACGCACTCATATACACATGTCTGAATGAATTTTGAATTGTCTTATCTATATACATGTGTGTGAATGTACTTCTACATGTGTGTGAATGTGAAAAGAGATGAATGAATGGATGTGCTTCTACATGTGTGTGAATGTGAAAAGAGATGAATGAATGGAACTGTAGGTTGTTGCATGTGTGTGAATCATATGAATGAATTAAATGTTCTTATACATGTGTGAATCACATGATCTATATATATAATATTGTCCATCTTGTTAATATTGTAGGTTTGTGGCCTGTTGTTGGCTGAAATCAGATGATGTTGTAAACTTACAGTTCAGAACTACAGGTTGACAGTAAGCCTGCAAGCTGATAATAAAAAATCAAAACATAGTCATCGGTTAAAAGAAAAAAGCCAACAATGAATGTCCAAATCATCGGTTAGTTGTAGAAAACCCCCATCGTTTGTACTAATGGTGTCGGTTATTTTTTAGTTATAAAAAAACATCAATAAAGGTGGTCAACAGAGTCGGTTATTTATTAACAACTGACAACTATGGTCTAATTGAGGGCCAATTTTTTTTGTTCGGTATGGAGACTGGTGTCAGTTTTGTATGAATAACCAACGCCTATGGTCCCATTATTGGCAAATATTTTTTAGTTATAAAAAAACCATCAATAAAGGTGGTCAACAGAGTCTGTTATTTATTAACAACCGACAACTATGGTCAATTTTTTTTGTTCAGGACAGAGAATGGTGTTGGTTTTGTATGAACAACCGACGCCTATGGTCCCATTGTTGGCGGTTCTTTTTTTGGTTGCAATCGGGGATGGCTCTAGGTCATCAGTTTTGTAACCGATGCTTAAGGCATCTACTTTTAGGGTCACCTGGTTGGGTGTCGCTTGGAAATTGACGTCAAAAGGCTTATTTAACCGACGTCAAAGTTGATATTTGTACTAGTGATCCATTCCAAACACACTCAAAAGGTATGCTAGAACATGTGTAAATTTTTCAAATTTCAACTAATGGTACACAAAAGACCAAAGAGTATAGAAGCAGAATAAAAGTAATGACTATAATAAATTTTTCAAAAGTACATCATAATCTCCCACATAAGGGTTTACATAAAAGGTACAACATAAGGATCTAAGTAGAGGGAAATATAAACCATATAAAATTTGTCTCCAAGCTTTAACTCCTTAAGATAAGTCCAAGTCTTCATGACATATCGTCCAACTCCTTTACCTAGGGTTGGAAGCATACCCCAGTAAGAAGGGAAAAATAGATGACATCAGCAAAGGCTGGTATGTGCATACTAAAAATAAATTGAGAAATATAAGGAAATAAAGAACATCAAGAATAAAGGCTTCCCATGAAAAGATAAAAGTACTACCCAAAAGTGCATAAAAGAAAAGAACAATAAAAGAGACAAATAAGAGCAAAGTATAAGAACCAATGCATCCATGCCTTTCACCTGTGAAATAGATAATATAAACATGTAGGTGGGAAATAACACATCTACCAAAAATGTGGGGTGAGCGGGGTCGTGTATATATCTACTATAAAATATGAAGTTGTAGGGTCTGTCAACATCTGCCTTGGTAGGAAAACACGTCTGCCCTAAATATTTCCATATGTAGGAATTTTCACATTTGCATTCATATGTGGGAATTTTCACATAATGTTTAGATATTAAAGTGTTGGGAGAGTTTAGGATGGCTTCCACGTCGTGCTCTGTGACAGATTGGGCGACTGTGCCGTTGGCGGTGGAAGCTAGAGTTCTAGACGTGGTGGTTGTCGACCAAGGGAATGTGAAGAAAACCAGAGCTCCAAGGAAACTTTCGGGATGGAAACAGAAAACTCCATCGATCCGAGTTGTGGCTGAAGCCAAGTTGTGGTCTAATCTGGTCTCGAATGCCAAGAGTCTGAGCAACACGAAGCTATCCAAAACTAATATCCAATTCTCTAAAGGGAAGCTAGTGTACTCCAAGGTGATTGTGGAACGCAATATGAGTAGATGGAACAAGACGACAACGGGGTACATTGTGGGAATGAACCCGCATTGGCCATCTCTAGTCAGGTATCTTTCCTACATCTGGAAGGTGAAAGGGTCCCTAGAAATTAGATTGAGAGGCAATGGTTGTTTCATTATGATGTTTTCGAACAATGATGATCTTGTGATGGCTATTTAAGGGGGTCCTTGGTTCATCTCTGGGAAATTGATGTTCATCAAGAAATGGGAGCACGGAGAGCCTATCGAGAAGTAGAAGTTGTCTGAGATTCCAATCTGGCTCAAGATACGGGATCTCCCACGGGAGCTGTGGGATGAAAAAATGTTCAATTTCATTAGATCTTTTCTAGGGAAGCCGATTCAGGTTGACAAGTTAACTGTCGACTTCACTCACCTCGAGTATGCTAGGATCCAAGTCCTCATTCTTGTCAATTTTAAGTTCTTGAAAGAACTAATAATACAAAGTGATGATGGACACACTAATACAATCTTATTTGAATATGAGTGGCTTCCTACTAAATCCAAGGAGTGTGGGAATTTCGGCCATGAAACAGGGTTGTGCTTAGATCCATACAAGGAACCTGCTTAACCTCGTGCCCTAGTGAACAAAGGGAAACAAGTTTGGGTCCTGAAAGGTAAAATGTCTATTGAAGAAGATGGTGATGTGTTCATTGACGATGTAGAAGAGATTGGTAATTCCCTTTCTGGTCAGTTAGAGAAGATGACCATCTTGTCACTTTTTGAGGTAGTGTTTGGAGAAGCCCAGTATGCTACGAATGTGCTTATTCCTTCTATACCAATATTGCAATATGAGAATACTTCAAAGGGACTGAATGATAAAACTGCGATTATGGATATGGAAAGCAATATTGAACTATATGTGAACTCTACTGATAAGTTAATCACCCCCTTGACATATCCAAACCAGGGATGGGAAACTAGGAGAAGCAAGTTGAAGACTCCTCTGAGGGTTGTATCAAAAGCAGTCTCAAGTTCAGTGGTTACATCACTTAATAGATATTCTTTTCTTTCAAATTTTGAAGGAGTGGATAACAGTTTGAAGGATTCTGAGTGAGATGAAGGACCCTCCACCACCCTTGTTTCCAATGGATAAACCCTTATCGATTCTATCCTGGAATGTGAGGGGTTTTCACAATAAGATCTCTCACATCCATAATGAGTTAGTCAGGAACAAAGATGATATCTATGTTATTTTAGAAACTAGAACTAAGAAGAATGATGTGGATATGATGGTGAACGTGTTGTGGCCAAATGCAAGCTATGTGTCTAATTCTGAGTTTTATTATTATACTCGTATAGTCATTATGTGGCATGATCCTGATATCTCAATTAAGAAAATCATGGAGAACGAATAGGTTATCCACTGTGAGGTTGAGTTGGGTTCCCTTAGTAAGAAATTTATTCTCTCTGTTGCCTATGGCGCTAATGGGGATGTTGATAGGAACGTCCTTTGGAAGACTCTTAATATGCTCAGTGTTTCTAATCAAACTGATTGGTGTGTTCTTGGGGATTTTAATGTCGTTAGATTCATTAATGAGAGGCTAGGCAAGTATGCTCCTTCTGCCATAAGTATGTCAGACTTTAATGAATTCTTGGATGCTACCGGCCTTATGGAGATCACTACTAAGGGTCCCTTCTACACTTGGGACAATCATAGTAAGAAAGGGGTCAGTACTTTCTCCAAGATTGATTGTGTGTTTTGTAATCTTGAGTTTTTGAACTTGTTTCCCTTGCTTTGGGGGGAAATCATCTCCAACACTGTGAGTGATCATCGTCACTTAGCTATCCACCTTCATTCTTCTAAGAAGATAATCTCCCCTTTCCGCTTTTTAAATGCATGGGTTAATCAACCTGACTTCCTCAGTGTGGTCAATTCTGCCTGGTCTAGTGTTTCGCCTTCTGGAACGCCGATGTTTAAAGTCTACAGAAAATTGGTGGCTGTAAGAGAAGCCCTCATTAAATGGAATAAGAAGAAAGTTGGTAATTTCTCTTCTAAAGCTAAAGAGCTTGAGGCCAAGGCCCTTGACAAATAGAGAGAAGTTGATGCCCATCCAGATGATTCTAGCCTCCAAGGAGAGTTGGTGGAAATTAAAAAGGAAGCCCATAAAGCTTTGGTTGATGAAGAGTCCTTTTTCAGATAAAAGTCAAGGATTAGATGGCTCAAGGAAGGGGATAGGAACTCCTCGTTCTTCTATGCATCTCTTAAAATAAGGAGGATTTTTAATGACATCTATGTTCTGCACACTGAAGATAATGGGGTGATTACTGATCCTATAGCCGTTTCTGAGGAAATTGTTAGCTACTCCAAACATGTTTTTAATGTGACTGATAACTCTTTGGTTAATTGGGATGACTCATGGTTGATTCTAAAGCTCTCTTCTACTCATATTTGTAGTATCATAAAATGGGTTACTAAAGAGGAGATTGATGTTGTGGTCAAGCATTTGGATGTGGATAGGGCTCCTGGCCCTGACGACTTTAATGGTAGGTTTATTAAGACTTGCTGGTTTATTAATGGGAGTGAGATTACAAAGGTTATCCTTAGTTTCTTTGATACGGGCAAGCTTTTAAGGGAGTGAAATAAGTCCTTCATCGTCCTTATACCGAAGATCTATGGTGCTTCCAGTCTGAAGGAATTTCATCCTATTTCTTTATGCAATGTGATTTTTAAGATTATCACTAAAGTCATGGCAAATAGATTGAAGTTGATCCTTCCTGAGCTTATCGACCTTAATCAAGTTTCCTTCATTAAGGGGAGAACAATTGGTGATGCCATCCTTCTTGCTAACGAACTTTTGAGTAACTTTAGTCTACCCAAAGGCAACATCTCAATGTGTGTTAAAGATGATCTATCCAAAGATTATGATACTGTTAGGAGAGACTACATTTTGTTTGTGATGGGGAGAATGGGCTTTCCACCTTGTTGTTTAAATTGGATCCACTCTTGTTTTTCTTCGAGTTCTTTTCAAGTCCTAATTAATGGTTCCCCTTCATCTAGTTTTGAGGCTTCTAATGGGGTTAGACCGGGTGACCCTCTTGCCCCTTACTTATTCGTTATTGCTATGCAAGGGTTTACAACTATCTTGAACTATTTTGTTCGAAAGGGAAAGATTAACCCTCTAAAGGCTTCTGATGAGTTTGGGTTCTCTCATATTGTGTTTGTTGATGACCTCCTTCCATTCACTAAAGCTGACTTGATGAACGCTACTGCTATCGATGATATGTTTTGTTTGTTTAGCAAGGTCTCTGGTCTTAAGCTTAACAACCTCAAAAGCCATCTCTTCCTTAGTAAGAATGCTTTGTATTTGGAAGATAGCATCTCGAGTACCCTTAAAATCAATGGTTCTTTTCTACCTGTCAGGTACTTAGGGCCACCTTTGTTTACTAGCAGGCTCACTAAAGCTATGTGTGCTCCCATTCTTGATAAGATCAAGAAGAAGTTAGACTCTTGGAAAAGCATGTTACTTTCAGTAGCTAGGAAAATATAGTTGGTCATATCCACCTTTAGTACTTACCATATCTTCTGGTCATCTGCCTTCCCTCTCCCGAAAGCTATTATTTTGGACATTGAGAAGATCATGCAAGACTTCATCTGGAATGACCTTAATAATCAGAAACATATCCACACTGTCTCATGGGACAACATTTGTAAACCTAAGAGATAAGGTGGGCTTGGTATAAGGCATGTTGAGGATTGGACGAAGGTTGGTTTAATCAAGAATTTGTGGGATGTGGCTAATGATAGAGAATCCTTGTGGGTCAAGTGGCTTCATGCTCATTACATCAAGAAGGTGAGATCACATGATCCTAATCAACATCCACCTTAAAAGTGGGAAAAAGAGCATATATCACCAAAGAATGTTCCACCATGATAATGTATATGGAAGAGTCTAAAAGAATGTCCAAATAGGATAATATGATCACAAGATCAGTAACAAATAAAGTAGTTCACATGAACCATAATTTTCAAAGAAAAAGAGTTTATGTGTATGCTAGTGTACATATCATCGAGAGAAAGAAGAAAATAGGTTATTTCTCAAAAGGAATAATAGGAGAAGCAAATATAAATTTAGAGGGAAGAATTAGAATTTTCTCAATATAGAAATAAATTGGTATGCAACCATACCTTATTTCAAAGTTCAAGAAATACTCTTCACCAAACTAGTTGTTTTCCAATATCACATTTTCCTAATTACAAATTATTCACATGCATTAGGGTTTGAGATTCATATAAACGTAATGAAACCCTAATTCTAGACCTTTTTAGCAAAACTCAGATTTTGGACTCAAAACCTAGACCAAACGATTTCGTATGTTTTTCTGATCAAGAAAACATATCCATTTATCAAATTTGGAGTTTATATAATAAAGTTACAATGTTTAGGGCTATTTATATGATTTACTACATCCAAAAAAATTAACCATCGAAAACATAGAAATCAGACTATCAAATTATTTTTACTAGAAAGAACACATTTTTTTTATTTCCAAATGTATTTTTACTCAATTTTTGGACAAGTAAATTAAAAGATATGATCCTTAGAAAACTAACCAATCAAAAATTAGAAAAACCAAATAATTGAGGAAACTCGTGAGAGGGGGAGAGAGTGAGAGAGAGGTTTTGAGTTGGCCCAATTGTAGATGGCCAACTCAGTCCGTCCCACTGCCATCTCATTGCACATAAAGCGCAAAACAAAGAAAAAGACCAAGGCCAAAAGTCCAATTTGCCCATAGCGTAAAAACAAAACAAAAGAGAAAATACAAGGGTAGAAGAGTAAATGCATGCATGTGACTCATCCCTCTTACAACTCCATGTCATGGCTTCTCAAAGCAGCAGGCAGCGGTTGGTTAGGTTTGGACGATTCTCGAAGAGATAACAATTCGTTGATCTGAAAACATAGAAGCGAATAGAAAGAACTGAGAAATCATACCCTAAGCACAACTGAATGCCAGTGGAGTCAGTTTCTCATGTGACGTGTCACAAGCTAGGGAGGATATTGAGTTTGGCGGCAGCTATATACACGAGCAAAGAAGTAATTGAGTCGAGAGGAGCTTTGTAAAACTATTGAGGAAGACCTAGGTAGGGGTATTTGTAGGTAGGTTTAGTTCTAAGGCTTTTGGAGAAAAGGAGGTTCGAGAACAATAGAGTCTAGATTGGGAAAATCTCACATACACCACGATAGATCACGAGTTATAGGTTGTTGGATGCGGAATTCAAAAAGGAACGTGTGGGCGAAGAAATATTGAGGAATGATCAACTGTGGCAAGAGAAAATCAGATTTAAAATTCACAATTTCTCAGCGGCACGTGCCTATTTAGTCGCAAGGTTGATGATGGTCTGCGGGCCGTATGATAAAAAAATCCAACGGCTGAGGGTCTGTGCAACACGTTAAATTGGAAATCCTTATCCAAAACAAAATCAAATAAAGTGAAACATTGAGTTATTTATCTTTTCCTCTTTCTTAATTTGAGGGTACAAATGAATCCCAAATTAAATGAAATTTGACACCTAAGCTAATTTGAGTATGTAGAATCCAAATATAGATTTCCCTTTTGAAGACTTTTGATTCATAAAATTAACAAATCTCATTTTCTCTTTCCTCATGCATTAATGACTCTAGGATTCACCAAATTTGATGAAACTTCACCCACAAGTCACATTAAATATGTTGGATATGAATTTGCCATCAATTTTATCCCTTGAGATTATTTATCTCATCATTTAATATTTTGGGCTTTTTCATACTTTCTCTCTCCTAATCTACACATGTATATTAAAGATTATCCAAATTAATTGAAAATTCACACATAGGCTTATTTTAACGTGTAGAGTATGAATCTAAGATTTATTTCTCTTTTGGTGTCATTTTTTGACTTATTTCATGTCTTGGAGAAAATCACCTTTTCTTTTCTAAATAAAATAGATAAGATTATTGTTATCCCAAATTTGTGAAAGTTGTACTCCAAGCCAAAACATATCCAAAGAAAAAGAATCTCAAGTTGTTCTTATCCAGTTAGTCTTCTTGTATGAGTTTTACATAATTAACATTCGTGGCCCTTTCTTATTTTGGTCAACATATTATTTCATTATTATTATTATTATTATTATTATTATTATTATTCCAATTGTGTCCTATATCTTCACATTACAACCAAAAGGTTTACATATTATTATTGTGCACGAAACTCTTTCTGTTTATTATTTTAACTCATTAAATTCATCAATTCTTTATTTATTTGAATTATGTATTAATATTCTCAATTATGGATACCTAGTTCTTCTATGCACGTTATTTCTCTTAATAAGCATTATCACATGTGGCATATTTTATTGGACTAAAAATTATTATGAAAGCATTAGGTCATAATTGTTTTCATGCATATGTTTTAGGGTGATTTAATCATACAATTAACTACTACTATGCATATTCCCATCCTTGTTTGGCTAAACCCAAAGAACCAAGTTGATTGTCCTCCAAGACATATGATCAAGGTCAAAAGTCTAGGTTTCAGTTCGTTACATCATTCCACCTCTTTAAAGGATTTTTTCCTTGAAATCTAATCATTCATACCTCATAAACCAATTACTCTCCACCCCTTCAAAGGTTTTACCTAATAAACCAAGTTAAACAACATCTAGGTACTATAGTTACTTTTGCATGTTTTTAGTTGTGAATTTTTTAAGTTGTTCATGTATCCAACTTAAAGTCATAAGGTATAAAGGGTATGTCCACTACACCTCTATATTATTCTACATATCCCTAGTCACTTCTTTGTAGAGAAAACTAGGGTTTAGGGTATCTATGTCAAAGTAATTCTAGGGTCTCACTATCCGTACTTCACACGTCTCTTATTTGTCACTTAGTTCATGAAAACTTTGATAAAATCCAGAGAAAAAATTCTTTTGTACATAAAATAGTATGATGAAAATAGTTTTTATGATGAAAAACTATGCAATGTAAAACCAACATGCCGGCCAAAAATCAATACGGGAATTGAGTCACAATTTTTTTTCATAATAAGATCTCCTTAACAACTACTTTCCTCATTCTCATGCCAAAACCTCATAACATCCAAAAATATATGTCATAATCAACCTATATTGTAGGGTAAGCTCATCTAAAACCTCATCACATCATGATTCTAATGTGAAACTCATATGATACTAAATCAATCTTTTATCATCTCATAGGTCAATTGTAGGGTAAACATGTCTCTTAAAGGGGAACTATGTAAGGAAAGGGTTCTAATTAGGGAGACAAAATTGAAATAGTCAAATTCTGACTACCATGGGCTCTGATACCATACTGTAAAGAGTGGGACCCAGAGGGGATTCAATCCCTACTAAAAATATGAAGAATAAAACATCCATTCCAAACACACTCAAAAGGTATGCTAGAATAGGTGTAAAATTTTCAAATTTCAACTAATGGTATACAAAAGATCAAAGAGTATCACAACAGAATAAAGGTAATGACTATAATCAATTTTTCAAAAGTACATCATAATCTCCCACATAAGGGTTTGCATAAAAGATACAACATAAGTATATAAGTAGAGGGAAATCTAAATCATATCAAGTTTGTCTCCAAGATTTAACTCCTTAAGATAAGTCCAAGTCTTCATGGCATATCATCCAACTTCTTCACCTAGGATTGGAAGCATGCCCCAGCAAGAAGAGAAAAATATATGACATCAGCAAAGGTTGGTATGTGCATACTAAAAATAAATTGAGCAATATAAGGAAATAAAGGACATCAAGAATAAAGGCTTCCCATGAAAAGAGAAAAGTACTACCCAAAAGGGCATAAAAGAAAAGAGCAACAATAAAAGTGACAAATAAGAGCAAAGTATAAGAACCAAGACATCCATGTGTTTCACTTGTGACAATACTAGACAATATAAACATGTAGGTAGGAAATAACACATCTACCAAAAATGTGGGGTGAGCAGGGTCTAGTATACATCTGATCTAAAATATGAAGTGGCAGGATCTGTCAACATCTGCCTGGGCAGGAAAAAACGTCTTCCCTAAATATTTCCATATGCAAGAATTTTCACATCCGCATTCATATGGAATTTTCACATCCACATAAAAAGAACATGTACATTATACTAGTAGTCACCACATGATGCGTAACAAAAGAATAAAAAAGAATGAACCAAATAAGAGAGATGAGAACATCCAACAAATACATAAAGTGGGATCACATGATCCTAATCAACATCTACCTTAAAAGTGGGAAAAAGAGCATATATCACCAAAGAATGTTCCACCATGAGTAATGTATAAGGAAGAATCCAAAAGAATGTCCAAACGGGATAATATGATCACAAGATTAGTAACAAATAAAGTAGTCCACATGAACCATAATTTTCAAAGAAAAAGAGTTAATGTGTAGGCTAGTGTACATAGGACCATGAGAAAGAAGAAAATAGGTTATTGCTCAAAAGGAATAATAGGAGATGCAAACATACATTTAGAGAGAAGAATTAGAAATTTCTCAATATAAAAATAATATGAGATGCAATCATACCTTATTTCTAAGTCCTAGAAATACTCTTCACCAATCTAGTTGTTTTTCAAGATCATTTTTTCCTAATTACAAATTATTCACATGTATTAGGGTTTGGGATTCATATAAATGTAATGAAACCCTAATTCTAGACCTTTTTAGAAAAACTTAGATTTCAAACTCAAAACCTAGACCAAACAATTCCTTATGTTTTTCTGATCAAGAAAACATATTCATTTATCAAATTTAGAGTTTATATAATAAGGTTACATTTTTAGGGATTTTTATATGATTTATTAGGTCCACAAAAATCAACCATCAAAAACATGGAAATTAGACTATCAAACAATTTTTATTGGAAAGAACACATTTTCCAATTCGAAAACATATTTTTACTTAATTTTTGGACAAGTAGCTTAAAAGATTTGATTTTTATAAAATTGACCAATCAAAAAATTAAGAAAATCCAAATAAGCAAGGAAACCCACAAGAGGGAAAGAGAGAGGTAGGGCATGCTGAATTGGCCCAATTGCAGATGACCAACTCGGCTGGTCCTAGTGCCATCTCATCACACAGAAGGCACAAAATAAAGAAAAAGACTGAGGTCAAAGGTCCAATTTTCCCATAGCGGAAAAACAAAACAAAATAGACAAATAGAAGGGTAGAAGAGTAAATACACGCATGGGATTCATCCCTCTTACAGCTCCATGCCATGGCTGCTCGAAGTAGCATGCAGCGGCTGGCTAGATTTGGGCAATTCTCGAAGAGATAACAATTCATTGATCTGAAAATATAGAAGCGAAGAGAAAGAACTGAGAAATCATACCCTAAGCACAATTGAACGCTGGTGGAGTTAATTTCTCATGCGATGCACTGTAAGCCATGGAGGATACTGAGTTTGGTGGCAGCTATATACACGAGCAAAGAAGTAATTGAGTCAAGAGGAGCTTTCTAAAACTACTGAGGAAGACCTAGGTAGGGGTATTTATAGGTAGGTTTAGTTCTAAGGCTTTGGGAGAAAAGGAGGCTTGAGAATAGTAGAGTCCAGATTGGAAAAATCTCACATACACCACGATAGATCACAAATTATAGGTTGTTGGATGCGGAACCCAAAAAGGAGCGTGTGGGCGGAGAAATCTCAGGGAATGATCCACTGTGGCAAGAGAAAATCAGATTTAAAATTCACAATTTCTTGACGGCACTTGCCTATTTACTCATGAGGTTGATGATGTTATATGGGCCATACGATCAAAATCCAATGGCTGATGGTCCATGCGACACATTAAATTGGAAATCCTTATCCAAAATGAAATCAAATAAAGTGAAACATTGAATTATTTCTCAATTTCTCTTTCTTCATTTGAGGGTGCAAATGAATCCCAAATCAAATGAAATTTTACATATAAGCTAATTTGAATATGTAGAATCTAAATATTCAATTATATTCCCCTTTTGAAGATGTTTGATTCATTAAATTAACAAATCTCATTTTCTCTTTCCTCATGCATTAATGACTCTAGGATTCACCAAATTTGATGAAACTTCACCCACAATTCACATTAAATATGTTGGATACAAATTTGCTATCAATTTTATCCCTTGATATTATTTATCTAATTATTTAATATTTTGAGCTTTTTCATACTTTCTCTCTCCTAATCTACTCATGTATATTAAAGATTATCCAAAATAATTGAAAATTCACACATACGTTTATTTTAATGTGTAGAGTACAAGTCTAAGATTTATTTTATTTTTTGGAGTCATTTAATGACTTATTTCATATTTTGGAGGGAAATCATATTTTCTTTTCTAAATAAAATAGATAAGATTATTATTATCCCAAATTTGTAAAACTTGTCCTCTAAGACAAAACATATCTAAAGAAAAAGAATTTTAAGTAATTCTTATCAAAATAGTCTTCCTTGTATGAGTTTTGCATAATTAATATTTGTGGCCCTTCCTTATTTTAGTTAACATATCATTTCATCATTATTATTATTATCAGTCTTTCAATTGTGTCCCATATCATCACATTACAATAAAAAGGTTTACATATTATAGTGTGCATGAAACTATTTATAAATATTATTTTAACTCATTAAATTCATCAATTCCTTATTTATTTGAATAGTGTATAAATATTCTCAATTATGGATTCTAGTCCTTCTTTGCACATTATTTCTCTTAATCGACATTATCACATGTGACATATTTTATTGGACTAGAAATTATTATGAGAGCATTAGGTCATAATTGTTTTCATGCATATATGTTAGTATGATTTAATCATAAAATTAACTACTACTATGTGCATCCTCGTCCTTGTTTTGCTAAACCCAAAGAACCAAGCTGACTATCCTCCAAGACATATGATTAGGGTCAAAAGGCTAGGTTTCAGTTTGTTACAGTGGCAACATTTGTCAATGGCAATGATACGTGGGTCTTCCAAGGAGATAGGAAGATTCTTCCAACCTGTTTGGTGTCAGCGATGGTGGAAGAGAAGTTGATGAGGTAGGGTTGTGATGCATTCTTGGTGCATGTGGTGGATACCAAGGTGAGGAGTCCAAGTATCTATGAGGTGCTAGTTGTCTCTGAGTTTGAAGATGTGTTTCCAGATGAGTTTCAGGTGTTCCCCTAATCAGAGAGATTGATTTTGAGATCAATCTAGTTCATGGTACCCAGTCGATAGCTCAGACACCGTACAGGATGGCACCAACTGAGATGTCAGAGTTAAAGAAATAGTTGCAAGAGCTGCTCAATAAAGGTTCTATCAGGCTGAGTATGTCACTATGGGGTGCTCCCATTTTGTTTGTCAAGAAGAAGGATGGGTCCATGATGTTGTGCATTGATTATAGGTAGTTGAACAAAGTGATAATAAAGAATAAGTATCCTTTATTGCAGATTGACGACACATTTGACCAGTTGTGAGGTGCCTTGGTGTTCTCAAAGATAGACCCAAGGTATGGATATCACCAGTTGTGAATCAAGGTAGATGACATACCAAAGTCAGCTTTTAGGATGAGGTATGGTCACTCTGAATTCGTGGTTATGTTGTTTGGGCTAACCATTGCATAGAAACATTCATGGACTTGATGAACAGGGTGTTCAAACCTTATCTTGATCATTTTTTTGTGGTATTCATAGATGACATCTTGATATACTCCACAGACAACCAATATCATGAACAACTTCTATGGCAAGCATTGACTCTGTTTAGACAGCATTATGTGTACTCTAAGTTCAGCAAGTGTGAGTTTTGGCTAAAGGAGGTGTCTTCCCTTGGACTAGTGATATCAACTGAGGGTGTTCATGTGGACCCTAAAAAGGTGGAGTCTGTGATAGAGTGGGAGCAACTGAAGACACCGAAAGAAGTCTACAATTTTTTGGGTTTGGTGGGATACTGCCGGAGGTTCATCAAGTGGATGCTACCCCTAACAAAGTTAACAAGGAAAGGTGTGTCATTTGTCTGGTATGACAAGTGCCAACGTGCTTTCCATCTTTTGAAGGAGAATTTGACTAGTGCAATGGTGTTGATTCTACCTGAGCGAGGGAAAGGATATATCATCTTCTATCATGCTTAATGCAACATAAAAACATGATGTGTTTTGCTTCGCGGCAGCTTAAGAAACACAAGGAGAGCTACCCGACACATGATCTGGAGCTTGCAGTGGTGGTCCATGCTTCGAAGATATGGAAACACTACCTTTATGGTGAAAAGTGTCATGTCTTCACGGATCACAGGAACCTGCAATACATCTTCTCAAAGCAAGAGCTGAACATGAGGTAGTGCCACTAAATGGAGTTAATCAAGGATTATGATTGCACTATAGATTACCATCGAGGAAGGCAAACATGGTGGCATATGCTCTAAGCATGAAGTCTTCATCGTCATCATCTCTTGACAAGATGTGGTTATGTTCCTTGGTGTGCCACAAGAGAGAAATGTTAGTGTCTTTGCATGAGATGAACGTAAAGTTGGAAGTATCCTTGTTGGCAGGCTTGTTGGCTTAGTTACAAGTGAAGCCCCCATTACGCCAACAGATTACGGGTGCTCAATAGGATGATATTGTGATGCAATAAATTCGAATAGAGTTTGGCAGCAAGAAGCATGATGGTTTTCACAAGTCATAGGATGGGATAGTATGTTACGACGACAGAGTTGTGGTTCCTGATGTTGATAATATGAGGAAGTTGGTCTTAGAGGAGGCTCGCTCCCCAATGTATGCTATGCATCTAGGAAGCATTAAGATGTATCAAAATCTAAAAGATTTGTATTTGTGGCCCAATTTGAAGCATAATGTGGTTGAGTTTGTTGCCAGATGTCATGTGTTCTAGTAGATTAATGTAGAGCATCAAAATCCAATAGGAACTTTGCAACCATTTCCCATACCACAGTGGAAATGGGATCATGTTACGATGGACTTTGTGGTTGTTCTTCCTAGAACAGCCAAAGGTCATGACTCCATATGGGTGATTGTTGATTGGTTGACAAAGACAACACACTTTTTGTTAGTGAAGATGACATACACAGTAGAGAAGCTTGCTCAGATATATGTTGATGAGATAGTGCAATTGAATGGTATCCTAGCTACCATCATATCTGACAGAGGTCCTCAGTGCACCAGTTTTTTTGGGAATGTATGCACACAGAAATGGGTACGCAGTTGAGTCTTAGTACTACATTTCACCTACAAACTATCTGAGAGGACTACACAGACTTTGGAAGATCTATTGAGAGCATGTGTTTTGCAATTTTTGGGAAGTTGGGATGTGCACCTTAGTTTAATAGAGTTTGCATATAAGAACAACTATCAGAGGAGCATTGATATGTCACCTTACAAGGCTTTGTATGGGAGACGTTGTAGATCTCCATTGTGTTTGTACAAGACTGGTGAATATCATCTTTTGGGTCATGAGCTTGTGCAACAGACAACAGAGAAGATCAGAGTGATTCGTAGCAGTAGAAGGCAACACAAGATAGGTAGAATTCATATGCAGATAATCGGCGTAGACCCTTATAGTTCCAAGTGGGATATAGGGTGTATCTCAAGGTCTCTCCTTGGGAGGGTGTTTTGAGGTTTGGGAATAAGGGTAAGAGGCTCCTAGGTTTATGGTACCTTACCTAGTGGTGGCATGTGTTGGAAAGGTGGCCTACAAGTTGGATTTGCCACCTGAGTTGCACAGGCTACATCCAGTGTTCCATGTGTCTATGTTGAGGAAGGGCCACCCTGATATAGAGTTGGTGTTGCAGCTAGTGGAGGTTGATCTTGATGAGGATATCTCTTATGTGGAAGGTCTTTTGTTGATCCTAGATAGGATGATCAAGAAGTTGAAGAAGAAGGACATTGTGTTGGTTAGTGTTTTGTGGCATCATCATGGCATAGAGGAAGCCATGTGGGAGCTTGAGGAGGATATGCGTAGGAAGTACCCATCTCTTTTCACAAAGGATTTTGGGGGCGAAATCCTTATTAGGGGTTTATGGTTGTAAGGCCCCTGACCTAGATTAGTGCTTGAGTGTGCTTGCTTTTTTTAATAAGATGCTTAAACCTTAATCTAATCTTTTTAAATGCTTTCATAACATGTGACAATCTTGTGTTTCTAGTTTGTTTGTGTTTGGATGATGTTTGAGCTTTATCTCCTTATTTTGGACCAAGTTACAATTTACCCATGAGTGAGGGTTATCTTGCAATTAGTCACATATAGAGCGTGTTTTTTGTGCCTTAGCATCATGAGAGAAAATATGATGATATGGGGTGCCTTGTTGGACCATGGTAGATGATGTGGCATCACATGGTAATATTAGGGTTTGCTTGAGTTGCCTTGTTTTTGAGTGTCGACCTTGCTAGGGTTTGTGTGTGTAGTGACCGCAACCTCACTCTTAGATGAGTGTTGTAGCCGCTACACTTACCCTAGGTGTTTCTTTCTTCGACCATGGTGATCTTGGTGTGGTTTGGTCGAGGGGGTTTGTCCTTTAGTGATGTGTTTCGACCTTATTTTCTTTGGTGACCTAGTGTAGAGTTCGTTGCATGGTCTACCTTGGTTTGTTACAATCGCAACAAGGGTTGTTAGTGACCTAAGTGGTCACTACCCTACCTAGGTTATATCACCCTTCGATGCATGCAAGTGTTTAGTGGTTGCATGGTTGTTTTCTTGGTGGACAAGTGTCCTTTTGGTGCTCTTTTGTCTTGACACCTCATACCCACCTTACCTCCCTCCAACCTTGAGTATATAACCCTCTCCTCTTCATGCAAGCATCCTTTTTTGAATTCCTTCTTTCCTACTCTCTTGTGCTCGTTCTTGAAGCTTTGTGGAGCAACAAGGTCTAATCTAGGTGCTTTGGTGGTCGATCATCCTTGCATGTGGTGATCTTGAGCTTGATCATCTCCTTGGTGGTGGTTCTTGGTGATCCTCTCTCTTGGTAAGTGGATTTGAACCCTTGATTTCATTTTCCACTTGAGCCCTGCCTCCCTTTCTTCCCTCAAGACCATGAGACTATGGTGCAACCATGGTGGATTTCTTAATCTTCTCCTCACAAAGGTCAGAGATTGTGGTTTGACCATGGTGGCACCTATGTGAGAAGAATCTCTCTTCTTTCTTATTCTTGTTTGGCCTAGGGTTGATACACTCTTTTCTTGAGCCATCCTTTAACCATGGTGTTCTTTTCTTTTGAAGGTGACCTTGTGTCTGTGGATTTGAACTCTGTTGAAGTTTCTTTCTCTCTCTTGAAGCTCGTGGCTTGGAGCTTGATCTCTTCATAAGGTGGGTTATATAACTCTTTTCCCTCTTCTATTTTTGCACCATAATCATGTTTCCATGTTACTGGTATAATATTTAAAATGTGATCTTAATGTTCTAGAAGAAGCTATCATGATCTAGGGTTTATGATTTTGTAGTATTCTCAAGTAGATTGCTGTAACACCCCAATCTTAATTATGCAAAATTTCCAAATTATTTTAGTCCTTGCATGCTCTTTTCTAATTTAGATAATTGTTGAGGACTCAAATGCAATTTTCCCATAATTAGTTTTGCAAAATCACTTATTGTGTTCAATTGCCCTATTATACTTGTTTTATTTAAAGAAAATGTCTTCATATATATATCTATGCCCTTTTTGTTGAAGAAAATGAGGATAAAGGCTTTTATGTCATATTTTCTCTCTCATCTGATAATTAGTGATTTCCTTGTGTAATTATTTGCTTAATGGCCCCCATCTTGTCAAATGAGAGGAAATAATGTTTAGGGCACGTTTTTGTGTTTTATAATTCTTATTTGAAAAATTAATGGCTTTATTTGCTTTTATCATGGTCATTTAAGTACACATAAGGGTTTTTGTTATTTTAGGCCTAAAACGAGTACAAGCATAAAATCCAATTGTATGAGAATATTCTAGACCCTCTAATGTACCTATGGTTCAAATTTGAACCCATTTTGACCTTGTTTGACCCTCCAATTAATTGGAGAAAGATTTGGATATAATTTGACCTAGATTTGAATTCAATTTTATTAATTGGATGGATGTAACCTATGGTTCGCACTTAAATGTTTGTCACACGTTATTTTTTTCTTCTCCTCTTTGGCGTGCGTAACAGCTGCCGTCGGATTAAGATCCAACGGCGCGCCTACTGTCTTCTTCCTCCGTTTCTCCCCGCGTACAAGGCCGTTTTACAGTGAATTCTCCATTGATCTCTCTCTCCCTCTTTACACGACGGTTTCACGTCGTTTCTTCGCCAACGTCTTCGTCTCTCTCTCCCGGACCCAACGAGCCCCTGCTCGCGTGTTCTCGTACCCTATGCAAGAAACGCCCATTTTAGGGCTCCGACACCCTCTCCTCCTCGCGAGCACAGCCGCCACCTCAGTGCATCCCCCACGTATTTAAGGGTGCCAAAAGCACCACCGGACTGCAATCTTTCTTCCTCCTCACCCAATTTCTCCCCCGCCTCTCCCAGTCACCCTGACCTACTCGAGTTGTCCTCTCCGGCGACCCGAGCTTCTCCTCGACTACTCCGACCACTCCAACCCAATTGCTTCTGCTGTGAGCATCTTCGGAACCTGAGGTTCGCCTCCCTGACCTCATTTTGCCCGGAACCTGCCCCAATCGATGTAACCTGTAGCCGTGTTTGGTTCTTCGGTGCCTCTAGTTGCCGTGGTGTTCTGGTGTGTCTACAACCGCGAAAATAGGATGGATGGCATCGCCTTGCCTCCACGGTCTTTTTCCGATCATCGCTTGAAGGTTTCAGACCGATTCTTCTCGATTTTGGATCTCCGATGTACTTCCCCTGTTCTGCTTCTCTGTGTGTTGTTCACGATGCCCCAGGGCATGTTCGAATCCTGTTATCTTCCCGACGACTACGTCAGCAGGTAGGGAATCGGTCGATGGCCTCAGAACAGCGTGAAAGCGCGAGTTGCTCAGAGTTGCATCTCGACTTCTTGCTTCTGGAACCAAGCTCGAAGCCATGGCTCGCGCTGTGTAGATGGGGAGCAATCCAGGTCACGAAATGACCATGGTGCTCCCACGAGCACAATCAGTTAAACTGATCGCTCAAGGGTAATATCGGTATTTGACTTTCGATTTGTTTCATCAGCTGCGAGTGATTTGCACGCCCAAATGACAGTTTTACCCCCACTCGCCTGATTCATGTGTCACGCATGCCTTGGGCATTATTGGCATTTCATAATTCATTTATATCAGCTTTAATCCAGTTTTCTAATTTCTGATTAGTCCAGAGTGCAAAATTCATATCTTTTGCATACGACCTCAGAAAAATATAAATAAATATGTTTTGGAAAGGATTTTCAATGAGGAATCCGATTTTCAGGTTTTTATCGACTGATTTTGCTGTTTCAACACCTCAATATTTATATGAGCAAATTAGGGTTTAAATTGAATGACAAATGATAATTATGTTAATTTCAGGTGTTTAAGGGAATCCAATTGGTCAAACCAGGTTTGACCTAGGTGTTTTAGTTCAAGGTAAGCGGGCCATGCCTTTGGCATAGTAAATTTGCATTATTGAATGATTATGATATATTATGCTTCTTTTATGTTGAAGTCTTGAAAAGTACATGTTTTTCCTCAATATACATGATTATTGGATGTTGGTTGTTATAAGCTAAGTCTAAGAGTAGAAATCCCATTAAGATTATGGTTTATGATTAAGATACAAGAAATTAAGATTAAGAGGGAATAAGTTTCCCAATCATGCTTAAGAGGGAGAAATCCCATTATGGTCATGGGGAGAAATCCCAACTAAGATTAAGTTTAAGGTATTAAGAAGATAAGTGAAGTTTAAGAAAGATCATGAATAATAGAAATTTATTTAGATTTATATGCACCTTGTTATGGGCTTTCCGAGCAATTATGGGCTTTCCGAGCATTTATGGGCTCTTTATGGGGCTTTAAGAGAGGAGCATATTTTTCTAGTAAATTTCTTTATGTAAAAGACAATAAGAAATGATTCATGTTAAATGCATGTTCATGATTATGTTAAGTCACTTGTATATTTATTTTTATGTCTTATAATATGCCAATGCCGCTTACTTACTATGTTTGTTTTCCTTTGCATGGCTGGGGACGAGATGTCCGCAGGAGTTGGAGCCAAGGAGAAGGAAACATCTTGAGAGTACCCAAGACCCAGAGATCCAAGGAGTTGTTGCCTGGTGGGACGTCCATCTATGGAGATCCTATCATTATCTAGTTTATGTTTAGTATATCTTTGGAAAACTGATGTAGCTTTTATTCCAAGAACTTATGTATGAATCTATGTTTTCATAATGCCAAGTGTTATTTGTTTCTTGTTATGAGATCATGTATGTGACATTTCCTCCCAAATATGCCAAGTACCCCACATTATGGATAATGTTGGGGATTAGGCTGTGCTTCCTCTGGTTACGTAAGAAACCCTAGGGAGGGGTGTTACATTAATGGTATCAGAGCAAGGAATAGATGGCCACTAAGGCAACATTAGAGATTCATATTATGTTCTAATATCATGTTATGTTTACCCTTTCAGATGGCCCCTAAGAGGAAGGAGAAGGTTGGTGAGTCAAGGCACTCACACGGATCCTCTAGTGGTGATAAGACTGAAGACATGAACCACGTCCCTCCACCAATCACCCTAGATGCCCTAGTAGCAGCCTTGACCAATGCCCTCCAACCTAGAGCTCCACCTAGAGCACATGAGATCTCCCTCGTAGACTTCTTAAAGATTAAACCCGATGCTTTCCATGGTGAAGATGAGGTTGATGTAGTAACCAAGGCTGAGGAGTGGCTGAGCAACATGGAACATTGCTTTAGAGACCTAGAGTGTCCCCCACGTAGCAGGGTTAGATTTGCCACCCATATGCTCAAGGGTGCAGCCCGTACTTGGTGGGAAAACCTCTTAGCCTCTAGGGAAGATGATGACCCTCCTTTCTCTTGGGATGAGTTTGTAGAAGTCTTCAATGACCATTATGTATCCGAAGCCATGTTAGAAAGGAAGGAGGATGAGTTTGTTAACCTTAAGCAAGTGGGTGACATGACTGTCACTGAGTATGCCATGAAGTTCCGTAAGCTCCAAAAGTATGGTCCTGAGTACACTGAGCTAAAGAGAGCTAAGAAGTTCATTAGAGGACTTAAACCCGACCTAAGTTTTGCCTTGTCTGGTAGAGGACACCGGACCATGCAATCGGCCTTGGATGCAGCCCTAGAATTGGAGGAGCATCCTGGGAGGAATCATAAGAAATAGGTACCCCAAAACAATCGTCACCATCATCCCCATCAACCCCCTCCACCCTCAAACAACAAGAGAAAAGCCCCTGAGCCTTCCCCTGAGAATGGGAGAACCCCATGCCCCAAGTGTAAAAGAAACCATGGTGGTCCTTGTAGGTTTGGGACTTCTGTTTGCTACTATTGTGGTGAGGAAGGGCATATCAAGCCTAATTGCCCTAAGCTTGCAAAGAAGGATCCCAACCACAACCAAGCTAGGAACCCTAATCCTCCACCCAAGGTCAAACCAAGGCTCTTCACCATGCAAATGTCTGATGGAGAAGAGGAAAATGATCAAGGTAAGGGTAGTTGAGTAATTTATGTTTAATCATAATGCTTTGTTTATGTATTCTCCTTTTATGGAAAGATTTGTATGCTTATGTGAAACCCTTAAGGTGGGTAGAAACCCTAGGAAAATTCGAGGACGAAATTTATTTAAGGTGGGTAGTATTGTAACACCCCAATCTTAATTATGCAAAATTTCCAAATTATTTTAGTCCTTGCATGCTCTTTTCTAATTTAGATAATTGTTGAGGACTCAAATGCAATTTTCCCATAATTAGTTTTGCAAAATCACTTATTGTGTTCAATTGCCCTATTATACTTGTTTTATTTAAAGAAAATGTCTTCATATATATATCTATGCCCTTTTTGTTGAAGAAAATGAGGATAAAGGCTTTTATGTCATATTTTCTCTCTCATCTGATAATTAGTGATTTCCTTGTGTAATTATTTGCTTAATGGCCCCCATCTTGTCAAATGAGAGGAAATAATGTTTCGGGCACGTTTTTGTGTTTTATAATTCTTATTTGAAAAATTAATGGCTTTATTTGCTTTTATCATGGTCATTTAAGTACACATAAGGGTTTTTGTTATTTTAGGCCTAAAACGAGTACAAGCATAAAATCCAATTGTATGAGAATATTCTAGACCCTCTAATGTACCTATGGTTCAAATTTGAACCCATTTTGACCTTGTTTGACCCTCCAATTAATTGGAGAAAGATTTGAATATAATTTGATCTAGATTTGAATTCAATTTTATTAATTGGATGGATGTAACCTATGGTTCTCACTTAAATGTTTGTCACACGTTATTTTTTTCTTCTCCTCTTTGGCGCGCGTAACAGCAGACGTCGGATTAAGATCCAACGGCGCGCCTACTATCTTCTTCCTCCGTTTCTCCCCGCGTACAAGGCCGTTTTACAGTGAATTCTCCATTGATCTCTCTCTCCCTCTTTACACGACGGTTTCACGTCGTTTCTTCGCCAACGTCTTCGTCTCTCTCTCCCAGACCCAACGAGCCCCTGCTCGCGTGTTCTCGTACCCTATGCAAGAAACGCCCATTTTAGGGCTCCGACACCCTCTCCTCCTCGCGAGCACAGCCGCCACCTCAATGCATCCCCCACCTATTTAAGGGTGCCAAAAGCACCACCGGACTGCAATCTTTCTTCCTCCTCGCCCAATTTCTCCCCCGCCTCTCCCAGTCACCCTGACCTACTCGAGTTGTCCTCTCCGGCGACCCGAGCTTCTCCTCGACTACTCCGACCACTCCAACCCAATTGCTTCTGCTGTGAGCATCTTCGGAACCTGAGGTTCGCCTCCCTGACCTCATTTTGCCCGGAACCTGCCCCAATCGATGTAACCTGTAGCCTTGTTTGGTTCTTCGGTGCCGCTAGTCGCCGTGGTGTTCTGGTGTGTCTGCAACTGCGAAAATAGGATGGATGGCATCGCCTTGCCTCCACGGTCTTTTTCCGATCATCGCTTGAAGGTTTCAGACCGATTCTTCTCGATTTTGGATCTCCGATGTACTTCCCCTGTTCTGCTTCTCTGTGTGTTGTTCACGATGCCCCAGGGCATGTTCGAATCCTGTTATCTTCCCGACGACTACGTCAGCAGGTAGGGAATCGGTCGATGGCCTCAGAACAGCGTGAAAGCGCAAGTTGCTCAGAGTTGCATCTCGACTTCTTGCTTCTGGAACCAAGCTCGAAGCCATGGCTCGCGCTGTGTAGATGGGGAGCAATCTAGGTCACGAAATGACCATGGTGCTCCCACGAGCACAATCAGTTAAACTGATCGCTCAAGGGTAATATCGGTATTTGACTTTCGATTTGTTTCATCAGCTGCGAGTGATTTGCACGCCCAAATGACGGTTTTACCCCCACTCGCCTGATTCATGTGTCACGCGTGCCTTGGGCATTATTGGCATTTCATAATTCATTTATATCAGCTTTAATCGAGTTTTCTAATTTCTGATTGGTCCAGAGTGCAAAATTCATATCTTTTGCATACGACCTCAGAAAAATATAAATAAATATGTTTTGGAAAGGATTTTCAATGAGGAATCCGATTTTCAGGTTTTTATCGACTGATTTTGCTGTTTCAACACCTCAATATTTATATGAGCAAATTAGGGTTTAAATTGAATGACAAATGATAATTATGTTAATTTCAGGTGTTTAAGGGAATCCAATTGGTCAAACCAGGTTTGACCTAGGTGTTTTAGTTCAAGGTAAGCGAGCCATGCCTTTGGCATAGTAAATTTGCATTATTGAATGATTATGATATATTATGCTTCTTTTATGTTGAAGTCTTGAAAAGTACATGTTTTTCCTCAATATACATGATTATTGGATGTTGGTTGTTATAAGCTAAGTCTAAGAGTAGAAATCCCATTAAGATTATGGTTTATGATTAAGATACAAGAAATTAAGATTAAGAGGGAATAAGTTTCCCAATCATGCTTAAGAGGGAGAAATCCCATTATGGTCATGGGGAGAAATCCCAACTAAGATTAAGTTTAAGGTATTAAGAAGATAAGTGAAGTTTAAGAAAGATCATGAATAATAGAAATTTATTTAGATTTATATGCACCTTGTTATGGGCTTTCAGAGCAATTATGGGCTTTCCGAGCATTTATGGGCTCTTTATGGGGCATTAAGAGAGGAGCATATTTTTCTAGTAAATTTCTTTATGTAAAAGACAATAAGAAATGATTCATGTTAAATGCATGTTCATGATTATGTTAAGTCACTTGTATATTTATTTTTATGTCTTATAATATGCCAATGCCGCTTACTTACTATGTTTGTTTTCCTTTGCATGGCTGGGGACGAGATGTCCGCAGGAGTTGGAGCCAAGGAGAAGGAAACATCTTGAGAGTACCAAAGACCCAGAGATCCAAGGAGTTGTTGCCTGGTGGGACGTCCATCTATGGAGATCCTATCATTATCTAGTTTATGTTTAGTATATCTTTGGAAAACTGATGTAGCTTTTATTCCAAGAACTTATGTATGAATCTATGTTTTCATAATGCTAAGTGTTATTTGTTTCTTGTTATGAGATCATGTATGTGACATTTCCTCCCAAATATGCCAAGTACCCCACATTATGGATAATGTTGGGGATTAGGCTGTGCTTCCTCTGGTTACGTAAGAAACCCTAGGGAGGGGTGTTACAATTGCTCTTTCTCCTAAACCCCAATCTTGGTACCCGATTTTGTGGTGATTATAGAATGGATGGCTTTCTATTGCTCTCGATTATGGATTTTTATCAACATGCATAGTATCTTGGAGTATCATGCCCACAAGGGTGTAGCTCACTGGCGATCAGACCGTGAACACAGGCAGGGATCTCAGGTTCGAATCCTCATGGGGACAAATAAAATTGGGATTTATGTCTATCATGGTTTGTGTTGGAACTAATGGGTTGCACACTTGGTTTACCTTACTCCTCCTGTGTTAGGCCTCCACAGGTCAATGAGGGGTTGGGGAGAGGAAGTCTCCTTGATGACTCATATTGGAGTAGCATGAAGTTTTAGTTCTATTTTTCATGTATGAATGTGGGTTATCTCTCTTAAACATGGTTCTTTCATGGTGGTTTACATGACACATGTTGTAGGGTTTGGTGTTTATTTTGGTATGGAGTTTTCCACCTTGACGATGATGAGTTTCCATGATGTTAAATCTTCTATTTTGAACGTGGTACTTTGGTTTTGGAGGTGGTTTTGTGTTCCTTGGAGTAGCTTGACCTTTGCGTCACTACACTCCTCTTAATGGTTTCAGGTCGCTACACATGGTTTGTTTGTTGTGGGTGCAACAAACCCTAACCCTAGATGTGGTTGTTGCACCTTGGAGTCCTTAATTTTTGGTCACTACATGCATGCCTATTTTGATGAGTTTTGCTTTGACCAAAGTACCTTGCTTTGAGTTGTCTCATGTGCACCTACTGATGTGTTGCAGGCGCTACAAAGCTAACCCTAATCACCATGGTCGCTCCACATATGTGCTTTGTTGGTCGCTACCCTTGTTTTGGTGGATGGGTCACTACCCTTTTTGTTTATTTCTATCTCTACAAGTAGCATTGGGTGTTGCAGTCGCTACACCTATATATGATGTGGTTGCAACACTACATCTTGGTGTTTGGGTCGACACACACATGAGTGTATGGTCGCTACATGTGCATGTACAAGTATTTGATGGTTAATACATAGTGTTGTTTGGATGAGCATTTGGTTAACCCTAATCATGTTTTTTAACCCTCATGGTTCAGAATGTATGGAAGATGAGGTAACTAGGGTTTGGTGACAAGTAATGAAATAAAAACCCTAATCGGCTGTGTGAGAAACCCTAAACCTAATTCTAGGGTATGTTATACTTGTTGAGCCTGCTTTGGTAACTAGCATGTGATTGTATTTTCTCTCTCCTACCTGTGTAATCCTAACCTTGTAGGTTGAATGAATGGCATAGCTTGTGAATTCTATGGTGGTAATCATATGATACAGGGTGATGGCTATGAGCCTTGATGAGGCATGTTGCAATTATAATGATGTGATGGGTCTTATGACCTGGCAGAGGCTTAATGCCTAGTGTGAGGTGTTATCCTCTAGTGATGTGATGAGGGATTAATATCCAATAGCAGTGCAATTATGGTGATATCCTTGTATGGTAGTGTGATAACATTGATGGCCTTGAATTGATAGTGGTATCAAGTGATGATGTGGCAAGTTATACTTCAAACACTTTATATCTTCTAGAGTTGTATTATCCCCTTATCTTTGTAGAGTTTGTTTAGGTATTATACATTGTAACTTGATTGATGCTCAAAGACACTCAATTGGGTTAACTAATCAAGTGGAACCCTAATCATGTAGATACCCTAAGCCATAGATCCATCTTCAACGTCAATACTTTGTTGGATGGTGAAATGAGTATTCCTAAGGGAAACCTGGAGCGCATACTATTGAGTATGCAAGGTGCAAGTGACTGTGTGTCCTTGACATCTTTATCTCAAGTGTTTTGAGAATGACTACAGTCATGACTATGGTCAGGTCTCGGTGATGAGCATGTGATGTGATGTGATGTGATAGAGGATTGTTGCAGTTGTACATCCATGATTAGGTTATATACCTTGGGTTCTAGTGTTGTGACCTGTAACAAGGTGGGCTAGGTGTTTTACGGGACCATAGCCTTGACTATGAGTTGTTGTCTCTACAGGACTATAGCTTTGAATATAAGTTATTGTCTATACAGTTTGACTATATGTCACTGTGGTGCAGACTCGAACTGACCAAGTAGTGTAGGAGAAATAAAATAAGTGCTTTGAATATAAGTGCTTATAGCTTTGAATATAAGTGCTTTGGATTCTGGCTCTTCCATTGATCTTGTGTGGCACTGATTTTGACTTTGCAGTGGTCATCTGGATTTGAGTGGTACACCTCAAATCCTTAGGGCAAATAAAATAAGTAATACACATGTGTTGTATATTTGCTTAGGGTTAAACACGACTCAGATTGGATGACCCCTTGCCTTATCTTTCAACTGATTTCTTGAATTATAATGCGGTAAGAGAAATCAACTGTTATACATGTTCTTCATATTCCTTCTTAAAATAAAAGATGTTCTACTGCTCAGCTGTAGATGCATGAATTATTAGATAATGTTAATAGCTTAATTCATATCATTTAGCTGAATTTTCTCAACATGATTATATATGTTATCTTGCTGCTTTAAGTTTACTTGTTCTTATAATAGACATTGGCAGAGAGTTATATCTCTTGCTGGGACATTTGGTCTCACCCTGTGGGTTTCCACATATTTTAGGTGGTCGTGCACGTCAATGTAGAGATTGTGTGGTTGTGCTTGAGCAGTAAGAGGAGCAGTAGATGTTGAAAGGTTGGATATGTTTCTAATGTTTTGTAGTAGAGTCTTATGTGTCGTCTGTGTACTCTCATGTCCTTGGGGAGGTTTTGTGGTATGTACATCGATACGAGTTTTTTGGTTATATGTCGTTGTTGTATATTTGGCATGTATGTATATGCACATGTTATCATATGTAACAGGTTGTGGCCAATGAGCCAATGAATAGTGTTATGTAATAATCTTGTGGCATAAGATATGATACTAATGGCTTTATTAGACTCTGATGTGATAAGTTCCAGCTTTTGTGCTTATGTGAAAACAATTTTAGTTTCTTGTGTTGTCTGGTAACATGTTTGGTTAGTGTTAGTTTCGTGCTTTATTTTGAGTAATCTCATCGTGTGGCGTGTTGGGGCATCACATGATGGGAACCATCGATGATGACAATAGGGTCTCCCAGCAGCCAAAAATTTATCAATGAACCATCAAGAGAACTTCACGATGCCAAATATGACAGAAAATTGTGTAATGGCAATCAAAACCCAATCTTTTACTTCAGGACTCGCAAGCAAAAAGAAATAGGTGGAAGAAAAGTAAAAAGAGGATTATCACTATGGGTTCTAATTTGAGATTGAAACATCTCCATATAGGTGAGAGGAAATGTTCTAGGCCCTCTCCTACCCTCGTGGTGTCTAGATACAAGGAGACGTTCCTTGATCTCTTCCAATGTTGCTAGCAGAAAAAAGGAGATAAGCGAGGGGAGAGATTGGGTTGAAAGGGGTGACTCAAATTGATGAAGAATGTTTTAGTGAAGTATTCTAAGACATAATTATAGGGTCTGAACAACTATGGGTGAGAGGAAAAGAGAAAATAGAAAGGGGTAGAGCCAAAATAGGGGAGGATATGGATGAGGACTGGATAAGATGCCAACAAACCCTAGAATTTATTGGGTTACCTGATGCAGAATCGTAAGGGGAGGATTTAGGAGGAAGAATTAGAGGAGAAAGGGAAGAAGAGGGAAAGAAAAATGTCTAGGTAGCCAGAGAAACACCAACGTACACAAGGCTTCCTAAAAAGAACCAAGGAAAAAGAGGATCTCTGGTTCCTCAAATCGAGATCCATGTGGGAAAAGAGGTGCACATACTTAAGAAAATTCGGGATCCATATGTATATAGGTGACAACATGACAACCAAAAATCTAGTAGACTATAGACAAAAGACCACATTAGACATATACTTGGTAAATTTAGGGTTATATATTTATGCCACCCTTTTTAATTAAATTAAGATAGATAGGAATACCCAATAAGACTCAAATTTGGCACCCAAGCTCAATGGGACCCGAGGAATGTGATTTTGATATTATATTCCACTTTTTAGGCTTCCTTAAAATTTGGTTTTAGGGTCATTATCTCATTACTTACCATTACATATTAACATGTATCTTCATCCATTATTATTTTGAGTCATATTATTCTTATTTTATTATCGAACAAGCTAGGGCATGTTATATTAATCAACCAGACATATTTTACTTCGTTAACCTATCAAAACCTTTAATTCGATATTTATCATATGATCCTTATCCTTTAATATTAAAGAACAAATTGTCTCTATCAATATGTATGTGTACTTAATCTTGTTCAATTACTCATTAATTGCATTTTAGCCGACATATTTATGCATTAGTGAACCATGAAGCATATTTGAGATAATTAAGGAATATTACTTACATATCAAACAACACTCTGGTCATTAAATTCATTTTAAGATATATTAAGATACATTTGTCTTATTATGACAACTATTGATACTAATGCATTACATGAGGTACCAACAATATCTTGATTAGGTTGGTTAATAATAAATTTGGGTTTAGGACAACTAGAGAACCTTTCAATATGTTCCAAACATAAGGTCAGTTTAGATATCCAATCATCGTCATGTGATGGTTTGTATCTCTAAGATATGATCAAGGCTACATACGACCCCAGTTAGGGTTTACTCATAAGTTACACAATTGCATTAAGGTACAAATTAGTGAATAGGGGTCTATGTGTATCCTCAGTTGGCCAAAGCTAGAGGTTTAGGCAAGCAAGCATCCTATCCTTGGGGTTCAGGTTACTAGAGGCAAGATGCTAGGTTTGGGTATGTTACACAAATTTTATGGATTAGGTCTAGATCATGTTATGTCGGTCAAAACATAGATCAGATTGGCATGTCTGGTTTGATGGCCATCCGTATCTACAAGGAGATAATTAGAATTACTTAAAGTTAGGGTGTATGATACATTAAATAGAGAGGGAATTTTTTAAATGCAAAAACATTTATTACAACATTCTCTTTTTCTTATTCATCCTCCTCTCTATCTATGAATCAATCTCTCTGCTTTTATATGTTTTCTTCCCAACCTTTCATATTTATTCATTTGGTGCCCCATGCACCTCTAATTTCTCATTTTAGAAGTATCCTTGAGAAAATGAGATCAGGATGTAGTGTGAGGTTTTGTTATCAAGTAGACAACAAAGATTCATCATTTCTATGGAATTGATAAAATTTAATGGAGTGTTATTTATGTGAATGCATTTTCATTCCCTTAACAAAACAAAAATGCAATAGATATAATGACGGTTAAAAGGTTGGTTTTAATAGATAGACATGTTACTTTCTGACCACACTATATAAATCATACAATGCATATCATTAAAGCTTTGGGGGACAAATTTGAAAGTATTAATAGAGGAATGGAAAGCACACATGTGCTAACCTCACTATTTTCTCTCCCCTTACATGTATTCTTTCAAGTAACTTTGAAGTAGGCCAGATAGTTGGTGACGTCATTGTAGAAAAGTATAAAAATATGGTGCGACTTGTATGGAAAATCACCATTATTTTTTGTCTTTTGTTTTTAATACCTTTAAAGTACTTGTTGATGACACAACATCTCTTCTATGACACCTTAACAATTCAACAACAAGAGTCATATTCTATTGTTTTCTATATATTTTAATTTTATTTTTAGATCTATAGACTTCCTCATCAAGACAAGACTGACAACCCAATTTGTTGTATGCACTTCTATGAAAACATATTTGAAAGACTATTATTGTCACTTATAGAGCATGAATCATCTTCTGAATGGATCCTATGATTTTGGATAGATCATTGATGACTAGCTATGCACACCTACCATGGATCCCCAACAAAATAGGAAAGATAACGGTTAGGAAGGACACATTCATACCCATCCCGATCTTGTACCCAATGGTATAGAGAAAAAAAAACAAGTAGCGGTGATGAGACCAATACAACATTATTACGTCTGACCTAGGGGTGAGATACAAAGGCTTGAGTCACTCTCGAGGGTGTTCCTAACTGCATTCTTCAGCAATTAATCTCTCCACTGCTTCAAAGAGGGATGTGGTATTACTAACCTACTTTATCCTATGACCATCTAGGATGAGGGAAGGATAGGCATGGAGGGGCAAGACCTGAAGCATAAGTGCATCAGCTGGCATATGAAGTGCCTTGCCTCTAGTAGTAGGCACAAGTACATCTGGGCCAGAAACAACATTGACCATCTTTAGAAGATAAATTAGATGCCTTTACTCATTGTAAGTGAGGTTGAAATCACTCATTATGATTTTTAGGAAGGCCTCCACCTTGATCAAGATCCATGAGGCATCATTCACACTATATCGCCACTGAGATAAACCCACTAGGAAATTGGAGGAAGCAACCATCTGACACGATAGGAAAAGGGCACACCCTTAAGCATAAACTAGGCGAGAAACTTCAATCAACCCATCTTCGATGTATTAGAGGACATGTCATCCATCTCTTTACTTGTGATATGTGGAAGGTTGCCCATTGCCATGGCATCAACTTCATCCCAAGAAGAGAAGAAAACTAGTCTCTCAAGTGAGGCGATTATTTCTAACATGGTAGACATAAGACACAAGGTGTTAAATCCATAGTCATCTTGATCCCATCTTATTTCATCGAACAAGATGACATGGATTGCCATTCTTAGATTCTCACTTGCCACCCTTTTTGGAGATTGACCTCATCTTCAACATTCACCTAAGAGCCCAAGGAGCCACATAGCCCAACCATGGAGGCAAGGGGAGAAATCTAGTCCCTAGGCCAGAGGAGGTGGAGGGCTCAAGTGAAGATTCTCATATATGACACTAGTGTGAAAGATGTGTGGAACTACAATAAAAGTAGTGCACCATCAAACTATAATATTGTCATTGCCAATGCCCATGGTCCAGACACCAATGGAAAACAACTTTAAGAAAATTGAAGGCCAACCCTAAAGGGACTCGTGTTGGTCCCCTCTAGAAGAAGGTACTCTAGTAGTGGTCATTGTGATTCACTTCTTATTTTCCAGGCTACTACCATCTCCCACTTCTTGTCATCTTTGACAATGTTCTCATTTACCTCATAGTCATAAATCGCTTGCCTAACCACTATCTTATGTCCCATATCTGGAAGGTCATCAATCACCACCATGGAGGAGGAGGAGGCCAAGTATACGAGAGTTGTTTGCCCAAGGTTCACAAAGTATAGGGGCCACACTCTAGATAGATATCTCTAATTCCATCCTGTTGGATCTAGGGCTCTAGAGGGGGGTGAATAGAACTTCAAAATTATCACAAGAATAGTTAGACCTTCAAATTTAATCAATTGAAACCAAATGTTTAAGATCAATTCAAGTCCTATCTAAACAAGCATAGCAAGGATGAGAGAGATTGAAACAAGCACTTGGACAAGATTGTTAGAGTGGTTCCAATCTCCAAACTAGCAGACTGTCAATCTACTACCTAGAGAGGTCAACCTCTAGGACTTTACAACCCGTGTATACTTATATTCCATTATAAGAGATACAAGAAGACCACCATACATTCAAGGACTTACCTATTCAAGACAAAAGTCTTTCACCTATACAAGGACTTACCCACTTTATTAAGATATCTTCAGCCTTCACCAAGGACTTACCCACACTTGCATCAAGTCTTTGGCCTTGAAGAAATTACCCACTCTTCTTGAATCTTTTTCCTTGTCCTTCTCCTTCACATGGAGATGATCATCACACCTTCTTCAACCTTGAAGAAGAACAACAACACCACCTTCACTCGGAGAAGATCACTTCAACCTTTGCTCTTCGAGAAAGGGGATTGGGAAGATGGAAGGTTGAGAGCTTTACAAGATAACATGGAGGTATCTCTCTTACAACATGCCTAAATCACTCATAATTACTGAATGTTATGTAAATAAGAGAGAGAAAGGAGCTCAAAGGGTTGTAGCACACTCAACTATAGCAAGGACCAAGGATAGCATGAATGAGCAACCTTGGAAAAAACTCCAAGAGGTCCTATTTATAGTTGGGGGTGTTCCTTTGACTGTGGGATCACTGAAGAATAAAAAATAGTTATTTTACAACTTACAACGGATCTATTTTCATTTCTAACAACTCTCTAATGGTTGGAATCACTTTTTCTACGTTTCTTGTATAGTACATTTGGTTGAGTTTCAATAAAGGTAACTCGACCGATCCACTAATTGACAAAGCCAATTTTCAAGCTAGCGATCGAGTTTGTCCTGGAAAAACTCGACCGATGAGCCAAAATCAATTTTAGTCAGTGAGTTGGTCGATCGAGTTTTGGGAGTGTACTACTCAACCAATTGATTCATTTCCTGAACCACTATAAACTAGCAAAATCATCTCTAGCATGCAACAAGTCGGCCTCTAAACTGAGGGATTTAGTATGAAAAGAATCACATTCTAGAGCAGTGCTAGCTACCTCATTACTTTGCAAAATAGGTCTAGATGATAGATCATTTATAGCTACCTCATTACTTTGCAAAATAGGTCTAGATGATAGATCATTTACTTGAGAAAGCAACTTAGCATTTTCATATTTAAGCAATTGAATTTCTCTTTGATAAGCATAAGTTTCTTGTTTCCTAGCTTCATCAATGAGGTTAAGTTCTATATTTTCAGTTTTAAGAACATCAATCTCATCTTGGCATTTTTGGTTCTCTTCCTTACGAGTAGCAATGGTCTTAAGGTAGACACCATTCTCAACTTCAACTCCATTGTATTAGAGATCAAGATCAAGAAATTTCCCTTGCAAAGTATCAATACTATCAAGATGTAGCTTTTTATTTTGATATAGAATCTCAATCTTAGTATAAAGATCATCTATAATCTTTCCTAACCTTTTCTTTTTAGCTTTGCATTTAGTAAAAGATGATCGATTAGCATTAAGCATATCAATAAGAGTTTCTTTAGAAAACTCATTCAAATTAACTTCACTTACCTCACTTACCTCACCTACATCATCACTTGTAGAGGCCATGAGAGCAAGGTGGAATTCTCCATCTGCGGAGCTAGAAGAACTTGAAGAAGACTCCTCCCAAGCTGCATGAGTTGCATCCTTGGTTCTTCTTTATTTCTTCTCCTTTCTCTTGTATTTTCCTTCCTTCTTATACTCCTTGTCCTTCTTGTGGCTACTTTTGTGGTGGCTCTTCTTGGCCTTGGGGCAGTCACTCTTGTAATGGCCTTTTTGGCCACATTCATAGCACCTAGGAGTAGATGAAGAAGACTTCCCTTTAAAGTGCTTGCCCTAGGAGTAGTTAGCTTCATGCTCATTTGGGCCTTCAACTTCACTTGAGGAAGGAGTAGGGGACTGGAGTGCAAGTTGTTGCTACCGAACCATCTCTTCAATTTGAGCTTTGAAGGTTGTGTCCTTGATCTTCTTAGACTCCTTCTCTTCTCTCTTTTCTTCTTCTTCTTGCTTGTCAAGTCTTGGCTCATGAGCTTGGAGGTTGCCAACCAACTCCTCAGTTTCCAGGTCACTAAGCTTGTACACTTCTTCAATGGATGTCACCTTGGGCTCACATCTCTTTGCAAGAAATCTCAAGATCTTTGAGTTGATTGTGCCTCTGTCCATCACACTACTAAGAGCTGCCAATCCATTGATGATGACATTAAGCCTTGTGTACATGTCTGTAACTCTTTCATTCTTTCCCATCTTGAAGTTCTCAAGGAGACCACTAAGCATGTATATCTTTGCTTCCTTCACTTGCTCTGTTCCCTCATAGGTGACACATAGCTTGTTCCAAATCTCATATGTGGTGTCCCATGAGGAGATCTGGTTGAACTCGGATGGAGTGAGGGCTACATAGATGAAGCTCACGACTTTGACATTGAGCTAAGCTTGCTTCATTTGGGCTTCCGTCCATATAGAGATTTCCCCCTTTGGATCTTCATGCTTTAGGTGCACCACCTTCCACATCTCGTAGCTTACTCCTTGGAGATAGAACTGTATTCTTCTCTTCTAATAGAGGAAGTTGGTGACGTCGAAGATCGGAGGTTGCATGGAGAAGCTTTCCTCCAAGTTGAGAGATCCAAGTGCTAAATCGCCCATCTTCTCCTACTTGTGGAAGTAGCTTAGAGAAGACCTGCTCTGATACTACTTATTGGAACAAGGGCTCTAGAGGGGGGTGAATAGAGCTTCACAATTCTCACAAAATGGATTAGACCTTCAAATTATATTAAGTGCAGAAACTTAAGCATACCGCCAATTTGAAATTCTAACTAACAAGCATAGGAAGGATGAGAGACAAAGATAGCATACACTTGGACAAAGTGGTTTAGAGTGGTTCCACACTTCAAACTAGAAGTGAGTCAGTCTACTACCTAGAGGTGGTTAATCTCTAGGACTTTTCAATCTTGATGCTCTTATATTCATTTATAAGATTACAAGACAAAAACCACATTCATCCAAGGACTTAATACCTCAAGCAAGGATCTTCAACCTACCGAAGGAACTTACCCACTTGAGCAAGGAGTCTTCAGCCTTCAACAAGGACTTACCCACTCCACCTTCAAGTCTTTGGCATTCCAGGAATTACCTATCCTTCTTGAACATCTGCCTTGCTTATCTCCTTCACTCAGAGATCTGGATCACCATGCTTTCTTCAACCTTGAAGAACAACAACTCCTTCTCCTTCACTTGGAGAAGATCTTCAAGCCTTTTCTTCAAAGAGGAAAGGGGTAGGAAGATGGAGGTGGACAGCTTTACATGGATACAAGGGATAGCTCTCTTATAATGGATCCTAACTCACTCATATTCACATATTTGAATTGAAAGTAGAGAGAGAAAGGGGATCAAAGGGGTGTAGCACTCTCAACTAAGCTAGGACCAAGCTATGCAATGAAAGAGCAAACTTGGGATGAAGCCTAAGGGGTCCTATTTATAGTTGGGGGTGCCCCTTTGATAGTGGGAACACTGAGGGTCGAATTATAGTCATTTTTGCCCAAGGCAACAGATCTATTTTCGTCCAAACAAGTCACCAATGGTTAGAATCACTTTTTCTGCATTTTCTGTACAGTGCATTCGGTCGAGTTTCAATAAAGGTAACTCGAACAATCAGGTAAAAGACAAACCCAATTTTCAAACTATCGGTCGAGTTTCTCTTGAAAACTCGACCAACCAATGAAAATCACATTTGGTCAGTAACCTGATCGGTCGAGTTCTGTGAATGCACAACTCGACCGATGCACTCTTTAGAAAATTGATCCAGTGGATCAGTCGAGATTGGAACTTGACCGATCAACAACCTGTGATTGATTTTCCGAAGTGCTTTAAAAGTGATTAAAACTTGGTATAAAGTGTCCCACATATTTTTCTCATCTTAGTTACAAGTTATATCATCAATACAAGTGATTACAAAAATATTCTAAGGTTGTTTACATGGATTTCCTAATTAGCACACTTGCATGCTTTTGACTTGTACTTTGACAAGCTAGGGATTGTGAAATTTGATCCTTTTCATGTACTTAACACCTGAAATCAATCTTGAATACACATATTAGATACATATGAATCGAATGGTTAATCTTGAATATACATATTAGATACATATGAATCGAATGGTTAAGTCATTATCAAAATATGGATAATGTATAACCTCTAGGTCAACATTTAGTACAAAATAGTCTAGAAAGATATATATGATCAACATCTAAAGACTAAAAACTAAAACATCTAAATATCTAGGATATCTAAGTCCAAAGGGTCATCATCATCAGAAGCTTTAGGATCGTAGTCATCATCTACATCTAAAGGTGCAGCAGAGGCAGCATCTTCACCTTTATCACTAGAAGCACCAGTAAAGCCATCATCAGAACCATCTCAACCATCCTTGCCATCATCCTCAGATGCCTCCTCATCATCATCATAAGAAGATTCCTCATCAACCTTGTCGGGCATCTCCTCATCGGTAGAAGGACGGAAACCACGATCGGGCCACATGACATTCTGTTAAGCCCAAGACATACCAAGGTTGTGCAACTCTTGGGCTTGAGGAAAAGAGGGAGCAGAGGTGTCAAGTCTTACAAGCAAGGTATCTATTGGACTAGCAGGGAGAGGTAGCACACTAGGGGTACATCCACCAACACCAGAGGGTGTAGCAACAAAAGTAGTAGGTGGAGGGGCTGGGTAAAAGTGATTATATGCATAGGATGCATAATCACCATCTGGGTAGAGCTGGTAGGCATGATAAGGATGGGAACATGATAGGTTCATGGTAGACATCATAGAACAGAGGTCTTAATGTAGATGCTCCTGAACCTGAAGGTTATACACCTACTGATGCATCATGTAACCCATTAGGGTTTCATTGGATACATTGAACGAGGCACGGGCAGGTTGGGATGGTTGAGGAGGTGGAGGTGCATGGGTGGAGGTAGAGGCTCTATATATGGTAGAAGAAGATGGAGGAAATCTTTTCTTGAGTGTGGTCTCACTGATACAGACTCCTTTTTGAGTAGATTTGTAATGAATATCATGAAAAAGAGACTTTCCAGTGGCAGATTGAAAGAGACCACATATCAAGGCTAGGTAGGGTGGGTAGGTACCTCGGGTGTTCTTCCTGAAGTCGAAGCAGATCATGTGGTGGAGAACATACCTAGACCACTTGAATCCAATGTTCTTTAGAAGGCAAAACATAATCACTGTGGTATTCTCTGCAATTTCAATTTGATTTTTCTTGGGGTGAATAGTGTAGTTGACTACTAGAGTGAGAATGTGGTTTTTCAGGTCTAAGGCAGAGGAGGGTAGGATGGACTTCTTCTTATAGGGGAACTAAGGCTTCTTTAATAATTTATGTATGTTGGGGAGAGTCCATGTGTCGGTGACCTCAATACTAGAGAAAAATATATTCAAGGTATTTTCTAAGATCTTGAGCTTCTTACCGGCAATTATGGAAGTAAGAATGACTTGAGTGTTAGGTGGGGGTACCAGAGTGTCGTGATTCCATGACAAATTTGTATAGAATTCATGAACTGCCTTAGTGCTTGTGATGGAGTTGTTACAGCACTAGCGTCCGACACTCAGGGCTGATAGGTGGTGGTCATACAACACTTGGCTACCTCATCTATGACCTTTTGTCTATGTGGGCGAGGCTCAAACAGGGCACGAAAAGGGAAGAGATTCCTAGAAAGGAGCTCCTTGTACCTATTTAGAGCTTCATCGGAGACAAAGAAGGTATCATCAAAATGAATGGGGCGAGAGTTGGAGGAGGAGGATGGATGGTGCTCTGGAAGGGGTAGTTCTCTTTCTCCTATTGGAAGTCATGGAGGTGGAAAGAAGGAGATTGAGGGGTCAAAAATGAAGGAAACACCACCAAATTCTGACCAAACATCTAGGGATGATGTGTAAGAGAGATAGGAAGGTCAAGCAAGGGTTGGATAGGGCTAGGAAAGGGAAGGTTGGGGCTGGGGTTGACAGCTTGAGGGAGCTGGAGAAGGAATCGGTCAATTTTTCTCTAGTTGAGAGGGAGAAAAGTCGACCGAACCCTACTTAAGTTTTTCCCCATCCCAGCCATCGTTAGAGTTCTATGAGATGGAAACTCGACCGAATGGCTTTTTACAAAAGCCCTCGGCCACAAATCGGTTAAGTCGACTGATGGTCAACTTGATCCATCATTAGAAATCTTAATTTCCAGCCATTTGAGTGCTAATTAAATTTATTTTTATAGTCAATTTTGCATTTTAAACATACTTAGACACATATCATTCATCATTGGGTACTATTTGATGATAAAATAAGAGTTTGCAAAAAATACCCAAAACAAGTGAAAAACAAGGCATAAGAACATGAAATTTAGCACTTTAACAAACAAAGGTAATCAAGACATGAGCAAAGCATACATGATAAATAGAAACTAACTAGAAGGCATATCAGATTCATCCAAAGCAGTTATAAGCAGTTTAGATCTAATGAAATTAAATTCCTCTCTAGCTAATGGTTTGGTAAAAATGTTCATCAACTGATTTTCTATGTCAACATGTGTGACATAAATATTCTTTTTGGCAATGTAATCATGAAGAAAATGAAGACGAACATGTATATTCTTGGCTCTACTATGCACTATAGGATTGTAAGATAAATTTATTACACTGGTATTATCACAATAGATAGGAGAAGCATTAAAAGAAGAAAATAACACAAGGTAACCATTATCACATAATTGACTTACACTTATTAAATTGTGATGTAGGACATCTACAAAGAGAACATTATTGATACACAAGAATTCACCTACATCACCATCACCTTTTACCTTACCTTTCTTGTTGTCCCCAAAAGTAATCGAACCTCCTTTCTTCTTTGTGAAATTGTTGAAATGTCTTATATCACCTGTCATGTGATTAGTGCAGCCACTATCAACAATCAATTTTCCTTTTTCCTACAAGAAAGGAGAGTGTCAGTTACCAACTCAAACTCTGGGATCCGGAGTTAGCTTGGGGACCCATTTTATCTTTGGGTTGGTCCCCTTAGGCTTGTAAGGACAATAAGTAGAATAATGATCATCACTTTTGCAATTAGAGCAAATCATAGAGTTCTTAGTGCCAGAAGACTCTCCAATAAAAAAAGAAAGTTTCCTTACTCTTTTTTCTTACCTTTGGCCTTATTCTTTCCCTTAGGTGCTCCCCTACAAATCCCAAACCACTAGTACCACTTTGTTTGGTAGAATGGTCAAGGATTTCATTTAGGGAGTTTTTCCCTTTGAGGAATTTCTGCAAAGAGGCTCTAAGTCTATGATTGTCATCCATAAGAGATATAACAGTAGAAGACAAACTAAGAAGATCATCTCTAGCATGAACAAGGTCGGCCTATAAACATAGGGCTTTAGTCAAATAAGAATCTTTTTCAAGAGTAATGGAAGAAATATCATTACTAGGCAAAATAGGTCTAGAAGATAAATCATTTACTTGACCAAGCAACCTAGCATTTTTAGTTTTAAGAAATTGAATTTCTTTGAGATAAATATCCCTCTCATCTCTACGAGCATCAACAACAAGCTTAAGTTCAACATTTTCAGTTTTAAGTATCTCAAGCTCATTTAGGCACTTGTGGTTGTCTTCCTTAAGAGATTAAATGTTCTTAAGGTAGACACCATTATCTACCTCAGCTCCATTGTATTGGAGCTCAAGATCAAGAAATTGTCCATGCAAGTTATCAATGCTCTCAAGATGAATTTTCTCATTTTGCTCAAGAACATCAAGTTTAACATACAAATCATCAATGATTTTGCCTAACATCTTATTTTAGCTTTACATACAGAATAAGAAGAATGAGTAGTAACAAGCATGTCAATAAGAGTTTCTTTAGCTAACTCATGCAAGATTACCTCACTTACCTCACCAATATCTTCACTTGTAGAGGCCATGAGTGCAAGGGGGCACTCTCCATCTTCATCGGAGCTTGGGCCACTAGAGGATGATCCTTCCCAAGTTGTACAAGTTGCGCCTTTGTGTATCCTCTCCTACTTATCCTTCCTCTTGTATTTTCTATCTTTCTTGTACACTTCCTCCTTCTTAGATCTGCTCTTGTGGTGTGACTTTCTAGCCTTAGGACATTCACTCTTATAGTGTCCTTTTTTACCACATTTGTAGCACCTTGGAGTAGAATAAGAAGATCCTTTGAAGTGCTTTCTCTTAGAGAAGGTGTCTTCATGCTCACTAGGGCCATCATTTTCACTTGAGGAGGGAGAGGTCCGGAAAACAAGTTTTTGTTGAAGGATGAGGGTCTCCACTTGAGCTTTGATGGCACTATCTTTGATCTTCCTTTCTTCCTTTTCTTCTTTCTTAGCATCCTCTTCTTGCTTGTCAACTCTTGCCTCATGAGCTTGTAGATTTCCAATAAGCTCCTCTGTTGGAATGTCACTAAGACTTCTCACTTCTTCAATGGAGGTCAACTTTGACTCCCATCTCTTTGGAAAAGACCTCAAGATCTTTCAGTTGATTGCTCCTCTATCCAAAGTGTGTCCCAAGGAAGCTAGGCCATTGATGATGATGTTGAGCCTTGAGTACATCTCAGAAACTCCTTCTTTCTTCCCCATCTTGAATTTCTCTAGGAGATTGTTCAACATGTAGATCTTTGCCTCCTTTACTTGCTTTGTACCTTCATAAGTGATGCACAATTTGTCTCATATCTTATAGATTGTATCCCATGAGGAGATGTGATTGAACTCAGATGGAGTGAGGGCTGCATAGAGGATGCTAATTGCTTTGGCATTGAGGTGAGCATTCTTTAGGTCTACTTCATCCCATGTTGATACATCTCTAGCTGGCTCCTTGTAGGGTGTAATCATCACCTTCCACATATCAAAGTTTATCCCTTGAATGTAGAATTGCATCCGCCGCTTCTAATAGAGGAAGTTGGTCCGTCGAAGACCAGGGGGTGCAAGGAGAAGCCTCCCTATAGGTTGAGGGAACCAAGTAGGTTCTCACCCATCTTCTCATATCATGGGAGATTTTTTTAGAGAAGATCCTTGCTCTGATACTACTTGTTGGATTTAGGGCTCTAGAGAGGGTGAATAGAGCTTCAAAATTCTCACAAGAATAGTTAGACCTTCAAATTTAATCAATTGAAACCAAATGTTTAAGATCAATTTGAAGTCCTATCTAAACAAGCATAGCAAGGATGAGAGAGATTGAAATAAGCACTTGGACAAGATTGTTATAGTGGTTCCAATCTCCAAACTAGCAGACCGTCAATCTACTACCCAGAGAAGTCAACCTCTAGGACTTTACAACCCATGTATACTTATATTCCATTATAAGAGATACAAGAAGACCACCATACATCCAAGGAGTTACCTATTCAAGACAGGATTCTTTCACCTATACAAGGACTTACCCACTTTATTAAGATATCTTCAGCCTTCACCAAGGACTTACCCACACTTGCATCAAGTCTTTGGCCTTGAAGAAATTACCCACTCTTCTTGAATCTTTTTCCTTGTACTTCTCCTTCACGTGGAGAAGATCATCACACCTTCTTCAACCTTGAAGAAGAACAACAACAACACCTTCACTCGGAGAAGAGCACTTCAACCTTTGCTCTTCGAGAAAGGGGATTGGGAAGATGAAAGGTTGAGAGCTTTATAAGATAACATGGAGGTATCTCTCTTACAACATGCCTAACTCACTCATAATCATCGAATGTTATGTAAATAAGAGAGAGAAAGGGGCTCAAAGGGTTGTAGCACACTCAACTATAGCAAGGACCAAGGATAGCATGAATGAGCAACCTTGGAAAGAACTCCAAGAGGTCCTATTTATAGTTGTGGGTGTTCCTTTGACTGTGGGATCACTTAAGAATAAAAAATAGTTATTTTACAACTTGCAACGGATCTATTTTCATTTCTAACAACTCTCTAATGGTTGGAATCACTTTTTCTACATTTTTTGTACAGTACATTTGGTCGAGTTTCAATAAAGGTAACTCAACCGATCCACTAACCGACAAAGCCAATTTTCAAACTATCAGTCGAGTTTGTCCTGGGAAAACTTGACCGATGAGTCAAAATCAATATTGGTCAGTGAGTCGGTCGGTCAAATTCTGTGAGTGTTCAAAGTTACTGTGAGAAATTTTTCAAAATAATTTTTAAGTGATCAAACATTGGAATTGAGTGTCCCTGATTTTTTCTCATCTTAGTTCCAAGTCATATCATCAATACAAATGATTACAAAAATATTGTAAGGTGATTTGGAGAGATTTCCCAAATTGCACATTTGCATTGCTTTTGACTTGAACTTGGACAAGCTAGGGCTTGTGTAACTTGATCCTTTTCATGTACCTAAAGCCTGAAATCAATCTTAAACAAAAAATATTAGATACATATGAATGGAATGGTTAAGTTATTATCAAAATATGTACAATGTATAACTTGCAAGTCAACACATCCTTGTGAATCCCTCCCATTGATCAACCATGATTCATCGAGCCGTAACGTCGAACGTCATTTGTTGTCCTGCTTGTGAGCAGGTCACCACCACAACCTAAGAAGAAGATGCCATGACCAAAAAACTCTCATGTCACACCACTTGGCTTATGTGGGGGTGAAGGAGGTTGTTGGGTGAGATCCTAAGCTAATATCTATGCTTTTGACCGGAGAAAGGCTGGAGGCACAACCACATTAAATATTCCAGATCAAAACCCTAATCTCTAGAGTAGGACTTACGACGGTGGAGCATGAAGAGGAAGGTTGCTTGGGGAAGAAGAGGTTGTATATTAGGATATGAAGAAACATTGAGGTAGATCTAATAACTGGCAGAGAGCACAATCCAAGAGGAACCATCAAGGTGGCGAATAGCCTCACCAGTTAACCATGCGATATCCCGCTACCCTCACCAATAAAATAACAAAGAAGCTTGTAGTCAAAATCACTGAGTTATTTTATTTATTTAAATGACTACAAGCTTCTTTGTTAGAGGCAAACCACTTCAATCCAGTTTGTTAGGTAAGGACTAATTCTTACACAATTCGTGCTTCAATCCCATATTTTAAGGTTATGGGTGTCAGACTGGTCCAGACCGTTTGGCCCAGTGTGTTCTCATTTTTGACCAACACACAACATTATATTCACATATATGAAAGTGCATTGACCACATTGAAGGATATGCAACATAAAAAAAAGCAATAACCAAATTGTTCCATGATATATGGTAGCTACAACTAGATGAACTTCGGCTGAGTCATACCCCGCTTTTCCAAACCCATGTCCCTGTCCATATTTTTAAGCAGAGTGTGTGGGTTGGTTTCATGATTAGGTAATGTTTCAAAGTCAGCTCTTAGACGGCCCACATAACAATTATGGTTTTTAGGTGAGGGTTTGGTCGCGTAAAGAACATACAAAAGTAAAGATAATTTATAAATGATATATGTTTAACAAATTTTAGTATAACTTAGAACATGTGTATCAGTTGGTACATGTAATCTATGTGTATAATCTGTAAGACTACTACACTTACAACTTGATTACTAATTGAGATAGATAAAAAAATATTGTCTTGATCAAACATATTTAAAAGTCACATTCATATCCCATATATCTATGAGAAATAATTTAAAATAATTTAACCTATTATAGATTTTTTACAATTATCATATATTAGAAACTACACTTTCGATTTTGATTGATGGTCTGCAGATATTCGATTAACAAGTAAAACATATATAATGTTAATGGTATACATCCAGTCTCTAATGAGAATAATTAGGCGGCAGTGTGAGATTTTGTTGTCAAGCTGAAAACAAAGATTCATCGTCTCTTGTGGAGTTGAGAAACTTGAATGGAGTTTTACTTACGAGGATGCCTTGGATTGAGCAAAATGTTAATAGATATAATGACAATCAAAAGTTTTGTTTGCATAGATAGATGGGTTACTTAGATAGATTATACGCTTCCAAATCTGTTGTTGTAACTTACTGTTGCATTTTATCCTAGCCTTATATCTACTCTAAAACGTCACCCCTAAAAAAATTAATTAAAAGTTCAGACGGTCGAGATTGAATGCAACAGTCCGAAATAGCAATCTCGGAACAACAAATTTGCTCCCAGATTATACAGTGTGTGGCCATTAAAAGTTTGGCGGACGAGTCTGACGGTATTTTACATATATAGGTAAACCGCCCGATGCAGTACCAATTGTGAAAAGTCATTGAGAAGAAAAATATTGCGATCGTCCATTTACAGACTGTATTGCTCAAGCCCAGATCAAAAAGGGAAACACATACCACCATATGCAATTAAACATAAGTGGGAATTTAGGGAAACTGGTCTGCCGGAAAGAGAATGAAAGCACTGGTAATAAAGAAATAGAACAAAGTAAATATTTGTGACACGCTAAGAAATTAAGGAAGGAGGCTATATGACAACTCATTCCAATCTTAAGCGATGCTACATATACTTGTTCCTAACACCGGACAACTGATCCTTTTATTATATTCTGCTATGAAAATACAAATTAGGATATCAATAGAGTTGATAGAGTCCGATATTCATGCACTACAAAAGCAAGGCAGTATGCCAGTATGGAACAGATAGCGGGGCCAAAAGAAACCAGTGCAATGATGGGCAGTTGGGCACAAGCGTAGACGATCGCCACATTGCAGACAGAACTACTGAGGGCTGAAGCGATGGGGGTGATGTCATGTGGTTGGTGCTGGAGCATATTCCACTAAAGACCCTCTTTCGGTGTAAAAGCGTGTGCAGGTCCTGGAATTCAATCATCTCCAACCGATATTTTCAGCGCCAATACATTTCCAACTCCGTTGAAGACACTTTGACCTCCGTAATCTTCACGGGCTACACTGATGATCACAATTGCAACAACAACAGACCTAGCTGTAGTATTCTTCATTTCTCCTCTTCATGTGTGGAAGAACGGCAAATTCGTACGTACCTACGATGAGATACGTCGTAGCGACCGTTGCTTCTCCCCGACAATTCGTATAGAAGCATCTTCATGTGGCCTTCTGCTCCTCAGTAGCTCCAATCATCTTGATCGCTACCTTGTTCACAACTCACTCACTGGAGAGACTAGGAATCTGCCTCCAAATCCACCACAGGTGGACTTCATTTATTTTCCTGCATTCATCTGTCGTGAGCCGCAACTATCAGATTGGGAAGGTGTTTCTCTCCCAGTGTACAAGTTCGAAGTGGTGAGTATACCTGCACTAACAATTGATTGTGACCACCATTCCCAGATCCAGATGTACTCATCAGTGACTTGTGATTGGACACAGTGGCCTGTTCCTGAAAGGCAACAAGGGTACTGGCCTATGGACTCCAAACATGGTGTGGTAACTCTTGGAGAAAAGGTTTATTGGAACTCAGAAACTAACGTTGTTGGTGGCTTTGATCCAAAGACAGGACAGGTAGATCGATGTTCTACCTTTGCCACAACAACGCATGTGTATATGCCCCTGCCTTGGTAAGGATGCCTCTGGAGCCCTTCTCTGTGGTGTCTATGAGTTAGATGCATTGTTGCTTCGGGAGAATGCTTCTAGGACTACAAGTTTGGTAGCTGCCGACAAGGAAATCTCCACAGCAGATCAATTATGGTTGAGGGTACAGACGAGTGGAATACTCGGAGATTATAGTACAAAATCCAGAGATGGCCGAACATCTTCTTCTAATATCCCTAATTTATACTGTTATGATCTCAGTAGAGAAAACTGTCATTTGAAGTTGTTATTTGTTGGTCCCAACCATGTTGCACCTTTATTTGCACGTGGCGTTGTATATGATTTTCGAACTGGGGAGTTGAAGCAAATCTCGGATGACATTCTCTTGTTCTACCTTTCAGAACTGAACTCTAAACCTAGTGGATGATTTGTCTACCCTCCTGGCCATTTTGCCTTGGCCTTTCTTTGGTGTCTTTGCCATAGTGGATGATTTGTCGTCCGTTTGAAACACCCTATAAATGATAATGTGTATATCATTTTGTCTTAGGAAAAAGATTATTATTGTGTTCCATTTACATGGCATAATTAGTTGGCGGATGCACAGCGAGACCCGTAGCCCGCTTGAGGCCATGGCCTCACTACCATAAACACTACCAGCCCAAATCTACTGTGCAATTTGCTGTTGCATGTCCTGTAGTAAGCAATCCTAGTCTTACATCTTACCCAAAGATCCACCCTTTAAAAAAAAATTGGAGTTTACACGGTTGAGATTAAATACCACAGTCTGAAACTACAATCTCGAAACAACAAATTTGCTCCTAAACACTACTGGTGGACATCTGGCTCCCGTCAAATTTGTAAAAATTATTTCTTCACATTAAATCTCGTTGATTATGACATATGGAGTGCAGGCTACTTCGTTTACACACAGGATTACCAAACTTGAGATGTGATTGTGTGGACATACCGGGCGGGCGCCAATTCCCTGTTTCGGTTTCCCTGTTACAAACATGTTTCGGTAGGAAAAAAGGAGAGAGTGACTAAGAAGATCGTTGAACCAAAAATGATAATTGAGTGTGATGGTGGAGTTTGTTATTATATAAAAGTATAGCAACACACACGCGCATATGCACGTGCCCCATTGAACATGTTTATTTTAATATTTAAAAAATAAAACTTTATAAAAAGATAATGGTAATCATGCCCCATTGAACATGTTTATCTTACATTAAACATTTGAAAAATAAAATTTTCAAAAAAGATAATGATAATCCTCGTAACTGTCCAAAAGGATAATGATAATTTTTTTATTCTATTATCATGAAAGAAAAAATATAAAATTAAACAAATATAAAAAAGTTAAGAAAAATTGTGAGAAGAGATAATCAAGGAGAGCGCAACGTGAATTCACTCTTTTTACAGTAGTATAGATATAACCAGGTTCGCTATTGGTTGTTTCATACGTCGTTAATACCATGGGTATTCATATTGCTGCAATTGTTTCGTACGTCATAAAGATTTTTCCTTTGTTGACCTGGACTAAACTGTTTATGCGAACAGTTGATTGCCGGAGAGAGGGAGATCTCTTCAATCACAAATCCTAATCACCCATCTATCCCCAAAACCCACCCCCTAAAAAACCGATGGGTCAGTTTTACGACTACGATTAAGAACGACGTTGTTGGCAGTCATTGTACAAGGCATGCATGTAAGGGTCCGTCTGGTTGGGCTGCAAATCAATCCATCCAGTTACAACTGCACATGATTTTAATTTCCATTAGTTTGGTTCCGTGTGGTTTCAACCCACATCGTGAAAATGAAGTGCATCTTGCAGTTGGATTACACATAAAATCTGGAAAACTGACCGCGCCGAAAAGGAGCGCGGTTCCGTTTCCAAGCTCATGCTTACAGCTTTTCCCTCCTTACGTCGTGGTCTACCATGTAATCTGAATCAACTACTATCCTAACGTTCCTATTAAACTAGGTGAAACCAAACGAATGGGTTGCTGTTGCAACTCAGCAAGTTGCTTTTCCTGTTTTCAAACCCGCTCTGTGTTTTGGTTTTACGCTCAACCAGACGAGCCCTAATGTGCAAACCGACTCTGGTAAAGAGTTTTCTGTTAACAAAGCTGTGTGTGGTTGTAGTCTCCATAAAACACGTTATTACAAATAGAATATGTAGTGATCGTTCGCTAATAAAAGGGAAACTAAAACTCATCTCTACGTCGATGACGAGCCTAGAAATGTTGAACATGAGTCTGGCTTATTTTCCATTATGATCAGAGTCATAATACAATAAGAAAGTTAAACTTGAGTTAAATCAAAAAACATGTTAAGATATTCATGAGCCCTCCCATTTCCCATTATGATCACAATGTCCAAAGTACAATAAGAAACGCGGTGAATGAATCGGTTCAATAATTAAATGCAGGAAACGTAGAGTCCATATGTATTTCTTGTTTTGATACAATTAAACAATTTTTTACTTATTATGAGGGAAAAGTGTTGCCTCCTTTGCAGTTCATAATGTATGAGGGAAATAACGGCGTTGCCTCCTTTGCAGTTCATAATGTATGAGAGAAAAAACAATGTTGCCTTCTTTGCAGTTCATAAGGAATTATATTGATGAACGATATCACATTTCAACACTGATAATTTCTCTGTCTCGCACGCTCATTCTCTATGAAAAGCTGAATAACATCAATGGTTTTGCTCATAAGCTGACTTGAAGAATAAATTGCTAAGTTTTTCATTTACTCCATCAGTTAATGAGTTCAAAAATGTTATCGCCTGCAGTGACTGGCTAGAGGATAGTCTTTCCCAGTGGCGACTATTGCAGAAATTAATCATTTAAATAGACTGCTAAATTTGAGTATGATATGCAACGGGAGAATATATAAAGTCTGAGTAAATCAAGACTATATGCTAAGTTAATTATGTCGTTACCTAAAATTCTTTTATAAAATAAAGTTGTTTTGCTCAGATTAACGTTATGTTTATTCAGCAACGCTGAAACGGAGGAATTTGATGTGCTACTAAAGATGTTAACTCAATAAACATGTAGTCTTCCTTTATTACGGAAAGATTCAGTATAATTAACGGATGCATTTTCTGTGATCAATTAATTGCAATACTAATTACTCTTTTTTGTTTTCCTCTGGTTTCATCGTACTAAATGTTTAGAACCGAGGAAATACATAGATCAAGAATCATGGAATTTCCTTATTTTAAATGTGACGAGGTTGTTAGAGTGAGTACAAATTTTAGTTGAATGTTGTATTTAAACTATTAATAAATAATACAACAATTTTAGCGGTAAAACTTCTACGCCGTCACCAGCGGTGACGGTGTGAAGTCTGTTCACATTTACACACAAAAAAAAGGAATTAGTCAAGCAGGTCGGGCACGTTTAAATATTGCCTTTGTTTATGGGACAGATAACCTGATTATCGTAATCGATTAATTAAATTTGGCTTGCATCAGGTAGGGCACATGCCCACCCGTGCCTCCATGTGGCTCCACCACTTTCCTATGTTGAAAATGACAATTAATCAAAATTCAAAATGATTGTTTTGTTACATACACAGATGGTGATCCCAGATGATTATGTAATATTTTTATATCACTCCAACTCCTTTATATACTATGTTAGCCATGAGAATTATCTTATTATAAATATATTTTGATTTGTATTTATTTTATATTAAGAATCATTATTGATTATTTTTAATCTACTGATTTTTGGCCTCACCTACATCAGATTTCTGTCAACTTTTTTCTTATATGTTGTAGATATTTTATTGGAATACATTTTTCTTTTTAGATGCATGTTATTTCTAAACCTTTACTACTCATATGCTAGTTGGATCATTATTTACCATTCTAATTATATAATGTTAAAAATAATTTTTCATGATAATTTGAAATTATGTAAATAATCAAATTATTGTGGAAAACCACACACAATGTGTTCCTAACTATCTACTGAAAGTCACTACATTAAGATATGATTTGACGTCAATATTTTAAATGATGGTTCTTTAAAATACATGTCGCATTGGATAAATTGATAACAAATTTGTTGAAGTAGTTGTATATAAAATATATAGATGACACTTATTTTTGTATACTTGTCGCCCTATATGCCCTCAATATTCCCATGAAAATGTTCTTTTCTTTTCCTTCCCTTCACTACCAGAGCGACGAAGGTGAAAAAGTCATAGTGTTGTTGCTAGAGTCCTAGCGTTAGCCTGAGTTGTAGGAGACATGTTAGTCATTGCTCCGACTGACACCATTCCTTCCAGTCATCATTTTTAACCCATGTTGTGACAAACCTTTGACTCTAGATCTATCACTCTCTCACATGCCTCCATCACTAGGAGAAGCTACAAGCACCACTACCAGCAACAATTGTGACAACATACACCATCATACCTAGCAGCTAGTTGTCTGAACACTGAGGTCAACATTCAGCAGTCAATTGTTAACACCCACAAGCCAAATCCTCCCAAGACACATGACCCCTCCTCTTCTTCCTCAGTTTCTTCCTATCCCCTCTTCAACGATGATGGGAGGAAAAAGTTATCCCTTTCACCTTTCTTCCCCTGAATCTTTCTACAAAAATTATTTTAATCATGAATCGTTTGTACTAATGCTTTATAGCATCATCGCCCTTTCTTCGTGATGCTATCACCTTTCACATATTCCATTGAATGAAGCTAGTCTAACTAGTCAAATTTTGTTCTAACAGGGTTGGTTAAATACTCTAATAAGAAATATAATAGGACCTAAAAATAAAATGTTTAGCTAATAGGACAAGACAAATTCTGGTCCACATCTAAACATACACAAAATATGTTATTTTGACATTCTCATAGAATATATATACTAGTAGATCAACTTTTTCATATTTAAATAAGTATTTTCTTAGCATGAACTATAGATGTATTAGATCAGTAGATATATCTCAAGTATCTTATATATATAACATTAGGCATGATTCTAGAATTTCCAACAAGGGATAATATGGTTGGCAAATGATGGTTTCCTATGAGGGAACCCAAGTTCTAAACACATAATCAAACATCCATCAATTTACCAACCTCCAAGGCGTTAAGCATCCTTTATGAGTTGTGGGAGGGGATCAAGTCTTTCACTCTTAATCTCACGGTGATAGTATTAGTATTATTTGTTTCGATTACTAGTTTAGTAGTTTTGATCTTATCTAATCTGGTCATTTTTATCCTTGTGTTTTGGATTGGTCTATTTCAAACCCAATTCGACCAAATCAAGTGACAAGTCTTAATAGGGGCTAGTACGGGCCATGAGTTCCTAAAAAAATATTGATTACTATGATATCATGTTTAAATCTTAAAACTATATAAGGACAAGAGCCCCATAGATCTTAAATATCACTCGAATTATAAGTTTTTACTATAGATAGTAGTCAGACGTAATATTACAATCACAATCCTATTATATCAATTAAGTAATGGAAACAACGTCAGTAGTGTTTGATGTGATTATAGATAGTCTAAAATGATCAACTTCTATTTAGTTTATAACTAATATCTAATTTTTTAACATAGTTATAAAGTAAAATTACAGTTTAACCATTTGATAGTGAAGAAACATGCAAAGTAAAGGAAAATTGAATGAACTTATATATGATGATATAATTTACTATGAAAATTAAACACGGATGAAGAAAATGGTGGAGATTGGTCAGCATTTGATTATGTCTAAACTAGGAAACCAAAAGTGAATTTCAAATATCAAAATAATATTTCATCAACTACAATAATTGTATTGTTATTACACATTGTCTTTCCATTGTACTACTTTACCCGATATATACATATGCCAAGTTTTTAATGTGATGAATAAAAGTGGGGAGAATAGGAGTGGAGAGAGATAGAAGTATGCGAAGGAATATTTATTTTAGTGTGGGTGTTAGCATGAGAAGGGAAAGAGGAGGTTTTTTATTAGAAAAATATTTTACATAACAAGTATACTACATGTTCTTTTTGTATTGGTTGTGGGATACACAAGTACTTTCCTATATATCTAAACATAAATATATTTCACATTAAATTTCATTCCAACTATCTATATTCACTCTATTTTAAAATTTTCCCACCACATTACATACAAAATTCTGGCCAATTATTTTTTATTTTTCTCATGTTTTTCATCAAATTTGCCTTTATGTTTACTACCAATTTTTTTATACACTTCGAGTTTTTATCAATGTTTTCTCCAAAATGTGATTTAGATTTTTCTTTATATTTGTAGTTTTCTCTTTCAAAATTCTCCATATTTTCTGTCAAATTATCCCTTCAATAATGAAATGTCTCCCATCATAGATTCCAACATTTACTTGTCTTCACTCTATTTAGTGGGAAAATATGTGGTATGAAATGCATAATACTCTTTCTCAATCTATCACATATGATCACCTCCCTTCCATATCATCTTGTCTAATCAAGTAAGAGAAACTCTTTTGCTTCTCATCCCTTACTCTGTCATATCCCTCATACCATGCCAATTTTGTCACTTTCAAACAATTGTGTCTAATATCAAAGTCATTTGGGTGGATCTCCTATAAACTTGGTTTGATTATTTAGCACAAATTCAAGCCTAGTATGATTCTAGAACAATGTACAACTCTAGATTCAGAGTCCATTGATCACATTAAAGAATATATAAAGTTTAAAGAAACCAACATATTTGTGCTTTGATATGTGGGTAACAACAAAGGAGTTATTTGAAATACTTAAAGGTGAATGTGTAGTCCAGAATGTTAGAGAAAAAGAGGAAGTTTTTTAGGTCGGGGCAAACTTTATTTATTTTTGCATTATATTTTTTTTTATTTTGATATCTATCTATCTATCTCCTTTCTAATTTGTTTTCTCTCTTCCCACCACCCTCCTCATAGATTTGGTGTCCCATACACCTTTTTTTCTCTTCAATGTATCCTCGAGAAATTGAGATTTATTGAGCAGCAATCTGAGGTTTTTGATCAAGGAGATGATAGGATTTTTGTCTCATGTGTCGATAAGAAAATCAAATGAAGTTTTATCTGTATGAATGTTGTCTTCAAAGACTCATGATAAATAGAGTTTACATGAATATGATGACATAAAATGAGTCAGTTCCTACAAGTTAATTTGTTACCATAAAATATAATTTCTTGTCCAATGGGTTGATTCCTATATATGATGAGTTGATTGTGGTTATTAATATGCTCAATTATTAGTTGAAGTAGATTCTTTTTTGAAGCCGCAATTATTCTGTATCAGAATTCAATAAGTGAAGAGAAACCCTAAGTATAAAGAAAATATATGAATATCAAGATGAAAATATTACTTGTGGAAACTAAAGAATCACTAGACATTAGATGCCCTGAATAGAATCCATCATGAAGGTCGGCATTGTAAGGAGGAAATGTGCCAACTGACTACGGAGTCCAGGATGAGGTAGTACCAGAAGGGTACGAGGGAAATAAGCCTAGTGAGGATGGTCTCCCTAAATTAGTAGGGTACCCAACATTAATAAGAGTTTTTGATGGTACCCGATGATGTTGTGTTAGTTCAGATACTACACAGTAGGTCAGTCATTGTCGAACCACTGATGCATGTACTTAAGTCTAGTGCTCTGACTCTTCACCTGAATACTCATGTTTAGAGAATCCAGTTTATCTGGCCAGTTGTTTAGCCAAGAGACCAGACGTGGCGAGCTATGTTGTAGACCAGTGAGCTAGTTTAGTAGACTTAGAGTCCCGAGTCTACTCTAAGCCTTGTACATTGAGATTGTGGCTTGTTGCAATACTTTCACATTATGTGGTACATTTCATGTCTGTCTAGAGCATAACAAAAGGAATAAAAGACTTAAAAGTGGATTTTTTTGTTTATAACAATTATTATCATACCTATTGCCATGTCGAATGGTTTGCAGTTTTAAACTACCACATCTATTTTTTATTCAATCCTATTAACTATATACAACTAAATTATTATTGTTTCTTGTTGATTTTCTACAGTATGTTGGTAGCTCATACAGTCTACTAAAATATTTTTTAGGCAAGGGTCAGCTTTACAAGATGAGTCACAAGCTAGCTTTCATCAGGTAGAGACTAATTGAGGTGGTGAGGCAAATATCTTTAGGTAGATGGTTCTTATTCATCCTCTAATTCTGGGAATGAGAGAGTGAGAAATGAGAGTAGTTTGTAACATGTTGCACTTGATGTATATTAAATAAGAACTTGTTTCTTTCAATTGATAATGATGTAAGAGTTTAACTCAATTGTGAATGTATGATGCTTATCACTAAAGATGTTATCTTTTGAGTTAACATGGTGCTTCATTAGCTCAATATAAAAATTTTAAGGCCAACTTTTAGTAAGCGATTAAAAGTGAATGGTTACTTTAATCCCTCTTTGGCGGACTTAAACTCTGGTTCATGAGTTTGAGTTGCCTCAGAAGTGGTGCTTGACGTCAATGTGCTTTGTTCTCTCATGGAACATTTGATCTTTGCTAAGATATATAACACTTTTACCGTCATAATGAAGAATAACTTGTTCTTGGGCCTTGTCTGAATAGTTCATCAAACACTTGAACAATAAAGTCTCCTTCATGACTTTTGTTGCTACCATGTACTCTGATTTAGTAGTATATATAGCAATAGTACTTTGTAGAGTGGATTTCCAACTAATAGTTACAGATCCATTGTGAACATTCAACATGTGAGATATATCATGTTTTTGAGATTGTCTGCATGATGAGACTATGCATACATTGTTGTGATGACTTGATAGCAACACAAGAACAAACAAGTATTTGAAGTGCCCTTTACCTCAAAATCAACTTAATTACTTGATAATGTGCCTTTCTAGGATGATCCATGTAACAACTAATTACAATGTTGCATAAGCAATATCTAGTCTAGTGCAAACCACAACATACATGATGCTACTGACAGAATTGGAGTAAGGTGCATGTTCCATCTCTTTATATTCTTCATCATACTATGGAGACTGCAAAGTTGATTACCAAAAGTGAGTGGAGAGTTGAAGTAGGCTTCACGTTTAACATGTGAAACTTATGAAGAACCTTCTTGATGTACTTTTCATGTGTCAGAATAAGCCTTCTATCTTTTTGGTCCCTCTGAATCTCTATGCTAAAAATATTCTTAGCTTCACCAAGGTATTTCGTATGAAATTCTTCACCTAGAAGAGATTTCACCTTGGAAATCTCAGATGTGTGTCTAGAATTGATCTGCATGTCATCAACATATAGAAGCAGATAAATAATTAAATTGTTATTCAACCCTTTGTTGTAGACACAAGAGACATGGCTACTCTTGGACGATCCATTATGCATCATGAAAGAGTCAAATCTCTTGTACCATTGTCTAGGAGATTACTTTATCCCATAGAGTGAGCACTTGAACAAGCACACATGGTTCTCATTGTCTTCAATACCCTCAGCTTATTGTACGTAGATATTTTCTTCTAGTACACCATGTAGAAAAGCTTTCTTTACATCTAGATGCTACAACGCTAGGTCTTCAATGACTACCAAAGAAATAAGCAACCATATGGAACTATGTTTGGCGACGGGTGAGAAGACTTCATTATAACCGATGTCATGAATTTGACTATATCCTTTTGCAATGATGTGTGCCTTAATCTGTCACCTTATTTCTTCTTATAGATCCATTTGTGACCCACTATTTTTTGTCTTTTGGAGATATTAGCTACTCCCAAGTTTGATTCCTATGAAGAGATACCATCTCTTCCTTAATTGCAAAAATGGACTATAAAGCATCATGACCTACAATCAGATCATCGAAATTGGTTGGCCCATCACCAATATCCACGTCAATGACATGGAAAGGGCATAGGATATTGTGGAGTCACCAAAGTCATAACATTATAGTGTTTGACAGTTTGTTTGCCTTTGCCTTTGGCTACACTATAAGAAATCTCTACAATCTCGTCTTTGGCTTTAGTAGGAACTGAGTCATCTGAAATAGAAGAGGGATCTTATTTATTAACTTGTGAACCATCATATTCTTTGGTCTCCACCTATTATGAAATTCCCTATAAAGAACATGTAGAATATCTATTCGTGTCTTGCATAGTAGACATCATGCCAAATTCACTAAAAGTAATGTTGTGCTCTACCGAGACACTTGGTGAAGAAGGATCTTTACCCAAAAGATGATATCTTTTCAATCTCATAAGGATAATAAAGGAATAAACATTTGTTATCTCTAGGTTTTAATTTTCCACTATCATAATGTGCATAAGTAGGACAACTGAATATACGCAAATTCAAATTTTCAATAGGCTTTCCAGACCAAGGTTCTTTATGAATTATGAAATTGATAGAACAATATTGAGAATGGTTCGCCAAATAATAAGAGGTTGATATAGATCCAATCCAGAAAGTTTTATCCAAGACCGCATTGAGAAGCATGCATTAAGCCTTCTCTTATAATGTTTTATTCATTATTTGTGCTACATTGTTCTGTTGCGGCATGTTACACATTGTAAGATGTATTTTGATTCTATGATCACTGTAGAAATTATTGAAATCCTTAGAATAGAATTCCAAGCTTCTATGAATCTCAAAGTCTTTATGTTCTTCTCATTTTGATTCTCAACAAGATCCTTCCATTGCTTGAAAGTAGAGAACACCTTGTCCTTGCCCACTACAATAAAAATTCTCATTAGTGGCATTTACTTTAGTGGCATATCAAAAAATGCACGCATTATATATAATAATGGCACTACATGCCCTGCTTTAGTTGATGTGTGTGGAAGGCATTCAAAGTTCCATTTATAAATTCAATTACGGGCAATTTGGAAATGTCAAATATAGAGTTATTTCATTCTCTGACACCATTTACATTGTGTCCATACATGTTTGCACATTGCACATCAAATTGTTTTCCAATATGTCTTATTTTTATTAGCCGTATTACATTGCGGGCAAGAGACTTTCCTATAGTATTGGGGAAATTTTATATCTGTAATAAAAGTTGTGGCAAACTCATAATTCTAGGGTTCACCTTTAATCCAATCTTGTGCTACATCATGGGATACCAATCAACAAAAAAAAAAGCGGATCCATGGCACCTACCGGAGGAACTCTCGGGAGGGAGGTTGAGTCTTGTTACATCCTTGAAATTTGTGGATTTCATGCCTAAATAAAATTAGGGACACATCCCGGTCCAATTGGGATAATCAAGATTTGCATACGGGTCCCTGAGATATTTTTGGGATATTGAAGATATTCGTGATTGTGGTAGATATCCAAAATATTTATGGTTGATGGATAATTAGAATATAAGATAATGAGAGGATTTCTCAAATAATCCAAGATATAATTATTTAAAGGATTATCCACCTTTTTCTTGAAAGCCAAATAATAGAACAATATGTAAGTTCCTAAAGAAAATAGGAAGCTTGTTTCAAAGAAAAAGAAGGAATACATTCTTTCTTAAGATTATTCTTTGTGTTTCCATAATATTAGATGGTGTCAATTATCAAATAAAGAAGATATCTTTGAAGTACTTTCGGAAAGACAAGAAATATTGTGAGTTTTGTCATAATTATGATGGGAAAGAGGTAGATAGCCTTTGGGAGGCATGTTGCCATAAGTGTTTACCCCATATTGGGACAAAAGGAAAGTTTGTTAAGTCTCGAGGGCATCACATTAGATCTCTATTTGAAGGGAAAGAAGTCCCAAAGAATTAGGATTTGTGGGAAGGATACGATATGCAGCATGGTTATATATATGGATATACGGCATGTTCCTCTCGTACATACACCCCTCTTACTTGTGCAGTCATTGCCTCTTCTTGAACCCTAAAAGGTTTCTCCGGCCATCTGTGACGGTGGGGGCATACAGATGGAGTGACGTTGAGGGAGAAGAACCCTAGTAGGCAATCATCGGGTGAAGTCTTTTGCCCACAACATGTTTAGGGAGAGTTCGGGCCAGGAGAGTAACGGTGCATGGATTCCACAGCCTGGATTCCAGTTTCAACTCCTATCATTGACCTGGATAGGAGGAAGATGGAGTCACGGTCTGTGGGCTTGCAGGCATGAAGGGATGGGGGTCGGGGTACCTGAAGGTCCGATGACCTCCCCGATTCTCCTCTGAGTGCCAACCTATGTGCTGGCGAGGAACTCTACCACCGTGGTCGAGGAATGCACTGTCGTCCCTATATGGCGTTGGCAGCAACAGCCTCCTGTCCGGCAGAGGACCCAACCTGACTATTTCTGGGGAACCCCGACCACAGGGGCAAGCGTCAGCCACCCTATATGTCTAGGAAACTGGGCAGAGCTTCCTTGAGCCTCGGGTGCGGTAGGTTGCCCTAGAACAAGTGGGGGAGGATTCGGCACCATCAAACTCTAGAAAGCTGCGAGGGGATTTGAAACCCTGCTGATGGCCGTGGTGGAGAAGGCAGACCCTGCACAGCTGCCTGGATACTCCTCGGTAGGGTGTGCAATAGGGAAGGTCGGCATGGGACTTCCACCTCATGTCGTCAGCCTATGAAGCGCGGGCAATGGCCTTTTGGTCATGCGCAGGTGATCGCGGTAGCACGGCGGGCAGGGCCACGCTCGGTGCGTGCGGTCAACGAATGACGCCCGGGAAGACCCCGACGATGCAGAGAGAACGGTGCGGACTAGAAGGGTCCGAAGTAGGCAGCCACACCCTGGGAGAGCTTTCTGACGCTCGGGAGCAAAGGGGGAGGTGTCGCAGCATTCTCGCGCACAGCAGCGAGCGCTGGAGGTGATGCAATGTGAGGTAGGGGGAGGCCTAAGTCTAAATGACCAAAATGCCCCTCTATGTATGCGCAACACATGGGGGTACATCAGTCTTTTCGTCTTTTCTCTCAGTCAACTGATAAAAGGTAATAAATGTTGACTTGGCGCTCCCCTATTGGCTGAATAATGATATATCTTGTGAAACTTATAGAAAATGCTAGGATGCTCAGAATATATCAAATATATATATCAAATCGATTAGAAAAATGAGGATAACACAAATAAAATATGATCAGTGTCTAAATAGGCTTCCTATTCCAAAAGTATATACAACATAGGTTTAGATGTGTTTAATGTGAAGGAAAACCTAGTTTGTTTAATCTGATGCTTAATTGAATAGATTCGTTCATGTTAGGCTAACACCTTATCTTGCCATGGATAATGAGTAAAACCTTGATAATAACGAATAATGGACGATTCCAGATTAGTAATATTATATATGTTGTTTTAGGATTTTGAAACCAATGTGGACATCTTGCTATGATCATAATGTGATTTAGGTGTCACGAGTAGTTTAATATGCTTAAGTTGATAATTAGGGTTTCACCTAACATGCATAACAGAATTGGTAATCTTAGAAACCATGATGTGATGAAATTAGGATTTGTAACCCTGATCCCTAGTCCAAACACGAGATGTCCCTAAACCCTAGTTTAGGAGCGCATCTAGATCTAAGTAATGTAATATGAATGCATGGTGACACATATGTAGTATGTATGTTTCATATACTATTGATTGTATGTTTGGTTTCTTGGATGTTTGGATACACTCATAAAGCATATGATGTTCAGCATGGTTTCTATGATGGCATAAGGTGTGTGGTTACGCTTATGAATACATGTATCGAATTCCGAGATTGCCGATGTTTCTCAATGAGATTGAACGATAAATAAACTGCTTGCTTGTTTATTTAGTTCTTACAAACTATAAAGTTCCTATGAGTATCATGCAAAGTAAATAACAATATTTTGAACCCTGGGTTAGACTGATCTTAAGGGTAATGCACATGAGCCCCGGAGGGACAGTGATTACACCTGAGGTAGTAGACCAGATAAGGGTTAGAATATGAAAATAAGTTTATGTTCTTATATGCAAGATAAAGATGTTTGCTTATATATGTACTTGTGATTATTGTTTGAACCCACATACCAGTATAGTAATATACTGACCGCAAATTTGTTTGTCGGCGTTTGAGGTATCAGATATACTTGATTCGTGGATATGAGGGTACAGTTAAAGATGTTGAAGACACTACAGTTTAATCATGAAGGTTTAGTCTTAATGGTTTATCTTCACACATGTAAAAGTTAATTCTGTTTAAAAGTTATGTAACTCCTTAGAGGAGCTTTTTATGTAAACATGTAAATATTTGATCATTAATGGAAATTGTTTATTATTCTATATTATTTCTTGAATCTGATCCTGGAGTTTATGAGTGATGATTCGTGACTTTATGGTCTTTTAGACACTCAAAAGTGTGGGTTGTTACAAGTCATGTCCAACAAGAATAAGGGTTTCACTCAACAACCCCACTATAATCCCAAATCAGAAGATATTAGAAAGATCACACGTGGTGTCCATGAGGATCGAGCAACTACAAAATGAGGTCGTGGCCATGTGGTGTCGTGGCAATCTACGTGTCATAGCTCAAACGTTATTCACTCTATATCGGGTGGACTCTGTCGCCATCATATTTGAGATTGGGGAGAAGTCATGTGAGGTAGCAACATTTAGGAAGACAATGGAGGGCGCTAAAGTGGAAAATTTGCTCTAAAAATTGTTATTATGATAATGGAGGACAAGGTCATCTTCCTAGTTTTAGATGATTTGCCAAGATTATAGAGAAAGAGGTTTAAATATGTGCATTTCATCTGTTCTAGTGGAGCAGAATAAGTGCAAGCATGATGGAGGGAGTGGCAAGGAGGTGACTACATTTTCATGGCAAGTTGAAGGTGTTGGTCAAGGACATCACTAATAAGGAAGTACAGGTGGCTCAGGAAAAGAAGCAATTTACACATGATGCATCTAGAAGTCCATTAACCTTTCTACCACATCTTGGAGGAAGTGATGAAATAAAATCAAGCTAATGGGCTAAGAAATGTGAAGAAGTCAGAGATGGAAAGAAGACATATTTTGATTTCAAGAGGGCAGTCACCATGGTAGTGATCCTTACAACAACATACATCACGCCAGAAGGAGGAGTTGCACAATATGTTGTTGCATTATGACCAGGAGCATGATAGGATTGCAAGTTCATATTTAGGACATCTCTACTCCAAGAGGAGGTGAGTATAATTTCTTAGTGGATTTATTGTTACTCGTTTCAAGTTATATGATTACACAAGTTTACTTATTTAATAATTAAACTTGTCTTTTGTTATAATTGGATGTTGTACATTCTTACAAATTTTTAGTTTTTTTTTATTCAACCAAAGTTACTACAAGAACTATCATGAATTTATGCTTTACAGTAATACTGCCACATATGTATTCATTGCATACAGCCATTTTGTTATTGGAGGTTACTTGAAATTTTATTGTCGTTGGTAACCTTGCACTATGATATCTATCTGATAAAATGTCTTAGTCTTTAGTTCAAACCATACATAGTAAAGACTTAGAGTATGTATAATCAACTACGGACTCTGAGTGCTAATTACATGTTTTATAATTCTTTTAATGTTTGACATTGTGAATTGTTTAGTCAAACCATTTTTCTATACATCTCTTCCATATTTTTCCGAGCTGCTTGTAACAGCTACAAAAAGTGTTGAATATAAATGTTAAATAACCTATGGTCTCATGAGACCTAGATGGCTATTAGGAGTGACCAACATGTGGAAATGGATTCCCATGGTAACCCATGATTTGGAGGAAGAATCACTAGAGAATGGTGTGGATGCTCTTTTTTTAGTTTACAATGGAATTGTTTAGGGTTTTTATGGGTGATAAAAAATCCATTGAATTGCCATATCTATCACTAACCAGTGGATAGTGTGGTAAGTGTCCATTATACAATCAAATTGGGATCTAACACTATTAAAAGGTAGTGTCGACACTAATATTGGATAGAAGTATGTTATTTATGGATAAGGTATAATGTTTTTTACCTTTAAAAATAATATTAAAAAAAGATAAAAATATGATATATAAATTTTATTTGAGATGAGATACAGTAGTGTGATGAAAGGAGGGGAAAACTAAGCAGGACTAATTCTCGAATGAGTTATTTGTTATAAGTCGCCCACTCTCTTTCAGGTGCTCATGCCCAAAAATCATTGTGGATGGTTGTTACCTTACCCAAAAATCTAATGCATACCTTAGTGTTACACCCCAATCTCACAATTACCACTAATCATGAGATTAGGGTATAAATTGAGGATTTAACGTAATACAAAGATCACCCTTAACTTTTTCTTCTTTTTCAAACTCTTTGGTTTCTAGCATTGAACCACATAAACTAACTTTATAAGGGAATCAAAACATTGATTTCTTTAATATGATCTCAACATAAACGATACACATCCATACATTCATTCTCAGGTACATACGACATGATATTCAAATACATTCTCTCTTATTAAGGAAACAAAGATATGAAACATTACTTACAACACTCTCACATCTATACTAGGACCAAGAGTGACAGGGACCGACAGAACTGAACTATACTAAGACTTAACTCTTGTGGAATATCTACTCTGATGCAATGATATCTTCTTCAAATCCATGTGATTTCCCTAAAAATTTTGAGTAGAGGGGTGAGCCTACTTGCCCAATGAATGAGTACTTCAAAGAAACAGCCTAAAGCACTAATATAATTACAGATATACTTTTGAGCAATTGATATCAATTATAACAGTAGAAATCTTTAGAGAGTCTAACAATTGACAATCATAAATATGGAAGGATACTCTAAATATCTATAAGAGTGAATCAATATATGAAATGCTTGATTGATCATAAAGAGAACTAATAATTCAGAAATATACAAAGAATAATTGAATAACTGTACACACTTGTTTCACCTCCCATTCATTTTATTATGCTCTGATCATATGCAGTGTACTCTACATATGAAGACTCGTAGTGCACTACGATCACACCGTACAAGACTTAGTGGACACACCTGGGAAATGCTAAGTCTGACTACTCTCCTAGTCCACAATAGGGAAATGACTCTCTGGCCTAAACTAGACTCCTCCTCTAACCTGAGCACACAGGCAGAGAGTCAAGCCACCTCTTAGCTTTTCTATACTCTAGTGCCACCAGGACTTCTGGTTGATGTTGGACACTACAAACTATAATTTAAGGAGACTTCCACTAGGGCTCCATCACATGTGCTACCTGATAGCACATTCTGACCCCTGTATACTGGGCGCTGCTAGGGTTAGGTCATTTCACCCCTAAGGCACAGACCTCACATAGGGGTTCTATGGTGTTCAGGGCTCCTAAGTCTATTATTTTATTATTCCTAGAAATCTTTTTCTATATTGTACCCTTCTCTTACTTATACTTGACTCTAGTATCTCTATGGTGTCGTGTCTACTTATTTGAAGTTATAATACAACATGTATATCATTCTAAACTTGGCAGATCAGTATATTCAAAACATTGTAATATAGTGAGTAATCAACATACTATACATGCATGCAGACTAAAATTCTTAAATAAACAAATTTCATGTCCACTTGGCACATACACACTAGAATCATGCATATCAAACCAAATCTTGAGTTGTACATCTCATAACTCAATTAAGAGTTAATTACTTATCATGACAAGAATTATTAATAATAACTGAGAACATTGATATCACAATACTTGATTCGTTAAACACCCTACCCTTAGGGTTTCATTTAATCACCACAAATGCTACATAGAAAGGTGTAATATATCTATCACGTACTTTTCAAATCTTTAAAACACATGATATCTAGGATCTCAATTCCTTATCACATTACTGGGAATTCTCATCCCTTCACATCATTATCATTATTATTGGATCTGGGTATTCAAGCCCTTATATCATCACATAGCATTGTTACCTCTATAACAGGTAACCATTACCTCTAGGTCCTTAGACCAAAGTATTCATTTCACTGGTTGTACAAGTATTCTCATGGCTCACAAGTCCATCACACATCTTGTCACCTCTCACTAGGCAATAACTTATTCACATGGCTCCCATAAAGATTTCATGCGACATAAACATTCATTGAATAAAGACTACTATCAACAAATCATATAAAATCAATATATGTATGAAACCTTGGAACTGAGTTGAATTTGGGTTTTCATGCCATTCACTAGGATATAATTCATCAATAATAGCATTGAATAAATAAAGTCTATCATGTCAATAAAATCCCTTCAAATGGATTTCACGATATCTATTCGCAAATATCCAACTTTCCTCGCATCTAGGGTTTCACCCTCTTTATTGAGATATCAAACAAACACTATTCACTTTGAGAGAAATCCAAGATAGTATCTGGCATATATGTACTATGAATTTAGATAAACAATCATTCATAACCAAGGGGATCTAGATAAGCAATTTTCTCTATTTACTTATACAGCAAATTTCAGTCATAAACAAATTCCCTATATTTCAGTTTACTCTTATAACCTCTGTGAATACTTATGGAATTCTTATTAGCATGTATTTTATACATTTCTAATATGATTTTATCATCTGAACTTCATCCGAATAGAGGAAGAATCCATTTCATATCATTTTGCAACAACTTAGAGCAAATAGACAATTCAGGGTTTGTAGTCACATACTAGCAACTAAAGATTATGGATGAATTAACCAATTTTCATGAAATATACTATTTAAAGGAAGTTCCCACTCGCCCTAAGGTGTGAAAACACCTTAAAAACGCAGCCCATCCCTGAAAATCTTGATCTCATATCAAATCCCTAGTAATTCACCGGATTCTTCTTCCTTTCAATTTGAAAACCCTAGAAATGAGGAATTATGAAGAAAGAGTGAGAAAAGAACTTGATTTGATATGATTTCGAATCCAAATAGGGGAGGGATGGAATCTTGACATAAGAGAGAAGATTCACCATGAAACTATATCCAAAGAAGCTAAACTTACATGATTTCATCATTCCTCGGACCGCAAAACCCTAGGTCAGCATCTCCATCAATTTCTCCTCTCAAACCCTAACTCTCTCTCTCTCTCTAGGATTTCATTTCTCTAGTTTGAATCACAAATTATGAGAGCTGCTAGTGTGTTAGGTTGAACATATAGAGAAATTGAGCTGCTTGGGTCAATTGCACATTGATTCCTCACTATACTTTGTCTTATTTCAGTTGAATTTTCTGTCATAAAAATATTACTGTAATTCGTCTACTGATAAGTTCTAAACACATAAAAAATTATAAAAAATTTATATGTTGTTTATGATTGAGTTTTAGATCTCCAGTTAAAATTTGATATCATTTGGAGTTACCAATAAATAGCTAAAAATAAAACACTACACTTCTAAAAAGCACTTTGTCAGCATTCACTACTACAGAAATGGCTTATAAAGTCACTTTTTCAGGTGTCGGTTGTATACAAAAACCGACACCTAAATGCTACAGTGTCGGTTGATAACATAAACTGACATCCAATCTATGAAGGTCGGTCAGACACGGGTACCGCTTTTATTAAGTGTCGGTTAATTAATAAACAACTGACACCTAAACTCAACCGCCAAACCCAAAATTCCAGCGAAAAAATTGGCTCCAAAATTTTACAAAAGGCGTTGGTTCATAGCTAAATAACCGATGACTAAAGGGTGTTTAGTTGTCGGTTTTTAATAACCGACACTTATTGTCAACTTAATAGCTCACCAGCCTGACCGATTCTTCCCCTTTCCCTTTTTCATTCCCGATTTCCTTAGCTCTGGCGATTTCTTGCTCCCTGTCGTTCGTGCTCCGCCGTCGTGCTCCGTCGCCGCCGATCCTTCCTCTATGCTCGCCGCTCGTCGCCGTCGCCACGAGAAGCAGTCGCCGGCCGCCCTCTCCGCCGTCGCCGGTAGCAGCTAGGTGTCCTAGCCTCTCCGCCGCTCCTCTCCTCGCCGCCGGCAGCTGCTAGGACTTGCTCCGGCCGCTGCTCCTCTTCCCTCAAGGTGCCCGTCCTGCCTTCTTCTTCTTCCTCTGCTCCTCTTCCCTCAAGGTGCCCACCCTGTTGCTGGGCATTTTTTTTTTTATTTACTTCCTATGAGAATCAGTTTTAATTAGGGCTCATACACATATTGATGTACATAAACATGTTAGAATAAATGCTAAAAAGGTGTGATTTTAGGGTTTAGGTACTGATTTTGTGCTTCTACTGAGCTGAATCCTCTATTGTCTATACAATACATGTTCTATGATAAGCCTTAGTTAATTTAATATGCATACTTTGTATGTAAGACATAGTAATCGGGTACTGCTGTATATCCAAGTAAATTACATGTAACTAATCATGACATAGATTTTAGAATGCATACTTTGGTTAAATGTACTGCTGTAATTTTTGATCAAGTGATGATATGTAAATGTAGCAATAAGTTAGTAAGGTATCAATGATAAGTCTGTTGTAATGTGATGCAAAATAGTTATTGTATCATGCATATATACTTAATACTTTTTTGTTTTATAGTTGTATAGGGTGTTTTATGTGTGGCAAGTCTATTGTTTAATAGTTTAGCTATAATCATTGTTTAATAGTTTAGCTATATTCTTGGTGAGAATCCTAATCACCCTTCTTTTGCTTAATGATGAACTGTAATGCACACATGTGACATGCTTGGAATGTAAATGATGAACTTTTCCCTAAATGGAAACAACTTATATATATTCAGATCTTAATAATTCCATGAAGTGCACATTATCTTACTCATGAAAAGTATGTGTATAATGTAGGATTAGTTCCATATAATGGTTCTATTTTAGTAAGCACCTAGAAACTCGTCCAAGATTTACTCGTTAGGAGTAAATCTTGGATAGTCCCCGGTTTGGGACTGTTCTTGAACACCTAATCTCATTTAGGATGTAAGTGTATAATGTGTATTGGGTTTTTGAGAAAATTTCGGTAGCATTTCCTCATTTGTTCTCTAAGTACATATGTAGACTTCTTTTCAAGCTATCATGTCTACCACAATAAAGTTGGTTATGACAAGCAATAAAAGGTTAACTGATGTTATACAACTTTTTCTGAAAATATATAACATCGTTATATGTACTTACACTAATATTATGCAGTCTCTGTCCACCCATAACAGTCACTATGAACTGGGCCTCTATGTCAATGTTAACGTTCCCTATTGAAGAACAATTGGACATCATCCTAGATGATCGTTCCTTAAACCAATTGGTCATACCCAAACATTGGCGTTTTCTAAAAGGAAGACACTACATGCCTGGTAAAGTGACCCTAACTTTTGGCAATTATTCACATGTTATCGAGGTTGAGTATGATTTGGCAGGAAATCTTGTATCAAAATCCGTTTGGCGTGATTGGATTGGAGAGCTGCATGTGGTCCGTTGGAACAGGCTTTTTCTCCGTCCAGTTGGCCATAATTCCATCAAAGTTTGGATAACCAACAGCAACTGCGAGACCCCCGATCATCTTCTGCGGTATGAGCGCACGGCGTCGGATATCATCTATGAGGAATCTGAATCTGAGGCCCCTGTCAGTTCAGATTCGTCTAAATACAGTGAGGAGCTTCGTGACACAGCTTCATCATCAAAAAGAAGTTACGGATGCATGCAGGACCATGTTGGTGTAGTATTTAGTTGTCTATCTATCTAGACTTGTCTGTACTAATAGTTTTTTTAATTATGCGCATGTTTAGTTACTGTTTAGGGGTACACCCCTGTGTGTGGATGTAAAAAGAGATTAATGAATGAAACTAAAAGTTGCTACATGAATGCTTATAACTGAAGTGTGTGTTCCCATGAATGTTCCCATTTGCATGATTACACTACTATTTTCTCATATTGTATAGTCTATTTTAATATGACGTCATACTTACTTATATCCTGCTTAATGATGAACTGTAATGCACACATGTGACATGCTTGGAATGTAAATGATGAACTTTTCCCTAAATTGCCAATCATGCTTTTAAAGACATCAATAATCACCCTAACTTGAAGAACTAGGATTTTAGGTATAAGAATGACAACACATTATTTGTTGGCCTAGAAACCCGTCCAAGATTTACTCATTAGGAGTAAATCTTGGATAGTCCCTGATTTGGGACTGTTCTTGAACACCTAATCTCGCTTAGGATGTAAGTGTATAATGTGTATTGGGTTTTCAAGAAAATTTCGGCAACATTTCCCCGTTTGTTCTCTAAGTACATATGTACTTGGAGAACAGCGGGAAAATGCTACCGAAATTTTCTTGAAAACCCAATACACATTATACACTTACTAGTGAGATTAGGTGTTCAAGAATGGATAGGTGGTACACATTTATTATATATAATAATGGCATCACATGTATTTGTTAACCCTAGACCCTAATCTTGTCCTAATATATACTTGTTTTCTCTTTGATCATAGAATGGATAGATCATGGATGTCAATTCGCAATCGCTGCACCCCAGAGTTTATTTCTGGTCTTGACCAGTTCATTAGATTTGCCGAGGAACATAGGAAACAACCTGGAGATAGGTTCTACTGTCCATGTAGGCATTGCGGTAACAACTTGAAAGTCAACACTGGTGACGAAATCAAAACTCATGTCATGTGCAACGGGATTATACAAGGCTATACAGAATGGCACTGGCATGGAGAGATTTCAAACCCGAAACCAGTGGATGTCGATAGCAGTGCTTGTGTGGAAGAAGAAATTGCCTACGATGACGTAGATGTGAATGAACCAGTTCCAGTAGACATCGTTGATGCGATGCTGGATAGTTGTGGGGTAGAGCACACCAATCCACCTCCCATTTTTAGAAACATTGTGCATGATGCTGAGATGCCGTTATACACAGGTTGTACTAAGTTTACGAAGCTTAACGCTGTGTTGAGATTGTATAAGTTGAAAGCTAACAATAGATGGAGTGACAAAAGCTTCACGTCATTGTTGTCTTTGTTGAAAGAAATGCTTCCTGAAGGAAACAAGCTGCCAATCTCAACATACCAGGTAAAGAAATTGTTGTGCCCAATGGGAATGGATGCCAAGAAGATAAATGCATGCCCTAATGATTGTGTATTATTTCAAAAGGACTATGCGGATTTGAAAGATTGTCCAAAATGTGGTGCGTCACGGTATAAATTGACGACTTCGGGGGAGTCCAAAACTGGTTCTCCTGCCAAGGTGATGTGGTATCTACCTATAATATCACGGTTTCAACGCTTGTTTTCCAATCCGATAGATGCGAAGAATTTGAGGTGGCATGTAGATGTTAAGAAAAATAATGATGGGATCCTACGACATGCGTATGATTCCCCACAGTGGAAGAAGATTGATCTATTGTACCCTGAATTTGGTGAAGAAGTCAAGAATCTAAGACTTGGGCTTTGTACAGATAGGATGAATCCATACGGGACATTGAGCAGCCAACATAGCACTTGGCCAGTCATGCTTGTTATATACAATCTTCCTCCCTGGCTGTGTATGAAAAATAAGTACGTAATGTTGTCGTTGTTAATATCGGGCCCTAAACAACCTGGAAATGACATCGATGTTTATCTTGAACCTCTGATTGATGACTTAAAGAAACTCTGGGGTGAAGGTGTGATGACCTATGATGCTTCACGAAGAGAGACATTTCGTTTGCATGCTATGTTGTTTTGCACTATTAATGACTTTCCAGCATATGGGAATTTGTCTGGATATAGTGTCAAAGGAGATAAAGTGTGTCCTATATGTGAAGAGAACAATGATTCAACAAGACTAAAACATGGCGGTAAGAATATATATCTCGATCATCGAAGGTTTCTTCCAAAATTCCATCCGTATCGTAGGAAGCGCAAAGCATTCAATGGATTGAATGAGGAACGCAGTGCACCTAAACCTATACCAGGGGAGGTTGTTTATGAAAGAGTAAAAGACTTTGTCAATGAATTTGGTAAGAGATCACAATGTACTACACGGAGTGACAATTCTTCATTCAAGAAGAAGTCAATATTTTGGAATCTTCTTTATTGGAGTTCTTTGACAGTCAGACATTGTATCGATGTAATGTACGTTGAGAAAAATGTCTGTGATAGCATCATTGGTACTCTGTTAAATATACCAGGTAAGACTAAAGATGGGATAAAATCCAGACTGGACCTACGTGAAATGGGAATAAGGTCAGAATTAACAGAATTACGTGAAATGGGTAATAAAAGAACATACTTACCTCCCGCTTGTTACACGTTGTCTAGAAAGGAGAAGAAAGCTATTTGTGAATGCTTGGTAAATGTTAAGGTGCCACATGGTTACTCATCCAACATCCGTAGATTGGTATCAATGAAAGATCTGAAGTTGATAGGTCTTAAATCTCATGATTGTCACACTCTAATGCAACAAATATTGCCCGTGGCAATTCGATCTATATTGCCGAAGCATGTAAGGTTTGCAATCACCAGACTTTGTTTCTTTTTCAACAGTCTCTGCAGCAAAGTTATTGACCCTGAGACTCTCGATAATTTGCAAACAGAAGTGGTTGTTACCCTATGTCAGCTTGAGATGTATTTCCCTCCTTCGTTCTTTGATATCATGGTACATCTTGTTGTCCACTTGACTAGGGAAGTGAAAATCTTGGGACCGGTTTTCTTGCATTGGATGTATCCCTTTGAACGATACATGAGCGTTTTTAAAGGTGATGTTCGAAACCGTTATCGGCCTGAAGGGAGTATTATTGAAGGTTATGTGGCGAGAGAGGTTATGGATTTTTGCAATGACTTTCTCAGTGGTAATGACACTCCTGATAATGACAAGAATATTGACGAGCTATTTGGCAAAGGAATTTTGGGATCACGTGTGAAAGTAATCAGCCGTGAGCAGTTGGAACAAGGTCATTTGTATATTTTACACCATGGACGAAGTGAACGTTTATATCGAGGAACATACCAATTTCATCAAAAGACAATATCCTCGAGCCAATACAATGTGGCTTGCTAGAGAGCATAACAAGACTTTTATTAAGTGGTTTGAAGATAAAGTCTTACATCAACTATCTCAAACACCAGATGATATTACTGAAACTATCAAATGCCTCGCCTTTAAACCAAAGTTGACTGTTATGTCTTATGAAGGGTATGACATTAATGGATTCACATATTACACAAAGCGCCAAGATGATAAGAGTGTCGTCCAAAACAGTGGGGTCACCCTTCAAGCATCGACTATGTTTTTTGCAAGTGCAAAGGATAAGAGTCCACGTGAAGCTAAAATGTCATATTACGGTGTCATTGAAGAGATATGGGAATTTGACTACATATATTTCAGAATTCCGCTCTTCAAATGTAATTGGGTTGATAACACCAAAGGAGTTATAGTGGATGAATTGGGTTTCACTTTAGTGAACTTTGAAAAGATTGGCGAGAAGGTTGAACCATTCATATTGGCATCACAGGCGAAACAAGTATTTTATATCGATGATCCTGCAAATGATAAATGGTCGGTTGTTCTTCATGGTAAAAGACAGTTCATTAAAGATCCTATAGATGAAGAAGAGTACTATGATAAATATGATGACTCCAGTCCATTCTCAGTTGGGTTGCCAACTCCACAAAATATTAAAGAAGCTAATGATGACTTATATGTGCGCGGAGATCACAATGAAGGATTGTTAATTGATAAAAGATCACAATTTTAGAGGCATGCATGTTTATATTTTTTTATTGAAGCTAAATGTTTACTTTTTTAATATCAATATCATTTTCTGATTTGATGTTTCATTATCTTCTAGTTAATACAAATGCTAAACAGTAAAAGAAGCCCCAATGAAGAGAAGCAGGATACAGATACAATACATAAAGTGCAGCACACACAAGTGCTTCAGATTCATATAACAACATGACAGACTAACACATATACAGTGCATAACAACAGCAGCGCCGAATTTACATAAAACACTAGCTTAATACATATATATAGTGGGACTAAGGTGACGATACCACCTGCTAAAACAGGTTACCGACTACATGTTACGACTGGGAGGTCGTGATTCAGCAACCGTATGCATTAGCAGGAGGAAAAACATATGGTGATCTGTTTGTCCTCCTGCTAATGCATATGGTTGCTGAATCACGACCTCCCAGTCGTAACATGTAGTTGTCGGTAACCTATTTTACCAGGTGGGATCGTCACCTTATAAGTACCACTATATATGTACTAAGCTAGTGTTGTATGTAAATTCGACGTTGTTGTTGTTATGTACTATATATGTGTTAGTCTGTCATGTTGTATGGACATCGATTGTATTGCTCAGGTATTATATAGTCTCATTAGATAATATGAAATATATCAATCTTATTTATAGCTCATTAATTATATATATACATCATTCTCTTTACAGGTATTTAAAGTTGACCCCACTACAGGAACGGACTTACCAGATGTACATGCTCCCTATACGATGGGAGAATTAAATGAAGTAAGAGAAGAATGGGCAACAGCCATACAAATAGTGGGGGATTTAAAATATAATTGGGATCCTGATAGCGAATAATGACTAAACAATGATATTTTGTAAATGAATTTCTGAATTATAATATATGTGTGAATGTTTCTACATGTCTGGATGTTTCTACATGTGTCTGAGTGAAAATGAATGAAAGTGTTGGTTGCTATATTAATGTTTCTACATGTGTGAATGTGAATGAATGGAACTACAGATTTCTAGCTACGTGAATGTTTCTAAATGTGTGAAAATAAAATGGAACTGCAGGTTGCATTGCTAAATGCATGTGTGAATATTTTTGTTGTTAATTTTGCAGGTTTGTGGCCTGTTGTCGGCTGATATCAATGGATGTCGTAAAACCTGCAGTTCATAACTGAACTGAACAGGTTTCTCATCATGCGACCAGCCACAGCAAGTCTGCAGGCTGACAGAAAAAAAAACAATAGGCGTCGGTTATTTGTATAAAACCGACGCCAAATAGGTTACAATGTCGGTTTTTAATAGAAATCGACGTCTATTTCCTTAACACCACGGTCGTGCTGTCCAGCACGGCCATGTTGGGAGTTATATGGCGTCAGTTATTAGCTAATAACCGACGCCTATAGTGCCCAAGTTGGCGCCCTCCTGTGGCGTGAAGATATATGTCGTCGGTTATTTGTAAAAAACAGACACTGATAGTGCCCAAGATGGCGCCCTTTCTGTGGCGCGAAGGGTTTGGGCGTCGGTTTCGTATCTAATAACCGACGCCTATAGTGCCATGATGGCGCGTTTTTGGTGGCGCGCGAAGAGTTTGGGCATCGGTTTTGGAACTGACGCCTAATGGGTGAGCTTTTAGTGTCGCCCACATAGGTGTCGCTTAGAAACCGACACTAAAGGCTTTAAATAACCGACACTAAAGGTAGGTTCTTTAGTAGTGATTTTGGTCAAAGTATAGTTTGACCGAGAACCACATTCAAAGAACACTCAAAAATTCTGAAATTTTTCTCCAATATGTATGATTGAGTTATCCATATCATATTCAAAACTCAATCAAATAAAAATTTGTATAAAATATGAAAAATCATTTACCACACTGCTATCCTGATCAAATTCCATATTCATGTACTATCAAAACCCTATTTTTTGCCGATTAGGGTTTACATTTCTCAAACCCTAACTCTTCAAACTAAAATCATAGTTAGAGTTTCTACTTATGTTTGAAACATCACAATTGATCTACTATCATTAATCAAGTCTAAACGATGTTCAATCTAATCAAGTATGTAATCATTCAGGTAAACCCTAGTTTACCAATTAAGCACAAATGTGGTCATTACAATTCTCACCCCCTTAAAAAGTTTCGTCCCCAAAACATAAATATGCAAACAAAGTATATTCAAATTTTATTTTAACCTTCAGAAATCTTACATGTTATTACATTCTTGTATTTTATACTTGAATGTAGTTTTCAACGTTAAGTCCTTTATTTCTTTTCTAATCACAACATGTTAAAATAGTTCCCAATGATAACAAACAAATTCTCTATGCCATAATCAATCATATAGTAGATTGAGAAGCAACCATTTCAATATTTTCATACTCTTGAGGTGTTACCTCAACATTGATAATCTGATCCAATTATCTCAATTCATTCGGATCAATATGTATTATTGTTCTGTACTACCTCTGAGTCACAAAAGAGAGTTCACCATGTTGTTTTGAATTTTACTATTGTGCTACTCATATAGAAAAATAGTCTTGAGTTGGAAGATTAGATTCAACAACAATTGTATAATACTACTCACGACATCCCCATTGCATCATGTATTCATAAGGTGAAGCATTACCATCACATTCCATATTATTCTCAAGTATGAGCCCACACATAATTCAAGGTGTAAGCATCGGGTTATAGCATACTAAGGTTTCAACAATAGTAACAAAGTACTCAATGATTGTATTAGTCATTCAAGGACTATTCATACCCAATTACCATCTCTTAGTTATATTAAAGCTAGGTATAACAAGATATACCTCATTGGGGTAACATATTAATACAATATGGTTATCATCCCTTCTATTCATATGAGTGAATTGGTAAGACTACCTTATTTAGGGTAACCCTTCATTTGTTCCATCAGCATTCAACCCATATCACCATACCACAATTGTACAATACTAAGAGGGATTACTGGTATGAATGACTACAACTATTAGACACCTGAAATTAACATATTGCTTGCACATGTACACTAAAATCATACATAGAACCAATTTACATCCCTTAATATACCTTCTGTAAGGACCCTGACCTCCGTTTAGGGTTTACCCTATTTGCTTTGCTTAACCCTGATGCTTTGTTGCTTGCTAATCACCTTTAGTGGTGATTAGGGTTTTTTGGTGCTTTGTTGAGAGTTGGAGGTGCTACTTGCATATAACCCAAGTCTAGGGTTTGTGGGCAAGTTTGTCACCTTGTGAGGTGTTCCTCCCTCTCCTTGCTTCCTCTAGAGTAGAGAGGAAGGTTTGGGCTCGTTGCTTGAGTTCCTTTTGGCTTGGTTGAGCTTGGTGGGCTTTGTGGTGCCTTGCTTTTGTTTCCTTTGGACCTTGTGTCGGGCAAGAGAGCTTGTGTCGCCCAGGGTTGTGTCGCCCATGTTGGTGGTGTGTCGTCCAGTTGTGTCGTCCATGGACCTTTGACCATCTTTGACCTCGTTTGTGTCACCACTAGTGGACACTTGGTGCTTGATGCTTGCATGTAGCAATGGCCTTGGAAATGTGTTTTAGACATGCTAGAGTGGTGGTATTTGCACATGGACAAGTGTCCCTAGGTGGGCGACACCTTGCTTTGCTTTGGTTTGGTTTCTCCTCCATCCCCTTCTATATATGTGTTTCCTTTCCCTTACTAAGGATCCCTTTTAGTTCCTTAGTTTCTCCTCTACCTTGGTGCACGACACACTCTCTTCCCTTGCAAGCTTGGTGGTCGATCCTCCTTGGAGTCTCCTTCTTCCTTGGTGGTGCGTGGAGCTAGGAGCTTGGAGCTTTCTTAAGGCGGGTTACATAACTCCTAACCCTAACTACATTACCATCTTCTATGTTCTTGTTCTTGTTGTTTATGATCGGCTATGTTGTTGTTAGTTTGGTTTCCTTGCTTAGTTGCACCTTGTTGGTCAAACCTATGATCTAGGGTTTCTTGGTGAGAAATACTCCTTTCTCTCCTAGGTTTTGAGGAGTGAGCTTGAGTTATAGTAACATGGGCAATACCCATCTCTCATTTAAGTTGAGAGGTGAGCTTGTGTTCTAGTAGCTTGAGCAACACCCTCCTCTCACCATGGACTTGAAGGGTGAGCTTTGTGGTGGTTGTGAACCTCGCTAGGGTTGTTCCTTGTGTTGCCCGTTTGGTGATAGATTATGTGCAAGACCCCTCTCTCTTAGTTGTTGAGAGGTGAGCCATCCTCTTGATCCATTAGGGTTTTGGTACCTTTGTGCTTGAGGTTGATGACAATCTTGTGAGTTGCACCTTAGCCGTTATGATCTTGGGGGAGGTGATGCCCGACAGCCCTCTTGACCTAAAACCCTGGACGACACATGTTGATATGGTGATGGGCGTTCTTCCTTAGTCCCTACTTGGTGTGTGTGTCGGGCATCACACCTGGATGCACAACCTGCCTGATACACTTATCCTTGTGTTGGTTTGATGTCGTTATGCCTTGCTGGGGTGGAGCATTGCTAGCTAGTTTGTAGTGGGTGTTATCCCCTTCTTAGCCTTAGCTCTGTGGGTGTGTCGGCCGACAGAACAACACCTGACGGGCGTTGCACATTAGCTTAGTGCCCGATACAGGTTGTTGTCCGATAGGCTTGGGTGCACGGCACATGATGCACCGTTGTACGATACGTCGTTGCTGAGCTGCACGCCCTGAGTGCCCGACACTGTGTTACGCCTAACACCCTTGTTACCTGACGCTGTGTTGCACGACACAAAAGGTGCACGGCATAGGTTGCACGTTACACCTAAGTGCACGGGATGGGTTGGTTTCTTTGTTGACCGATATCACTTATAGTAAGGGTCTTATTCCTTCCGCAAACATCTATGATAGACCTTATGTATGAATCACGTTTGGCTTATAATGGTGATCCTTAATATGCCGGATGGTAGTTGTTATGGTGGAGCCTATCCATGTAACTTAACGTGTCTTTACATATGCATGTGATCATCTTGATATTATGAATAATGTTGAGCAAATGATAAAAATGTAGAATGCCTTGCTTAATGATGTAACCTATGCTCATGGTCACAAGTTGAGGCATGATTGATAAAGCATATAATCATTAATGTCACCTTATATTGATAGCATGGTCTTTCTATTAAACCTATAATTATTGTGTATACTAACTCTGCAGGTGATGCATAGCCAAGTAAAAAGCTATGAGGTATATATATGATGAGTAATATTGCTTTGATAGCTACTCTTAATGATGAGATATCATATATGATGTGTTTTGGTCTAAGGACCTGAGTTTGGCTAGAATGCCTAAGTTGATGAGAATGCTTTGAGAGGCAGTGGCAGTATATGATGAGGGATTGAGATCCCATGGCAATATGATGATCCTTGAGATGGATCTGGATGATTGGCAAGAGGCTAAGTGATAACATGTAATGTGGGATCCTTGTGATGGATCAGGATGATGTTGACTACAATAAAAGCATAATGTTGAGTTTTATGTTGTTTATTCCTGTTATAGTTGCATGTTATACAACTTGGTTGAATCTTGCAATCCATATAAAAGATACTAATTAATCACAGTGGAATATATCATGTAGTTGCCCTGGCCATAGATCCATCATCGTCAGGAGCTGGTGATGGTGAAACGGGTTCTCCTACGGGTTAACCCGGAGCGCATATTATTGAATATGTGAGGTTTCTCCTAGCCTAAAATAGAGAGGGAATCGAGTGCATCTGCGGTTGCAGACTCAGAATATGTGATGAGCATGGTGAACAGGTCCATGGCTCAGGATGTGTGATATGGGAGCATGAATGCGTTCATGGCTCAGAGCATGGTGAACAGGCTCGTGGCTCAGATATACTAGCGTCGAGACCTGTACCGAGGCGGGCTAGAGGAAGGGTAGCCTATGGAGCTGACCCTGTGACTGAGGCCACATAAGCACGAGACTGCGGTCCTGCTTTGGTTCTCGTGCACTAACCATGAGGGGGAGGTCATGGATTCCGACTCTTCCATTGACCTTGTATGGCACCGGCTTTGGGTTTCGCAACCGAAGGTTGGATTTGAGCGGTACGGATCACTTCCTCAGGGAATAAGAATACGTAATCCAGTCGTATAGTGGTTACTGCTTAAGGAAAAATACGGAACATTGGTTGAGGCCTTTGCTTGTGTAGTAATCTTTTTATACCTTGCAGATACTTATATGTTCCTCATGTTATGTGGTAAGCCCTTATAATTCTTATCTTTTTAATCATGCTCCATAAATAAATAATTGGATATATGCCTTCTGTACATATGGTAAGCTTGACGGTATGAACAGCTTTACTTTATAACTGCTCTTGTTGTACTCTTTATCAGATATCTGTTGTTGTTGCTTTATCTTTCTGAGGTTATGTAGTTTCGGCGGGGAGTTATGTTTCTCGTTGGGACTGTGTGTCTCACCCCGCTGGTTTACACCCTTTTTAGTTGTTCGAGCTAGACGTGGTGGGGGTCGCGGAGTTGCAGCCGAGCAGCAAGACGGGCAGTAGAAGGCAAGAAATGGACATGCTGATGTTTTGGTCATTTTGTAGTAGAGTCTTAGAGTCATACTTGTACTCTCAGGTCCTTGGAGGTGTTTTGACATTGTTTCACAATGTATAGTTGTTGATGGTTTGTATATCCTGCTGCTGGCCGGATGTGGGCCTTTATGTATGTATAAATAGGTGATGAACTCATGTGATGATTAGACAGTTGTTCCACTAAGATGTGGACACGTATCGAGATCTTGTAATGTTTACATAACCTATTTCCTTGCAGGATGAGGACTTAAATGTAATAGTTTCTCAGTTTATCAGCTTTCCGCAATCGGTTTTAATTAACCCGTGTTTTTGGTAATCTCTGGTTTATGGTGATTTCCGCACGTTTTCACGTAACACTTCATTTTCTGTGTGATAGCGGGATGTGTTGCCACACCTTCAACAAATTATACTTCTCAAAACAAATTCACATATTACTAAAAGCCATTATTTTCTCTTATCTCTCTCCTCCTTTGCTACTACTTACTTTTTGCTACTTATCCTTCTCATTTTAATCATGTAGATTAAACATTCCTAAAATTGAAACATACAAGGTAAAAATAGATTATTCATCATTCTTGATATCACTGCAAGAATTTATCTTATATCGCACTTCATTCATATTGTATTTCTCCTTTTGTTCAAAACACACTTGTTACATTTCAAATTTATATCTTACTCTTTGCTTTGAATCATTTCCATATTGTTTATCTACCTTTCATATTAGCTACCTTTAAACCCTAGATTACTATCAGTGCTAGTTTACTTCTCATAGTGCAAATCTCATTATCTTATTTTATAGAGATGCTAGTATTCAAGGCCAAATCACTAGTGACAACCCTTGAACTACTACAACTCTAAACATTCTAGGGTTTGGTCCTTATCAGTAGCATGATGTTATTATGGTGTGACTTTGCTCCCTTAATCTGGATTTCAAACTTTGGATGTCACACGTTTTACTAAAGTTTTATTTATCTTATCAATTGAATTTCCTTTCTCTTACTTGGCCATTCAGATAGATTACATTCTCAATTACCCTGCTAGGGTTTCATCATCATATTGTGTGTCATTATTACATTCACTATATGTCTCTACCATGGTGGTTATGCGTCATATATGATTCATTTTCTTATCACTTCATTCCCACATTGCTCTCATTAAGGAAGATATGAAAGAGAAGATAATTTTGAGACTTAGAATTCTTATCTTCAAACATTGATTAATACATTTCTCATATGTAGGTTTGATTAATTATCAACAAGGATACTTGACTAATTAGCACTTTATTGAATCTCGCAACCTCTTTCTTTTGTAATCTATATTACTCCATTATGTTTCAAACCCTTCTTTACTTTCCATAATCCCCTTACCATATACTACTATTCCACATGTCATCTTTAACTTCTAGTTTTCTCTTAAGATCATGTTGCTTCTTTTATGTGTATGATCACGTATACCGTGTTGCACATATTTCCTTTTATCCTTCTACTAATGTGAAGTTGAAATTCTAAATAAACAATCTCTCTACTAGTATTACCTCATGTTTAATACATTACATATCCTTCATTTCAAATCAAACGGCTCATGCATGGGTGAAACATAGTTTCTCTTTCAATCAAGTTTTTCCTTCCTGAATATAGTCTACCTTTGTATGACTTATTCATTTATTTAGATACACTTTTGTTCTTCTTTTAGAAACTAGTTTGTTGTTCTATAGAGACTTATAATCCAAAGGCAGTAAGGATGAATGTATTAAACTTATTAATAAAGGTATGCATTCCATGCTCTCAATTATATCATAACCCTCATTCCTTAATCAAGCTCATTATTTCCAACATTTCTCTTTGTTTCAACTAAGTTTCTTATCCTATTTTTATGATTTACATGCTCATCTAATTCTCTTCACTTTAACACTTCTGAAGACTCTTCACTTCTATGTACTTATTGTATACTTAGCTCTTTTCTTCTATTTTCCCTTTCCTTTGGAGTACATAAAATCATTGTACTCGGTTATATAATCCATTCCTCATGATTGATTCTTACTATCTTGGCCCCTTACATACTTTTCTCATATATTTTCCATATTTCATATTTAGAGTTCATATAATACTAATAATTAAACTTTATCTGAACCTTATGTCATGTTCCTTTATTCCCAATTAAGGGTTTCTCATATGAGGCCCCAAAGTTGGATCTCAGATATCAGTTCCAATTGATTCTTAGTTATCCCATTCTTTCCCTTATACTTCAAAATCTTAGAGTATATACATTCATACTAGAATTTGAACTAATCTATCCAGAATTTACTCTTGTTATGTTACTAATAGGAGTCATTAGATCATAGTAATGCATCCTTCCAGCCGGACCAGGCCGAACCTACAGTCCTGAAGCCAAGAGCTACTCAGGATTACTCAACTCCTATTCATCTCAAATGTGTGGAAGAAAATGTATCCACTTAGGAAAGCTCATTCAAAGATCATTTCTAGTCTACTTGATACGAAGAATATAAACAATAACTGAATCACTTCATGATACACAACAATATAAAATAACCATATATATTCTACAAACTGATATTATGAATTCATACATATAAGAGTATTTCTATTTATCTACTATCACAGAAGTAATATAAATCAAGAGTTGTATCACATTCTATGTTAAATCTCTTACTCCTTCATTACTTTTCGGTCTCCTAACCCTAAAATTTCTAGGGTTTGTCTATATTCTATCCTTCCTCTACATGTCTGGCCAGGGCACCCAGAGAAGAATAGATAGAGTAGCTTGATACTGGTCAATCTAAGTATTCAGATATCGGGCCAGGGTATCCAAATACCCAGACTTCCCAGAGCTATAGACAGATCACCTCCTATCTGCCACACTTATAACTCTGACTTTCTATCCTAATGGTCCCTGACAACTCAGCCTAAGCTCTGATACCAAAGCGGTTACACCCCGATCTCACAATTACCACTAATCATGAGATTAGGGTATAAATTGAGGATTTAAAGTAATACAAATATCACCCTTAACTTTTTCTTCTTTATCAAACTCTTTGTTTTCTCGTATTGAACCACATAAACTAACTTTACAAGGGAATCAAAACATTGATTTCTTTAATATGATCTCAACATAAATGATACACATCCATACATTCATTCTCAGGTACATACGAAATGATATTCAGATACATTCTCTCTTATTAAGGAAACAAAGATACAAAACATTACTTACAACACTCTCACATCTATACTAGGACCTAGAGTGATAGGGACCGACTAAACTTAACTATACTCAGACTTAACTCTTATGGCAGATCTACTCTAATGCAATGATATCTTCTTCAAGTCCATGTGATTTCCCTAAAATTTTTGAGTAGAGGGGTGAGCCTACTCGCTTAGTGAATAAGTACTTCAAAGAAATAGTCTAAAGTATCGATATAATTATAAATATACTTTTGATCAATTGATATCAATTATAACAGCAGAAAGCTTTAGAGAGTCGAATAATTGACAATCATAAATATGGCAGGATACTCTAAATATCTATAAGAGTGAATCAATATATGAAATGCTTGATTGATCATAAAGAGAAGTAATCATTTAGAAACATACAAAGAATAATTGAATAATTGTACACACATGTTTGGCCTCTCATTCATTTTATTATGTTCTGATCATATGCAATGTACTCTACATATGAAGACTCATAGTGCACTACGATCACACCGTATAATACATAGCGGACACACCCGGGAAATGCTAAGTCTGACTACTCTCCTAGTCTGTAATAGGGAAATGGCTCTCTGGCCTAAATTGGACTCCTCCTCTAACCTGAGCACACATGCAGAGAGTGAAGCCACCTCTTGGCTTTTCTGTACTCTACTGCCACCAGGACTTTTGGTTGATGTTGGACACTACAAACTATAATTTAAGGAGACTTCCACTAGGGCTTCGTCCCCTGTACCACCTGACAGCATGTTCCAACCCCCGTATACTAGACGATGCCAGGGTTAGGTCATTTTACCCCTAAGGTGCAGACCTCACATAGGGGTTCTACAGTGTTCAGGGCTCCTAAGTCTATTTTTTATATTCCTAGAAAGCTCTTTCTACATTGTACCATTCTCTTACTTATACTTGACTCTGGTATCTCTATGGTGTCATGTCTACTTATTTGAAGTTATAATACAACATGTATATCATTCTAAACTTGGCAAAGCAGTATATTCAAAACATTGTAATATACTGAGTAATCAACATATTATACATGTAGGCAGACTAAAATTCTTAAATAAACAGATTTCATGTCCACTTGGCACATACACACTAGAATCGTGCATATCAACCCAAATCTTGAGTTGTGCATCTCATAACTCAATTAAGAGTTAATTACTTATCATGACAAGAATTATTAATAATAACTGAGAATATTGATATCACAATACTTGATTCATTAAACACCCTACCCTTAGGGTTTCATTTAATCACCACAAATGCTACAAAGAAAGGTGTAATACATCTATCACGTACTTTTCAAATCTTTAAAACGCATGATACCTGGGATCTCAATCCCTTATAACATTACTGGGAATTCTCATTCCTTCACATCATTATCATGATTACTTGATCGAGGTATTCAAACCCTTAGATCACCACATAGCATTGTTACCTCTGTAATAGGTAAACATTACCTCTAGGTCCTTAGACCAAGGTATTCATTTCACTAGTTGTACAAGTATTCTCATGGCTCACAAGGCCATCACACATCTTGTCACCTCTCATTAGGAAACAACTTATTCACATGGCTCCCATAAAGATTTCATGCGACATAAACATTCATAATAAAGACTACTATCAACAAATCATATAAAATCAATATATGTATGAAACCTTGGAACTTAGTTGAATTTTGGTTTTCATGCCGTTCACTATATTATCATGCATCAATAATAATATTGAATAAATAAAGTCTATCATGTCAAGAAAATCCCTTCAAATGGATTTCACGATATCTATTCGCAAATATCCAACTTTCCTCGCATCTAGGGTTTCACCCTCTTTACTGAGATATCAAACAAACACTATTCACTTTGAGTGAAATCCAAGATAGTATCTGACATATATGTACTATGAATTTAGATAAACAATCATTCATAACCAAGGGGATCTAGATAAGCAATTTTCTCTATTTACTTATACATCAAATTTCAGTCATAGACAAATTCCCTATATTTCAGTTTACTCTTATAACCTCTGTGAATACTTAGGGAATTATCATTAGGATGTATTGTATACATTTCTAATATAATTTTATCATCTAAACTTCATCCAAAAAGTTGAAGAATCCATTTCATATCATTTTGCAACAACTTAGAACAAATAGACAATTCAGGGTATGTAGTCACATACTAGCAATTAAAGATTATGGAAGAATTAACCAATTTTCATGCAATATACTGTTTAAAGGAAGTTCCCACTCACCTTAAGGTGTGAAAATACCTTAAAAATGCAGCTCATCCCTAAAAATCTCGATCTCATATCAAATCCCTAGCAATTCACCCGATTCTTCTTCCTTTCAACTCAGAAACCCTAGAAATGAGGAATTATGAAGAAAGAGTGAGAAAAGAACTTGATTTGATATGATTTCGAATCCAAACAGGGGAGGGACGGAATTTTGACATTAGAGAGAAGATTCACCATGAAACTATATCCAAAGAAGCTAAACTTACATGATTTCATCATTCCTCGGACCGCAAAACCCTAGGTCAGCATCTCCATCAATTTCTCCTCTCAAACCCTAACTCTCCCTCTCTCTCAAGGATTTCACTTCTCTGGTTTGAATCATGAATTATGAGATCTTCTAGTGTGTTAGGTTGACCATACAGAGCAATTGAGTTGCTTTGGTCAATTGCACATTGACCCCTCACTATACTTTTTCTTATTTCAGCTGAATTTTCTGTCATAAAAATATTACTATAATTCGTCTACTGATAAGGTCTAAATGCATCCAAAAATATTAAAATTTTACATGTTATTTATGATTTAGTTCCAGATCTCCAGTTAAAATTTCAGATCATTTTTAGTTACAAATAAATAACTAAAAATGAAACACTACATTGTTGAAAAGCACTCTGTCAGTATTTTGGTCGAAGTATAGTTCGACCGAGAACCACATTCAAAGAACACTCAAAAATTCTGAAATTTTTCTATAATATGCATGATTGAGTTATACATATCATATACCAAATTCAATTAAATAAACAATTTGTAGAAAATATGAAAAATCATTTACCACACTGCTATCCTGATCAAATTCCATATTCATATACTATCAAAACCCTAATTTTTGCCGATTAGGGTTTACATTTCTCAAACCCTAATTCTTCAAACTAAAATCATAGTTAGAGTTTCTTATTAGGTTTGAAACATCACAATTGATCTACTATCATTAATCAAGTCTAAACGATGTTCAATCTAATCAAGCATGTAATCATTCAGGTAAACCCTAGTTTACGAATTAAGCACAAATGTGGTCATTACACTTAGGGTCTAATGTATTACAAGTATTGTGAAGGGTTGGTACCCTATCTACCATAGAAAAATGAATTTAAATATGTTACTTTTATGTACTCTATAATCATACTCTACAAGTCACAACTGACAATATTCATAAATACAACTTTTGTTTACTAAACATAAGCTACTAGTGGCACAAGCAAACTTGCTCCATTCATTATAGTAAAAGAAGGCAATGTCGTATAAAACTAGTGTGACTTTTATGAATAAATTTCAACAAAAAACTTTTGTCACGTATCTAGCCAATTTATATCAATTTTAATGTCATAGATACTCTAAGTGCTTTGAAATTTTGAATATATGACTTGCTAAGAACTACTATTGGTAAATGTGACATATTTTATGCCACTCCTTTTGTGTGTTAATAAAGAGAGAGTCATATTATGCTACAATAACCCTAATAATAAAAAAGAAATGACTGTGAGGTAAGATATGCAAAATCTATCCAAAATTTGATATAATAGGAGATCTTGTAAACCTTAACAATGCATTATAACAAAGAGTCAAATGCTACTATGTTGTTTTGTCCACTTTCCAGGAGAATCCTTGATAGGGTATAAATACATAAACAAGAATGAAATTACCTCAAAGTGTAGGCCATATCAACATTATACTCTGTTATTTTATTGTATTATATTTTGCAGATATTAATTTTTTAGGGGAAGGGTTCACATTTAAAATAGGCATGACATTAAGCAAATTTGCACTATGCCTAATGTTTGTTTCCAAGTTCAAACATGGAGTTGAGAAATTTGAGATACTACTTCAACTATTGACCATCATTAAGAGTAAGCAAATAATGACTGATTTAATGAGTTTCCATAGAAGAGGTCAAACAAGAACCACTAAAAAGGGATAAAATCCTCTATTTGCTTCTGTTCTTGCTTGGTTCCTATTCCAGTTCATGAGGATGAGGGGTATGTTCATGTTATCTTCTTGCTTTCGACCATCTTTGCTTGTTTTATTTATGCATGTCATCTTAAAAAATGGGCACCATTAGTCTATCTAAATTTTTTTCTCATCTACTATACATTGGGTCTTAGTCCATCATGTCAATCTATTTAGTTAAAATGGTTGGGGTAATTATGCATGCATGGTATTATAATGTATGGGTCAAATATGTTGATGTAGATCCAGTGTTATATCTTACCTTGTTGAAATTTAGTTTTTATCTAAAAAAATTCGTTAAGATGTTGTTATCTTGTCTTGAGTGTGCCATCAGAATGTGTCTTCTAAGCTATATGTTTGCTGACTTTGCCATTCTCTCTGGTTGTTCTTAGATCTAACTAGGTTAATCTATATGTTAATCACAATGTTACTAGCTATATCTAAGTTCAAACTTTGTTTGTTACACATGTGGATGTTTATAACAATTTATCTCATTATGTTAATGGAGATACGTTAAGAATTATTCTTTCGATATTGTTCCTGTATTCATAGACTAGTGTAAAAAAATCAAACTTTCATACTATATAAAGTGTTGTCCTATTTATGTATAATTGTAGGAATATCAGATATGTTACAATTTGAGAAACTACTTCATATCAAAGACATGAGGTTTTGAGACCACCCTGTCTGAGACTACAACTTCAAGTTTTGTTTCCCCAATCTAATTTCTCCCCATTTTGTCATATCTTTTTCCTTGTTGATTATGATAGTTTTTTTCCTAATATATCGTGATTATGAATGTTATTTATGAAACATCATACTTTCTTTCTTATGTGTACCCACCTGAATGGCCATCGTCAACCTGACATCAATATATTTGTCAAATGGTATTAAATTTACTAGAATAAATTCCAAATTTTCTAATTATTCTTCCCCCTACCATTCATTTTTTACCCCACATGTCTTCATGGATCCCAATTCTAATAATAACTTGTGCAGGTGTGTTCACATAGTATACTTGTCAAATGGCATTAAGTTACTTTCTTTCTTAAGTTTACCCACTTGAATGGCCATCGTCAACCTAAATCAGTATAGTTTTCAAATGGTATTATGTTTACTAGAACATATTCCAACTTTTCTAATTATTCTTCCCCCTACCATTCATTGTTTACCCCACATGTCTTTGTGGATCACAATTATAGTAAGAACTTGTGAAGATGTGTTCACATAGTTCTGAAGATGATACTATTTAGATTTTTCTCTCTTCTCTTAAAAAGTAGTTACAACCTTTTATGAGCATCTGTTGATTCCAAGCCAACAACATCCCAATGGTGATCACTGATCACAACACCCAAAAATGTTCTAAAAAATCTAACTTAGGAATGTTTTTGTTTAGTTTAAGTGCATATGCTAACAATGGGTCCATGTCTTCTACTATGATTGCCTCTGATAATGACATTGGTATACTACCTTCACATAGTTGTTTTACTCTATTATCTTTGTTGCATTTTTTAGGTGATTCTTTTGTGCAAACTCTTGAAATATTTATAGGATTCTATATTTTAGTTCAGTTCTATACTAAAACTCCACCCCCTTCCAATTGTAAATTTTTTGCACATATAGGCTAAGAAGTGCACAACTGGATATCAAATGGATATCTTACAAAATTTTATTATAAATGGAATATAAAAGTATTTAATTTAGCATGTATTCATCAATTGATTGACCACTTGCATGTTTTGGATATTATGAACATATAGTTAATGCACGGTTTTATTCGAGGGCGTAAAATATGTTTAAATTGGTTGTTGAGGACTGTCAAATTAATTTAATGCATCCAATATACAACTTAAAGGTAATTGTAGTAGTTAGTGTTGGTGTTTTAATAGATCTATTTATTAATTCTTTCTAATAGTTATTGACGTCACTCTCAAACTTGGTGTTCTTTGTTTACGTGTAAGAACTGTGAGATTCAGTAGCATATCATTGGTTGAGAGTGATTTGGGTACAAAGGAGTTCATTTTCTTTTCATAAAAAATCATATGTTAAAGTACATGCTAGAAATCATAGTTCCTGCTAAAGTTGGGATCATCTACTAGTTAATCTTTATGCAATGCTTATTCTGTGCATTTGTTTCTTGATCATTCTAATGCATAAATGGAGAACATGATTGGATCACTAATGAATAGTCAAACAAGAATTTGTAGAGAAAGTAAGGGGATAAATTCCTTTTCATAGGTGGAGGGACCATGTTTCATGAGTGGTGGGTGTTGTTGTTAATATGATGAAAGAATTAGTCCCTATATTTAAAGATGGCATAGTTAGAAATACCATTGACACAACTTTTCATGTCTACTACACCTCCCACATTGCTGTCAAGTTCGTTGATATCCTCACCAAGATTGACAATAGGACCAGTAAGGAGCTTGAGAAGAATTGCAAGTTCTTGAAGAATGGTGATGTAGGATTTTGTGAAGATAATTTCCACCAAGTCCAAGTTCTTAATGTCAAGTCAACACTCAACAACATAAATACAAATCTAAGAACATACTTGTATATGCCTTTTCATTATAAGGTCAAAGGATGTATAAACTATTTTACATAGAAAAATATTGTATGGAAGAGTGTCTCATATGTGTGTTATACTTAATAAAAGGGCCAATGTAAAATGTCCTCTCCATGTAATTTGCATTTATTTGTATAAAAAAGTTTGATATTCAGATGTTATATTTTTGAAAATGTGACTTCAAATTTCAAGTGGTGTTCATTTAGAAATCTAGGTAGTAAACTGAAAATTGAATCTATAAAAGCCATGAAGATTTTTTTTAATAAGTAGTCCATGCATTAAAATGGAAATGCTTACAAACGGGAACATATATAAGCATGTGATAACATGGTGTTTCATCCAGGGGGCACATACAAGGATGTGGACCCGAGTTCAGATGTAAGTAGCAAAAGTAAAAAGAGCAGGAAAGGGAGAAAATAGTGTTTGTTGGGGGAGGAACCCCTTAACAGTGGGCCTCAGCAATGAGATGAAAACAAAAATCGATAAGCTAGGCATGTTATGCTCCTTTTAGCTGAAAATCATGAGATCTAGAACAGAACCATGTGTCATCTTCTATGATGTCTTCCAGTGAGTAGCACCCTCCACCATTTTGGTCTCCAAATATGTTATCATGATCTTCCTCCACTCCCATTACATGTGTTGATGTGGAAGTCAGTCCTGCAATGTAAATTTATATACAAGGAATGTTCAATGCCAGTTAGTAATAGATGTATAGGTTAGTTTTTGTTGTTATATTTTCTTTGGTTTCTTTCTAGCCAGATGTTCCAGAGGGTGTTAATAATCATATTTGTAGGGGTATAGTTCTTATGTTGCGTTAGAGGTTTTAAGTGTGTGATATTGTTTTTTTTTTAATTTAAGCCGGGAGGTACTTTTATTCATCCTACCCTCCCCATGTAGGCTAAATCTCCAAACATGTACATCTCCTGCTCATATATACACAGGTGTCTTCCCATCAAAAAACACCCCAAAAACACTTGGAACAAACGATACACCCCCTATCAATCAACACACCGAACACAAAACAAGAAGAAACCCGAATTATCTAGTCCCCTTATCAACCTGTATGTAAGGTATATTGCGTCTCTCCATCATCAGCATACCCTTAACCTTATGAGGTAATTGTTCAGGAATCGAGCAGATAAACACATCCTCCAAATCTTTTCCCCAGTTTCCCAACTCCCTCGGGATGGAGTTAATCACTCTGTGTACCAACCCGCCATTGATGTCATCTTCTATCAGCTTCCTTCTTAACTCCCTAACGATAGGAGCAACCCTCCACGGTTCATCGGCCTCTCCCCATAAAATGTCATAAGTATGATGATCGTCAATCTCCATGTATGTAATCTTTAGGAATTTGTCTTCTGCTATCTTGAGTCTGACAATACAAGCCTGGATATAAGCTAGTGTATATGCATCAGCTTGCAGCCACGATATGAACACCACCAAGACCTGCCCCCTTTTGTTTCTAACCAGGCCTAAAGCCCATCGACGGGATTGCCCCTCTGGGTCTACCGCTCTCCCTAATGTGATGTTCAACTTCAGGTTATTTATGTCCGGTGGATTCCAGCGAATGATGTTGATCTTTCTAAGGTGCCATCTTGGCTCCTTCACTCCAAAATTTTCTAGCTCTTTGTAAAACTCTGATTGTTCGTTCGAAGTGAAACTCCGCTTCTGCATCAGGCCATTTATCCTATTGATCAGATATTCCCATTCAATGTCTAAGTTCCTCTTGATATTTTCAAACCTGGCCAAACATCTTAGTCTCCATATGCTTTCCACGATAATCGCAGCTAACCTACTCCCCATCCATCTTCTAACTGAGGATGTTGAAAAGTGTCCACAACAGGAGATTAAGGACCCGATATCATTTGGGGCAGGTTCTTGAATCAGATTCTCATATCGTTTCCATAAGTTCGTTGCTATCTGGCTCTCAAAAACCAAATGTTTTAAGCTCTCCGACTCAGGGTTCTCACAGCATGAACATTGTGACGTGAGCTGGATGTGGTATCGGGCAATGTTATCATCTGTTGGTATGGCTCTATGCATCATCTTCCAGATCACAGTAGTAGCACGTGGACAATCTATCTTCCACAACTTGGCTAGGTTTGTAACAGCACCCGTGTTGGTAGGATGTTGTAGTAGCTTCTTCACCGATTTTATATCAAACTGGCCATTCTCCGTCAACGTCCAGATGATTCTATCATCTTCTTTTGAAAGAAATAGGCTAGCTCTCTTGATTGCCTCCATGCCCTCCTCATCAACAACCATACTCAACGCCTGCCAATCCCACCCATTCTCCTCCTCCCAAATATCTTTAACCATGAAATTCATACTCCTGTCCGCCCTATGAAGAGCATGGTCAAACATCCTACGCTCGCACCATAGGGAATCCCAAAAATGAAGCTCGCCTTTTCCGACTAACCATCTGCATCTAGGGTAGATAGTTGGAAAAATATCCCACATCTTCTTCCATTGTGGGGACGTCGTGGCCCCCTTCTTCAGCATTGGCGGATACAGGCCAGATACGTTCCTGATGTTTGATGCATATTTTTTCCTGCAAAAATTCGCCCACAGCGATTCTCCAGTGATCACTTCCCAGCACGCCTTCGCTAGAAAAGCTTTGTTAAGCAGCTGCAGTGAAGTAAAACCCAAGCCTCCTGACTCCGTGGAGGATGACACCCTATTCCATGCCACCCATGCTCGTCTGGTGTGGTTATCTCTGTCGGCCCATAAGAAATGAGACATCATCTTCTCCAAGCAATTACAGATTGAGATGGGAATCCCGGCCGCCGATGAGGTGTGTATCGTTGTACTAGATAGAACATGTTTAATCAGCAGTTTTCTACCAGCAAAAGACATAAACCTCGCTTTCCACGATGCTATCCTCTTTTGGATCTTAAGTGTTAAGAATTCAAAATCTTTCTTCTTCACCCTCCCCACTGATATCAGGACACCCAGATAAGTCATAGATTCTGAAATTTGATCAATACCGAGCTCTGCAGCAGTCCTACTCCTCACCGATACATCTGTGCTACCAAGGATACACATGGATTTTCTTCTGTTAAGCTTTTGCCCAGTTGCCTGTTCATATTCTTGTATAATCTGTTTAACAATCTCCGCTGACCCATTAGACGTGGCAAGTAAGAGAACTATATCATCAGCATACATCAAAATCGGAGGAGATATTCCGCCCCCTCTAGTATAGAAAGCATCGATCACAGCTTCTTCCTGTAAATGTACCAACCTCCTCGCAAGCATGTCCTCGAAGATGATGAACAGCGAATGTGATAAAGCGTTACCTTATTTTAAACCCTTCTGGAAAGGAAAAAAACCCTTTGTGTAATCCCCAATAGTTACAGTCGTCCAATCTTCTTTGAAGAATCTAGTACATAACTCTATAGAGTCTTGAATAAAACCATACCTCCTCATAACCTTCTCTAAAACCTCCCATACTACACGATCATATGCCTTCGACATGTCGAGTTTAGCAATCAAGTTCTGTTTATGCGGGCCTTGTTTGATATCATGAGCTAATTCTTGTAGCAGCCGAATATGGTGAGATATGTCTCTATTCTTCACAAACGCCCCTTGATATGGTGAGATAATCTTCGGTAGTAGCACTACCATTCTGTTGTTTATGGTTCTAGCTATAATTCTCAATGCCAGGTTCTCAATAGATATTGGGCAAAAATCTTTGGATAAGTCCTTTGGTGAATCATTTTTTGGAAGCAATACTGTACGGAAGCAAAAAAGGCTTCTGTGACAAGTATTTCTCCGGAAGAAATCCCCCACTAGGTTCATAAAATCAGCACTAATGCAGTCCCACATCTGCGAGAAAAAAGAAAAAGTAAACCCATCCGGGCCTGGCGCTGTGTGAGCGTCCATCCCTTTCATAACGTCACAAATCTCTTTCTCAGTCGGCACAGCAGTAAGATAGAAATTATCTTCTAGAGAAACCAGCTCCAGAATCACCAGCAGAAACGATTCTAACAAATCATTATCAGTCACCGTGTCTTCCTCTTGTAAGGATCGGATATGGGCCGCTGCTTCTTTGGCAATGTATGCGGGATCTTCAATCACAGAACCATCAGAAGTAATTAATTGTATAATCTTTCTTCTCTTCCTCCTATAATTCACAGCAGAATGATAGAATCTGGTATTACGCTCCCCTTCTTCCAACCAAGATATCCTGGATTTTTCCTTCCACATCATTTCCTCCTGATCAAGAATGATCTGCAGATCCCATTCAGCTTGTATCAAAAGGTCTTCATTAGTTCGGCTTGGATTTTCATCGAACGCTATCAGTGTGGTATGGACCACATCCTCCAAATCCTTCTTCTGACTGATGTCTCCAAAGATCTCCTTATTCCATCTTCGCAGTGCTCTCCTTGTCAGCTTCATTTTCTCATAAAAAATGAAAGAAGAATGTCCAACGATTGGCGTTGTCCAGGTATCCTCTATCACTGCACGACATCTTGAGTCCATAAGCCAGGCTGAATGGAACACAAAAGGAGAAGGTTGTTTATGTGACACTATCCTCTTCGCCCAATAGATAATCGGACAGTGATCAGAAATGTGATATCTTGTGAGGTGGGATGAGCTAGAGTCCGGAAACTCATCAGTCCATGTTGTGTTGAACAACACCCAATCCAATCTTTCCCATGTAGTAGGCGTTTGATACTGCTTATTCACCCACATGAATTTACTACCATCAAAGGAGGCTTCTATCAAACTAGCGTCAGCAATGAAGTTATTAAAGTCTGACATATCTACCTGCCCAGGGGGTGTATCCCCTCTTTTCTCCTCCACCCTCCGAACGACATTGAAATCTCCTGCTATCTGCCATTTTGTATCCCCAATCGTATGAGATAACATGATAAGTGATTCCCATAATTCTCTACGTTTGTGTGTATCACAGCTGGCGTAGACTCTAGTAACGTAGACATGAGTCCCTGTCGGCTCAGTGAGGCAGACGGTGAGATGCTGCCGGTGACTGCACACCACTTGTGGGTCGTATCTCCCATCCACGAACATCCAAACCTTTCCTCTATCAGCTTCGTTATCCCCTGACCAGTCCAACCTGACTATGTCTAATAGCTCCTCCGCCCTTTTAGCATGTAGGAAAGGTTCCATCAAACATACAATATCCGGTTTGTGCCTCCTACAAAGATTCCCCAGAACTCGTCTAGTAGGATTGTTCGCCGCACCTCTTATATTCCAAAACATGGCTTTGCAGTCCATTCAAAGACAAAGACAACCCGTGCTACCAACAAGCTTCTCAATCAGAAGCTATGTCTTCCCCCATCGCTGAACTCATCATCGGAGATCCAGCGTTCGTCATCAGCTGATCGCCTTCGGTTGCTTCTTCTATATCTCCTCCTATCAGTCTGATCTTCCCAATTCCTTGCCGCTTCTTTCGACGTGAGCCTGGAACGTCCCCTTCTTCTCTCAGGTGCTTCTCGTGGTTCAAACGTGAGGAATTCCTCCAGTCTTCTGTTTCTGAGTGACATTCTGTGTCCCTCGTGGTTCGTTACTATTCTCCCATCCTCCCTGGAAAACTATCTCGAGGGCAAGTTGTCAGTATCTTCATCAATCCCAGTTTGACTATGGCTCCCCTGTCCTTCTTCAAGCCTCCTCTCCAAGCGTTGATGGTTATTAGGGTTGGTCAGTCGGCGTTCAGATGGCATCCGTTTAGCGACGACTTCCATCGGAATACCCAATTCTCTACCTTCCTCTGTCATATACAACTCCGTGGATGATAGCAGTCCTCTTGCCACCATCTGAATCTTGATCAGCAATCTTTGGTTCCCATAATCCAAGTTTATGAATTGCGGGATATCTTCCGCAAACGCTTCCATCTCCACTAAAACTCCCGTGACCTCATGTTCATGTTTCTTCCATGTAGAGATGCTCTTCAGCTTCCCAAACGTCACTGCTATCTTCTCTATAGAATTTCTATCTCTGCAGAGAATAGGGACTCCAGTGAGCCAAAACCAGTATCACTCACGGTTCTGACAGGTTTGTCCATCCTCCATGGTGGTGGCGATGAGGTATTCTCCCCAGGGGTCTTTGATGCCTTCCTTTGTTGCTGATCTCGCTTCCTCCACCGAATTAAAAAAGATTACTGCCTTTGTCTGAGCAAAACGATAGAAATCAATGGCATGTGGCCATCTTCTCTTTATTGGATCCACCATCTCTTCCCATCGCACCCTCGGTTGCCACGAGATCTCCACCGCCTGTGACAGCGAGGAAAACCTGTCCCTGCGCATCTGGTCGTCTGGGCCAAGGTCAACCCCTATGCGTTTGGCCATGTGCTGCGGGCCTCCACGTGTCGGGATTCTTGTCGGCAACGGAGGAAACGCTTGTTTGGAGGTTAGATCTGGTGGCGTATGCACCACTGCGGCGCTACAACGTCGAGCTTCATGTCCCGGTTTGTGGCACTTATAACACACCCGTTGGCGAGTACACTGGGATTGCCAGTGCCCTTTGGTCATGCAATTGTAGCATGTGTCCTTCGGTATACCATAAATAGATCATTTCTTCTTCGTGTTGTCCTGCTCTCCGGCAGTGGTGATCCACGGTGGATACATCATGGGTTCATCGACCACCTGATCAACCCCGCTCGGCACCGGTGGGGTCCCATTACCCGTCTGTGTGTGTATAGTAGCATCATCGGTAGGTTCTAGACCGATAGGTGGGTTCGTTGGGTGATCAGTCTCTCGTTCTATGTTCTCCGCCATCGATCTCACGTCTCCTTGTGACTGCTCTATCCCCATAGACGATGCCGTGTTATTTATGGGCTGTGCATCCTCGATCGGTGTCTGCCACGTGGGAGATCTAAGGATGTTTCTGATATCAGGAATCACCGCATCAGTTGGTATTGAAGTGGATGCGAAATTGTCACGCCGTTCAGCCACCGCACTCTGCGCCCGCCGATATCTAACGCTCTACCGCGTTACCCTCTGTATGAGCGGTGACGGCAGCATCTTGCTAGGACAGGAAAGAGGGGGAGATGATGATCTGGGTGGACTCCGATGGATGGGGTGTCCAACCGGAGGGGTGTTGGCAGCGGCCGCCGCCGACGGCGGATCAGATCTGCCTAGGGTTTCGCTCACTTCCCAGAAGCCTCCTTTTTTCTAGTGTATTCTATATCAGGAACTATAATTGTGTTGACACCATTATCGACCGCTAAGATGTCAACTGAGAGGTTGGTAGATCGATCATTTGTTCTACCCTTATATCAATCTTTTCTTTTTCGTGTGTTATTGTTAGGCAGGAGGAAATTGCTAGTTATACTATGTGGCTGGAAGAATTTGTACAAGAAATGTACTGTGAAGGGGAAGCTAGAGAAAAGGTGTTGAGTTGTTTTTTCTATAGCTAAACAGAGGTAGCACCTGGTGGGTCCCAAGAAGTCTCTTATGGTGATGTGATGGTCATATTGGATCTTGTTGTTTGAGATGAGCCAGAAGAAGATTTTGTGTTTTTGTGGCCATTTCGCCTTCCATATGATTTTCATATCTAATATGTACCCTCTATAAGTTCAGTGCTAGGTAAGCAGATTTTGGAGAATATATATAGATCCCTAAATCTAAGAAAAGTTGTTTGTAGTATTGTTTTCCAAATCATGGATGATGTCAAGCAAAGTATTGTCATGAAGGTTATTTGTGAGGCATATCTTGAGAGAGTTTTTTTTTATTGATGGTCAAGAGTTTCAGTGCTCTAGCAATATTGAGATTTTTCAAGGACAGCGGAAAATGGAAGTGTCATATCAGATTATGTATGGAGTTATTTTAGAACCAAGGTTCTCTCCAAACGTTTATGTTTAAGTGAGTGTAGGGGGGGATATGATGAGGTGAGTGATGATGTCAAGTGTTTATTTATAAACTTCCAAAGTGGTTATGCTTTACACTTACTGATAATGTGCCATGGTGGGTTATGTTTGTAGTATTTGTCAAGGATGAAAGTTTTCCAAATCATATATGTATTTGTGATCATGTTGATGATCTTGGTGATGAGGAATATGGCATGAATCTTAATGTTTATGATGCCTCAACCACCATATTCAACAGATGTTATAAGAGTGTCCCAATTGACCAAGTGGATTTTGTGTATTGGATGTTCTTTGTTGAAATGGTTCCAAAGAAACTATTTCCTGATGGAGTCAATGGTCTTAAGGGTTTTGCTTGGTAGGGGAATTCAACTAAGGAAGTGTGTAGAAATTGGTGTGATGACACTATTGAGGAGGGTGAGGCGTCTCACAAGGTTGAAAAAGTGGTTTGTCTAGGAGAAAAGTTTATGTTCAATCTTTTCAATGATGGGGTTCCATAGGGAGTGTGTGACAGGGTGTGGCGATATGGGAAGGCCGAGGTAGGTAACCAAAATGGTTCAATTTTGCATTTAAGGAGAGTTTTGTATCTGTCCATAATGTCAGTAGAGGTGTTGATGCCTATAATGGAAGATTTTGTGAGTTTTATTTTGAGGCCAGAGATGTATGAGAAAAGACTAATGATACATATGGTGTTGATGATGGTATTGTCTTCTGGTTTCACCAGAATCATGGTATCATCAACAAATTGGACAATATTCTCGTAGCATTTTGTTGGTGAGGAGATGAGGCCATGTGCAGTGCCAAGCTTGATCATGTTGGTAAGAATGGAGGTAACAATGATGAACATGTATGGGGAGAGAGGGTCTCCTTGTCTAAGTCTGTTTGTGTTGTGGAAGTGACCAAACGGGGATCCATTGATGATGTTGGAGAAGTGATTTGTAGAGATGCAAGTGTGTATCCAGTTATTCCAAATATTTGGAAAGCCATATCCTGACATGGTGTGGAGGTGCCAGTCCCAGTTAATGTAATCAAAGTATTTCTCAAAGTCCAATTTTATGGCTATGACCGAGTTTTGTTTTTGTGGCATAAGTGGAGTGTTTCATTTACCATGATGTAGGTGTCATGTATGCTACGGTTTTTTTGGAAGACATTATGGTTGTGGGAAATGATGTCCTATAGTTATGGTTTGATGTGATTGCTAAGAACTTTTGCAATGATCTTGTAAGAGGTGTTGATGAGACTGATAGGTATGAATTGTGTGATTTGGTCGGGATGGTTGACCTTCTTGATAAGAGCTATATTTTTATGATTGATAGTTTGGATATATATATATATGGACATTTATGTTGATATGGATGGCTATGAGCAATATCATGAAGTCTTTGTTGATGTTTTTCCTGTTGGCAAGGTAGAATTGGGTGTTAAGTCCATCTAATCATGGGGATTTGTCTTTGCCTAGTGAAGTACTAGTGTCATCAAGTTTTACATGACTAAAATCTCTGATAGTGTGTTGTGGGTATGGGATGGTTTTACAGCATATATGTTTCTAATTGATGGAGTTAAGAAAGGAGGGCTTATGTCCAACATTGAAGATGCACTCAAGTGTTGGACAATGTGGTTTGCGATCGTGTGCTTGTTTGATGTGATGTTGTAGTTAATGCACAGTCTGGAAATGATGTTTTTTCGAGCATTGTTGTTACAACTTTTGTGAAAGAATTTTGTATTCTTATCTCCCTCGATGGCCCATCTAATTTTGGCACATTGTTTCCAAATGGTGTCTATGTAGCTTTGAATGTGTTCTAATTCAACTTTGATGGTGAGGGTGAAGGTTGGGTCAACTGTAGGGTCACTGTCAACATAAAGATATTGTTGTTCTAGATCAGCTAACTTATGTTGATATCTCCAATTTTTTATTTCTGCCAAGTTTTCATATTTTTCCTAATGTTCTTAATGTTCTTTTGGATGTGATATCTTGGTTCTATGGTTTGAGCATCTAAGGCAATCCAGGTGTTTTTATATAGCTCCAAATAGTTCCGGACGGAGAGCTAGAAATTTTCGTAAGTGTAAAGGTTTGTGTCCCCAAGTTTCTATTTTTGTGTCAATGGTGATGGGGAAGTGGTCAGAGATAGTTTGTTGTGCAATGGTAACAAAGGAGTGTGGGTATAAGTCTTCAAGTGTGGTGCAAATGAAGTGTTCAAGTCTATCCCAGACTTGATTTCAGTTCCAGGTGAAGTGTGCATTGGTAGGGGGGATATCGATCAGGTGGTCTTGTGTGATAAGCTGGTTAAAGACTATGTTTGTTGGGTGCATGTGGCCTCCCTGTTGAAATAGGTTGATTCTATCTGATGGTTGAGATATGAGGTTGAGGTCTCCTCCAATGAGGTAGGGTTTATCAACATGTTTGTTTATAATGTATTTGATCTCAGCAATGTATTCAGTTGTGTTGGAGCTAGGTTTGCCACAAATCCCAGTGAAGACCTAGCAATGTGCATCGGTATTGTTGGTAATGTGAAGTGTAATAGAGAATTTCAGAGTCTCAACTTGTGTGATGGTGAATAGACTATTGTTTATGCCTATAGCTAGACCACCCTACTGGGGGAATGTGGTGCCAATAGTTTATGTGTTTGCCCCCTATGGTTTTCAGACCAAAAGGGGAGAGACTGGATTTTGTTTCCTGGATGGTGATAATGTTGATGTTGTTTTTGTATATGTGTTTTCTAATTTCTTTCCTTCTATAAAGAGTGGAAGTACCGCATACATTCCAGTATGTGATCTTCATAGCTGGCGCGTGTAGAGGAGAAAAGATTAGTGCTCAAGGGTGAGTCAGTGCAAGTGTAGGCTGTCTAGGTTGGTGTATGTGTTGTGGATGTTTCTATGGTTTCTCAATTGCATAAATTTTTCTATATCATCAAGGGAATTATGTTCTATAGTATCACTATCAAAGTTAATGTCTAACTTATCCGCAAAATATGTAAAGGAAAGGATTGTATATCAGGCTGTAACATCCCTGACCTGGGTTATGAACTAACCCTAGGTGTTTTGCTTAATTATGTAATTAGATACTTGTGATTATCTTTTGGTATGTAATTAAAACTTCTGAGGAACATATAATTCTATTTCTGCTCTTTTTGAACAATGTTATAATATTGTTTTGTTAATAGGGACTTATGTGCAAATTACCCAATTAGAGGGGTTAACTTGCAAATTTCACATGTTTAGATGTTCCTTTGGTGTTGAGACATCATAAGAATGAATATGATGAAGTATGATGGATTCTCCAAGTTTGGGCACCAAGATGCAACTTGTGGAGCAATCCTTGTACTTAAAACCCTAGTTTTGGGTCTAAAGTACAATTTACCCAAAATATGGGGTGCAAATTGTAAAATACACCTTCTAGAGTATCTTTTATGAATCTTGGCATCATTTAGAGTAATAATGATGTAGAGTGCACTTCAATTGAATAATCAAATAAGAATGATAACCCTTATAAATTAAATAATCAAGTTATAAGCCTAATAACCCTTCTATATGTGCAACTTAGTAAAAAGTTGGCTTTCTTCACCTTTAGACCTTGGGTTTAAGATGAGTTTTTCTTAAGTATGTAAGGGAGAAACGTGGCTTAGAAGAAGGGAAGGACCTAGATGAGAAATGGAGAAACAAGTTGTCCTTATGTTGGAATTTCACCCAAAGTATATATACACCTTTTCTCACTTAGCAAGGATCGTTTCCTTCACTTCCCTTATTATCCCCTTGCTTAGACCGACTTAGGACAGAGCTCTGGAGAAGAGGAAAATGGCCAAGCAGTTCTAGGTAAGCTTTGATCATCATCTTGCTCGAATTCATGGAGGAAATCATGTTGCAAGGTTGGTTTGCTAGTTTTTCTTACTTAGTTCTTCTTTCTAGCCATCCTTTCCAACCAATTCTTGAAGAAAGAACCTTGGACGGCCTATGGAGCTCAAGCCACCATTAACGCTTCGAAGCTTGGAGCTCTAGAGCTGGTTCTAAGGCGGGTTTTATAACTCTAAACCCTTAAACTTTGTTATGCATCTTTCTTTCTTCCAAAAGTAGCTTGTTCTTCTTTCCCCCATCCTTCCTTGCTTTCTTGCAACTAAAACCATGAAGAAAAGACCTTGATCTGGAGGTAGAAGAAGATGGTGTGATTACCAATGCTACTTTATCAAACGGTTTCAAAACCGTTTGGTCTCATGCGGTTTGCAAAACCGTTTAGACTCAAACGGTTTCAAAACCATTTGAGGGCATTGACCAAGGGTTTACCGTTTGAGATTCCTGTTCCTAATACTTTGTATAATGTCCCTACAAATTTGATGGATTAAGTCCAAAGTAATCGTGAGTTGAAGGCTAATCAATTAGGTAAACCTAATTGAATTAAGTGCTGATTTTCAACCTGATTAACTTGACCTTTTTGGGAAAACGGTTTCAAAACCGTTTGAGTGAGTTGACCAAGAATTCACCATTTGATATTCCTGTTCCAAATTATGTTGGATATATACCCTCCAAATTTTAGGGATTAACTCCAAAGGAATCGTGAGTTGAAGGCTAATCAATTAGGTAAACCTAATTGAATTAAGTGCTGATTTTCAACCTGATTAACTTGACCTTTTTGGGAAAACGGTTTCGAAACTGTTTGAGTGAGTTGACCAAGTGTTGACCGTTTGAGATTCCTGTTCCTAATTATATTGGATAATGACCCTACAAAATTTGAGGGATTAACTCCAAAGGAATAGTGAGTTGAAGGCTAATCAATTAGGTAAACCCAATTGAATTAAGTGCTGATTTTCAACGTGATTAACTTGACCTTTTTGGGCAAACGGTTTCAAAACCATTTGAGTGAGTTGAACAAGCGTTGACCATTTGAGATTCCTGTTTATAATTATGTTGGTTAATAACTCACCAAATTTGATAGTTTATTCCAAAGGAATCATGATTTGAAGGCTAATCAATTAGGTAAACCCTAATTGGATTAAGTGCTGACTTTCAACTTGATTGATTTGACTTTTTGGGTTTTCTTGCCCAAACGGTTTCAAAACCATTTGGGGATCACCCAAACGGTCTCAAGACCGCTTGGGGGTCACCCAAGACCGTTTGAAGGTCTAGGGTCAAGTATGGATATGTGTTTGAAGATCCAAAGATGTGGTATGAACCCTAATTGGCTAAGTGCTGATTTTGCAAGTGATGAGTTGATTGTTTTGGGTTGATTGGCCCAAACGGTTTCAAAACCGTTTGGGGATCATCCAAACGGTCTCACACCCGTTTGGGGATCACCCAATACCGTTTGGAGGTCTGGGGTTAAGTATATTTGACCAATTGAAGGTCCAAAGGTACACAATTACAAAGCAATCAATTGCTGATTTGATGATCAACTCAATAGCTCAAACCCTAATGATTTTTCACTAGAATCCAAGGGTTGGGTGAGCCAAACGGTCTCAAGACCGTTTGGAACTCATCCAAATAATCTCAAGACCGTTTGGAGGTCTAGGGGTGAGTATGGTTAAGCAATTGATGATCCAATGATACTAAGTTGGAGTGTAATCAATTGTTGTTTTGGTGATCAATCCAATAATCCAAACCTTAATTGGTTGACTTAGATTTTGATGATATGATGGGAAAACGGTCTCAAGACCGTTTGGAGGTCATCCAAACGATCCCAAGACCGTTTGGGGTCAGGTCATGTCCCAATTGAATGATGGTTCAATGAGTTCAAATCAATTAAACCCACATTGAAATATGTTGAAGGGTTATTGATTCCAAACCCTAATTCAATTGATTTAAACCCTAATTGATGGTCAATTGAGGGTCAAATCAGTTGAAGGTTGACCTATTAAACTCAATTGAGGTATGAGTATAGGTCCAATTGATGATTGGTTCCATGAATTCAATGATTGAAGTAATCAACATTGGAAACCCTAATTCAATTGGATACCTTATGTAATGGAGGTCCAATGTGATTGAATCTTTGGGAATTAATATGATGAATGTTCTATTGATCCAATGATGATTAGTAATGACAAAAAATGAAGGCACAAAGGTTGAAACCCTAATAGTACCTAAGTGACTAGTACCAATTAAAGGGAGAATTCTTAATTGTTTATAGGATTAATAGCTTGATACACTATGTTAACCATAGTAGTATGTACTTGATTGAAGGGTTGATGTGACCTAATCAAGTTGAAAGAATGAAAGATTAGAATACATATATATATAAATATGAATCATGTAATGATCTTTTGTAGCACGACCGTGTAAGGGAGCACGGCCGTGGTAGCCTTAACTTGCACGACCGTGCAAGGGAGCACGGTCGTGGTAGCCTTACTTTGCACGACCGTGCAAGGTGGCACGGCCGTGGTGTCCTATAAAGAAATTGAAAAGTTTTGGTATTGTGTTGACATTGTTATATATATGCATGTCCTTAATTGTATAAGTCATACATGTTGATATTATGAGGTGATCATAGCCAGGTAAGAGTTATGATGTCATATTCCTTGAAAACAATTATAAGCTTTTAGAGTAATGATATGTGAAAAGTATATACATTGCTTCAATCATGGTCATGTTTTTAGATGACTTGATGCTTATATGTCACTTGGTAGCAAGTGTTATGATAATCTGAGGGTTTGAATAATCATGTTCATGAATCATATGATGAGATGGTTAAGAATTAATATCCATATGATAACTGATGTGAATTAAACTTGATACATTTAGTATTCTTCTTTTATAGTAGTGTTTTAATGATTAATGATTGAAAACATGCTTTATGCTAAAAGAATGCTAAAATGTACCTAAATAATCAAGTATAATCATATCATGTAGAGCCCTGATCATCGATCCATCATTGTCAGAAGCCAAATGATGGTGAAACAGGTTTTCCTAAGGGAACTCCTGGAACACATACTTTTGAGTATGTGGGGGAATATGGACGCGAATATCCTTACGTCCTAGTGTAGGAATTGACGTAGATGTATCTTAAATCTATCAACCCTTCACTATATGTTTATGTCGGGATGATGTATCACTAATCTCCCGAGGGAATCTTTAATGCCGCATCGATGAGAGATAAACAAGAGATCTTTCGATGACAAAGAGAGTACAGAATGCCACTGTAACTCTAATAGCAAAGTGCCAGAATACCCTGGTAAGCTATTGTAGTAGAGACACGAGATGTCCTGCATGTTGATCCTCACACTGACTAAGGAAGATGAGGTCATAAGAATCCGGCACTTTTGATGACCTATGTATGATACCGATGCGACTTAGTAGTGATCGGTTGGAGTATGAGCGGCATACCTCATCTCCGCAGGGCATAATAATCATTGAAAATCATAATCATCCGTGTAGCATAACTGCTTAGGTTGAACTTGAAAACCTCTAGAGGGGGGGTGAATAGAGTTTTATAGAGATTTTAAAGTAATTTAAACTCAAACAACCAAACTAAAGATTAGGAAGAGGAACACAGGTGTTTAGAGTGGTTCCACCTTAGAAAATACTAAGGAGTCAGTCCACTACCCGGTTGCTTACCCAACCGGGATTTTGAAAGTACTAAATTTTATTACCTCTCAAGGATGTTACATAAAATTTACAATACTTTCTAAACACCCTTTGGACAGCCTTCACTTTGAAGTAGTCTTGCCAACCTCGAAGCAGCCTTCCTTGAAGTAACTTCAAGCTCCCCCTTGAAGTAGCCTTCCTCCTGAAGTAGCTTCCCGTCAAGACAGCCTTCTGAAGTAGTCCAAAGTCTTCCTCTTCACCACGAAGAGCTTCACCCTCTCCAATCTGCAGCCTCCTACCTGGAGTAGCAAGGAGAGTACAAGTAATACAAGGAACAAGAAAGGAGTAAAAGAAAATACAACTTATCCTTGTAGCTCAAGGCTTGATTTCCCTAGATCAAGCGTTTGGATTTTCCTAGCCAATATGATGTACTTGTGATTGCTAGGGTTAGGAAAATCTAGCCTATAGGACGAGCTTGAGCTAAGGAGAAAATGGTCAATTGATCACAAAGCTCAGTTCACACAGATTGCACAAGAGGGCTCAAGTATTTTCTCAAGTATATCAAGTGTCAAAAGTGAATCCTAGTGTCCTATGGCTTGTCCTATTTATAGGAATGGCCTAAGTATGCTTAAGGACATTCTAGACAACTTCTAGGGGGTTCCTAGTGCTTAACTAGCTGTTAGGAATAAGTTAGGTGCATTAGCAACGGCTAATTGCTTTTACTCTGCAGATTCTGTCAGAGATCGTCTCGGTCGAAGAACGGTCGACCGAGACACCCACTCGGTCGAAGTGTCGTCGACCGACAGGCTCTCTGAATGCAACGTCTATTTCCAACTGCCAACTAACTTGTCAGTTTAGTCTAACGGCTAATTGCAGAGATCGTCTCGGTCGAGTGAAGGTCGACCGAGACACCTCTCGGTCGAGGACTTGTCGACCGACAGGCTTCTCTTTTCTCAAGTTATATGCAGATATGTCTAACGGCTACTTGGATCTTTCTCGGTCGAAAATATGGTCGACCGAAGGTGTCTCGGTCGAGGAGTTGGTCGACCGAGAGAGATCCTGTTTTAAGGTTTCAAGTTAGGCACTAGTTATACATATGTGTACATAGGTGGTCCTATTGAATGGATGACTAAGGTGTTTAGCTAGGGAAAATCCAATGCTTGATTTACATGCGATTCTAAGTACTTGTACATTATAATTCTGTACAAGTTTTTACAATGATTACATTTGCATGAAAATATAAATACTTCATGTTGGATTTCCCTTATAGTTGTGTCATCCTGCACACTCAAGTAGCTCGTTAGATAAATAAGAATGAAATGTTTGTCATAATCAAAACAAAGGGATTTTATAGATGTCCATTTAGCCAACAATCTCCCCCTTTTTGAAGATGACAAACATTTCCAAAATATGAATAAAGGAAATATAAAACATATAAATGCCATACCTTTAGATTGCCGTTTGGAACTTTTCCTCTTATTTATAAAATGTGTGCTTAGTATCCCCAATGAATTATGGAACATGAAATCCAGTTCATTTGGGAATATAGCAACTTTCAATGTAAAGCCAAGAGTATATTTATGAAACTCATTGATTGAGTTTGTCATAAGTATTAAGTTATAGTTTTATATATCTCTCCCCCTTTGTCATCTCAAAAAGATAACCGTTTTATTAAAAACTCCCCCTTAATTAGATATCCCATCAAAAATGAACGAAAAAAGATGTCCATTGAATAGCCAAAATGTAAAGCAATGAGGTTTACGAAAATGATGTCCAAAAAAGCATATTTGGCAAAGCGTGTTTTAGGTCGCCCTTGACTACGACCGTAGCGCCCCGTGGCGAAGTTGTGTTCTAGCCAAGAGGCAACAATTTGCAAATTACCAATTGAAACGTTCATATCAATATTGATACTAAACATAAAAGCATAAGTAGTCGTTTTTTAGAACCGCAGATATCAAAGAAAACATCCTCCAATGGAGTAATAAGTAGTTGCTTCCTAATGTTGTTGAATTGATCTAATGGAAGCGGTTTTGTAAAAATATCAGCCAATTGATTTTCTGTATCAACATGATGAAGGGAAACATGATTCTTTGAGATGTGATCCCTTAAGAAGTGATGACGGATTTCAATATGTTTGGCCCGGCTGTGTAGAATAGGATTGTGTGCTAAGTTTATGGCGCTTGTGTTGTCACAAAAAATAGGTGTAGATGAAAGATGAAAACCATAATCGCTTAAAACCTGTTGCATATAAAGCACTTGAGCACAACAAGACCCAGCTGCCATATATTCAGCTTCGGTTGTAGATAGGGCAACCGTGTTTTGTTTCTTGCTAAACCAAGATACTAAGGCTCTACCTAATAAGAAACATCCACCACTAGTACTTTTGCGATCAAGTCGACAACCGGCATAATCCGCATCAGTATATGCTTTAAAATCCAAGGATTGTCCTTTTGGATACCATAAACCAAAACAAGTAGTGCCGGCTAGATATCGAAGAATTTGTTTAACCGCAAGAAAATGAGATTGCATAGGCTGGGATTGAAATCGAGCACAAAGACCAACGGAAAACATAATGTCCGGTCGAGAAGCGGTTAAATATAGCAAACTACCAATCATGGCTCTATATAAGGAATCATCAATAGGTTCCCCATTTTCATCCTTATCAATTTTAATAGAAGTAGCCATAGGAGTAGTAGCATGTTTGCATTGATCCATCCCAAAGCGTTTTAACAGTTCTTTAGTGTATTTTTCTTGGCTTATAAAAATTCCGGCAGGTGTTTGCTTAATTTGAAAACCAAGAAAGAATGTTAGTTCACCCATAAGGCTCATTTCAAATTCTTTTTGCATAATGTCACTGAATTGTGTGCATAATGATTCATTTGAGGCACCAAAAATAATGTCATCAACATATATTTGCACAACTAAGAAATCAGATGCATATGTTTTGAAAAATAGAGTAGAATCTGAATTTCCAATAGAGAAACCATTATCAAAAAGATATGTCTTGAGCCGTTCATACCAAGTCCTAGGTGCTTGTTTTAGACCATAAAGTGCCTTTTTAAGTTTATAAACATGATCGTCCTTTTCTGGGATTTCGAAGCCAGGTGGTTGAGAAACATAAACTTCTTCTTGTATGATGCCATTTAGAAATGCACTTTTGACATCCATTTGATATAACTGAATGTTTTTATGGGCAGCAATAGCTAGTAACATCCTAATAGCTTCAAGTCGAGCTACGGGTGCATATGTCTCATCAAAATCTATTCCTTCTTGTTGATTATATCCTTGTGCAACTAACCGTGCTTTATTCCGTATGACTTCTCCTGCCTCATTAAGCTTGTTCCTAAAAACCCATTTAGTTCCTATGATAGTTTTATCTTGTGGTTTAGGAACTGAATCCCATACATCATTTTTAGTGAATTGATTTAATTCCTCTTGCATGGCTATTATCCAGTAATCATCCTTAAGAGCTTCGGATATTTTCTTAGGTTCAATGATAGAGACAAAAGCCATGTTTGCAACATCTTGGAAAGAGGACCTAGTTTTTACTTTATCATTTGGATCTCCAATAATTAGCTCTTGGGGATGATCCTTGATCAGCCTAGGTGTAGGTTGTGTTTCAACTGGAGGATCGGATGTGGGAGTTTTCTCATTATCATTGGGAATGGTTATAGTTTCAAACTGATTAGTGAGATCAATGATATCTAAATTTGTAGATTTTGATTCCTCATGAAAAGAAACATGAATGGATTCCTCAACTTTTCTAGAGATAGTGTTATATACCCTAAACGCTTTGCTAGAAGTAGAATATCCCAAGAAGAATGCTTTGTGTGATTTAGAATCAAACTTGTCTCTATCATCCTTGGTGTTTAAAATGTAACATGTAGAGCCAAAAGTATGGAAGTAGTCAACTCTAGGTTTCTTAGAGTGTATTATTTCATATGGAGTTTTCTTCAAATGAGAGTGAACCGTGACTCTATTTATCACATAACAAGCAGTGTTTACAGCTTCAGCCCAAAAGGTTTTAGGTGTGTTGTGTTCAAGCATCATGGTCCTAGCCATTTCTTGTAGAGATCGATTTTTCCGTTCTACAATACCATTTTGTTGTGGAGTACGTGGAGCAGAGAAATTGTGAGTATACCCCTGAGATGTACAAAAGGTTTCAAATGTATGATTTTCAAATTCGCCACCGTGATCACTTCTAATGGTACATATTTTATGTTGTAAAAGATTTTCAATCTTAGAACAAAATTGCATAAAGACATGAATAGTATCTTCTTTAGTTGCAATAAAATGTACCCATGTAAATCTACTATAATCATCAACAATAACAAAACAGTATCTTTTACCACCAATAGATTGTGTTCTCATTGGTCCAAATAAATCCATATGAATTAATTCTAAGGATCTACTGGTGCTAAGTCCATGTTTTGATTTAAAAGATGTTTTGGTTTGCTTTCCCATTGTACAAGGTTCACAATTTGCAACTTGATCAAAAGACAACGCAGGTAATCCACGAACAAGATCATATTTTACTAACTTTTGAATAGCATGTGAACTAGCATGACCAAGCTTTTTATGCCATAGTTGTAAGGTGTTTTCATTTGCAAGTAAGCATTTACCTACTACTGATTTCATAGAGTTTGGTTTAAGGATATAAAGATTTCCAACTCTATTTCCTTCATAAACAACATTTGTAGTATTTTCTATCAATAATTTGCAGCAGGTTTTGTTAAATAACACATCATAACCACTATCACATAGTTGACTTACACTTATTAAATTATGATGCAATCCATCAACTAGTAGAACATTTTTGATTTCAAGATTTGTTCCAACATTACCTATTCCAACGATTTTTCCCTTACCATTGTCTCCAAAGGTAACCGTTCCACTTTTCTTTTCTTCAAAGGTTTGAAAGGCGTCCTTGTTCCCGGTCATATGTTTGGAGCAGCCACTATCAACTACCCATTCCTACATTAGAATTTAGATTTTGGTACCCATGTGATGGTCCGATAAGGTTAGAAACTTTTAAAATGCATATGTGTATAAAAGTTCTGATACAGAAAAGTAGTCGGTCGACGATTGTTCGACCGATATAATTCTCGGTCGACAATTTATCGATCGAGCAGGTTACTGTATCACAATCAAAAAGAACAGAAAATTTTTCGGTTGACCAATGTTCGACCGAAATGAGTACTGGAAGATTTTCGATTTGTTAAAGACATCCAGTCGGTCGACAATACTTCGACCGACCCAGAGCTCGGTCGACAGTACTTCGACTGACGAAGTTTCTGTTTTAGTACAGCAATGCAGAAAAAATAATACCAATAAGCATAGCATCGTTTGTTGAGATAGGACAATATAAATTGCAAAAATTAAGTATTTTGTCATATCTCAACTACATTCCATTCTTCTAAGTTTGAGGTCTTGGGGTCCAAACTAAGTTGGACTTCTTAGTTTTGTAGGGGCATGAAAAACAGTAATGTCCAAGACGTAAACAGAAATGACAAGTAATAGAATCAACTTCGTTTCTTTTTCTAGCCATTGTGTTTTTGGGTACAAACATAGTTTGGGTCTTTTTGGTTTGGTTTTTCTTTGGAACATATCCCAAACCTTTTCTTCCATTGAAGGTAGTACCACTTCTCAATATGTTATCAAGAATATCTTTTCTTCTTAACTCATAAAGTTCTCTTTGCAACTGAGCAATGTCATTCATCTTCTTATGTAAATCTTTTCTTGCCTGGTCTAAATCAGAAAACAATGAATCCTTTTCTTTTACAATATTGTCATAGTCTGAATGATTGCACAAGATAGGTTGAGTTTGAAAAGCTTGTAGTTTGGCTAACAAATCAGTCTTTTCTTTTGATAGAAGATTAACATTGGTTTCCAAAGTAAGTAACTTTCTAGTGCAATCATCTAAAGATGTTTTTAAAGATGCATTTTCAAGATCAATGTTATTCTTTTCAGAAGAAAGTTCATCTATTTTGGCAATGAGCTCATTGTTTGATTTTACAGTCCTTTTTAGTTTCTTCTTGGCATCAACATATTTATCATGAGTTTCTTGTAAGCTAGCTACTAACTCTTCTTTAGGAAGATCAACTAGGCTTACCTCTTGAGATTCTTCATCTTCTCTTGCCATTAGACATTCTACTTTATCTTCTCCGCTTTCACTTTCACTCGTTTCATGCCATGCCGCTTTATAAGCTTTTTCTTTCTTCTTATGTGAGCTTTTTTTTTCCTTCTTAGCTTTGGGACATTCATTTTTGAAATGTCCTTTCTTTCCACATTCGAAGCACCTGGGGGTGGAAGAAGAACTAGAAATTTTATTAGATTTAAACCTTCTATATTTCTTACCGTTGACTATCAATGCTTCTTCTCCTTCTTCTTCACTAGATTCCTCACTCTCTTGTGAGAGTGCTTTTGATGCTTTGAGAGCCACGTCTTTCTTTGGCCCACGTTGATGTTCATGTTCTCTTCTCTCTTCCTCTTCTAGGTCTGCCTCATGAGCTTCTAAGTTTCCGATGAGCTGCTCCATTTTGAGGCGAGTGAGGTCGTTTGCTTCTGCAATAGCTGTCACCTTTGGTTTGTACTTTGAAGGAAGAGATCGAAGTATTTTTGATACCTGATCTTCCTCAAGAACAGGTTTCCCTAAAGCACTCAAACCATTTACAATAGTAGAAAATTTTGAATACATTTCACTAATAGTTTCGTTTGGATCCATACGAAAATGTTCAAACTTGGTTTTAAGCAAACTAACTTTAGAGTTTTTAACTTGAACAGTACCCTCATATGTTATAGATAATCTATGCCAAATGTCATATGCGGTATCACAGTTTGATACTCTATTAAATTCACTTACTGAAATGGAACAATATAAAATGCTTACTGCCTTTGCATTCATTTGGGCCATTTTTACCGTATTAGCATCCCATACTGCGAAATCGTCTTGTGGGAGTGTGTATTGTGTAGATACCATTCTCCAAAGATCCCAATTGATTCCTTGGAAGTAAAATTGCATTCTTCTCTTCCAGTATTGATAGTTTGTCCCGTAAAATACCGGAGGTCGTGCAACGAGCGTTCCTTCAATGTTGAGGTTGTTGAGCACTCCATCCCCCATCTTTTCTTCAAGACTTTGTTAGGGCTCCTTGAAGCCTGCTCTGATACCAATTGAAAACCTCTAGAGGGGGGTGAATAGAGTTTTATAGAGATTTTAAAGTAATTTAAACTCAAACAACCAAACTAAAGATTAGGAAGAGGAACACAAGTGTTTAGAGTGGTTCCACCTTAGCAAATACTAAGGAGTCAGTCCACTACCCGGTTGCTTACCCAACCGGGATTTTGAAAGTACTAAATTTTATTACCTCTAAAGGATGTTACATAAAATTTACAATACTTTCTAAACACCCTTTGGACAGCCTTCACTTTGAAGTAGTCTTGCCAACCTCGAAGCAGCCTTCCTTGAAGTAACTTCAAGCTCCCCCTTGAAGTAGCCTTCCTCCTGAAGTAGCTTCCCGTCAAGACAGCCTTCTGAAGTAGTCCAAAGTCTTCCTCTTCACCACGAAGAGCTTCACCCTCTCCAATCCGCAGCCTCCTACCTGGAGTAGCAAGGAGAGTACAAGTAATACAAGGAACAAGAAAGGAGTAAAAGAAAATACAACTTATCCTTGTAGCTCAAGGCTTGATTTCCCTAGATCAAGCGTTTGGATTTTCCTAGCCAATATGATGTACTTGTGATTGCTAGGGTTAGGAAAATCTAGCCTATAGGACGAGCTTGAGCTAAGGAGAAAATGGCCAATTGATCACAAAGCTCAGTTCACACAGATTGCACAAGAGGGCTCAAGTATTTTCTCAAGTATATCAAGTGTCAAAAGTGAATCCTAGTGTCCTATGGCTTGTACTATTTATAGGAATGGCCTAAGTATGCTTAAGGACATTCTAGACAACTTCTAGGGGGTTCCTAGTGCTTAACTAGCCGTTAGGAATAAGTTAGGTGCATTAGCAACGGCTAATTGCTTTTACTCTGCAGATTCTGTCAGAGATCGTCTCGGTCGAAGAACGGTCGACCGAGACACCCACTCGGTCGAAGTGTCGTCGACCGACAGGCTCTCTAAATGCAACGTCTATTTCCAACTGCCAACTCACTTGTCAGTTTAGTCTAACGGCTAATTGCAGAGATCGTCTCGGTCGAGTGAAGGTCGACCGAGACACCTCTCGGTCGAGGACTTGTCGACCGACAGGCTTCTCTTTTCTCAAGTTATATGCATATATGTCTAACGGCTACTTGGATCTTTCTCGGTCGAAAATATGGTCGACCGAAGGTGTCTCGGTCGAGGAGTTGGTCGACCGAGAGAGATCCTGTTTTAAGGTTTCAAGTTAGGCACTAGTTATACATATGTGTACATAGGTGGTCCTATTGAATGGATGACTAAGGTGTTTAGCTAGGGAAAATCCAATGCTTGATTTACATGCGATTCTAAGTACTTGTACATTATAATTCTGTACAAGTTTTTACAATGATTACATTTGCATGAAAATATAAATACTTCATGTTGGATTTCCCTTATAGTTGTGTCATCCTGCACACTCAAGTAGCTCGTTAGATAAATAAGAATGAAATGTTTGTCATAATCAAAACAAAGGGATTTTATAGATGTCCATTTAGCCAACAGAACTACGAGAAACAATGATTGATGTTACATTGTTTATAAATGTTCTAGTCAAGTAACTAGTATACATGTTCTTCATATTCCTTATTGATATGATTGCTTAAGTAAATGTTGTCTTACTTAATACCAAATCTATTGTTGAATGCCTTAAAGATTATATCGCTTATGTTAATCCTTTATTGCTATAACAAAGCTTCTGGCAAAGAGTTATAACTCTCGCTGGGACAATTATTTAAAATTGTCTCACCCCCGTGGGATTCAACTTTTTAGGTGGACGTCGAGGACGGAGGAACCAATCCGAGGGTGGGTAGTATCAGCAGCAGAAACACCAGGGGCAGTAGTGAATCTCAGGTGGAGATATTGAGTGCCAAGTCTTATAGATAGTATGTCTTATGTCGTCTCTGTACTCTCAGGTCCTAGGACTCAGTAGGTCTGAGGTTTTTGGCTTAGTGCCTCGAGATTTTGTATCTTACCTTCTTCAGATAATAAGCCAATGGATGTATGTAATCACAGAGATGTAATGTCAAGCTATGATGTAAACAGTTTACCTTGTTTTCTTATAAAGGAGTTATGGTTTAAAGATCTCTTTCCAAAAAGTTTTAATTTTTAGAAATTTTCATAATTCCGTTGCTAATAATTCACTTCCGCATTAGTTAATCTCATTTTCCACGATGGGTCATCTCAATTTAGTGGTATCAGATCTCTAGGTTCGCTGAGTCTACAGAGACATAGGACTTAGGATGTCGAGTCTATTCTTAGTGTTTTCCAGTATATCTAATAGTGTCTTCTGCTCCTCAGGAGAAGAAGATAAGTTAAGGATGTCTGGACCACATGAGGAATATGTGGCAGAGAGTAGCGTTACTGCACCACGAGAAGGTGCAAGGAACCAGGAGATAGAACAACCTATACCTGAGCCACCCCAGTTCAATCCAACTGACATGGGGAATCCAGCCGTCCAGACCATGTTTGGGCAGTTTATGACTGCCATGACACACATAACAGATAGGATGCCCATGCCTGCACCTAGGGCACCTACCCAACCTGAAGGACAAGGAATCGGCAAGACGTTTGAATGACTTCGCCGAGTTGGAGCAACCGAGTACTTTGGAACGGCTGATCCCGCAGATGCTGACCTGTGGTTGACCGAACTAGAGAAAGATTTTAGAATCCTAAACATCCCAGAAGATGAGAAGGTTAGACATAATGTCTATCTTCTCAAAGGGAGTGTTGGTCACTGGTGGACCATGGAAGAGCAGAAGAGACCTAGTGTGGAGGTTGCGTGGGAAGTCTTTCGACGGGAATTTATCAATAGATATTTCCCTAAGACGTTCCTGGATGAGAAAATCTCTCAGTTTGAGAGGTTAAGGCAAGTTCTGATGAACATTAGCGAGTACGAGGCTAAGTTCATGGAGTTGCTACAGTTTTGTCTGCATATGGCTACTACAGATGAAGAAAGGATCAGGCATTTCGAGAAGGGGTTAAAAGCTGAGTTGACTACCCCTGTCTCTGCCCTAGAGAACCGAGAAAGGTTTGCTATCTTTGTAGAGTCCGTCATAAGGATAGAGAGGTCCATAGAAGAGAAGAGGCAAACCCATAATAAGAGGATGTATCCTCAGTTCCAAGGATCTTCATCCAGAGACTTCAAGAAGCCTAGACTTTCTGCGCCTATACCACTGCCACCTAGACCTAGTGCTCAGACACAGTGGACCCTGAGTAGAGGTAGAGGACGAAGCCTACCGCTATAAGGGGCTCGCAGTTCAGCATCTATGTCGGTTACAGGACCACCCAGACCACAACAACAAGATAAAAGTTGTTATATATGTGGCAAGATGGGGCATCTGATGAAAGACTGTAGAGTTAGACCAGCAAGTGTAACCCAACCATAGAGGCAGGGTCAGCAAGGATCGCAGAGAAGACAGTTTCCAGGAGGATCTAGAGGACGTGGACAAGCGTCCCAAGCTGGATCGTCAGCACCGAATCAACCACAAGCAACAGCAAGATTCTATGTAATGAATCCACCTGATGCAGTGATCAACCCTCAGGTTGTGGTAGGTCAGATGAAGTTGTTATATTCTGATATGTCTACATCCTGCATTGTATCTGTTTTGATTGATTCGGGTGCTACACACTCCTTTATCACTCGAAGGGTGATTTGTAACTGCAATATGACAGTCGGTCATAGAGCAGATAGCTTGTTGCTTGAGACTCCGTTGAAAGGGTCTACTGTGTTGCAGGAGGTATGCTCTTCCTGCATTCTTTTTTTTTTCTGAACACTGCATTCAAGTGGAACTTATACCACTTGAGATGCAAGGATTTGACATAATCCTTGGGATGGATACCTTGGAAAGGTATAAGGTTGTTTTGGATTGTGAATCCAAGCAAGCTGTGTTTGCTTATGAAAGCGACACATGGATCTTTCAAGGAGAGAGAAGGATTCTACCCACCTGTCTTGTATCAACTATGGTTGCTGAGAAGTTGATGAGGCAAGGATGTTACGCATTCTTGGCCCATGTGGTAGATAATACCATGGAAAGTCCTAACCCTGCTGAAGTTCCTGTAGTCAGGGAATTTGAAGATGTATTTCCTAAAGAACTTCCAGGTGTACCACCGCCTCGGGAAATTGATTTTGAAATCAATTTGATCCCAGACACACAACCTATAGCACAAACACCATATAGGATGGCGCCTGCTGAAATGGCAGAACTCAAGAAACAGTTGCAGGAGTTGTTTGAGAAGGGTTTTATCCGACCGAGTACTTCGCCCTGGGGTGCTACAGTGCTCTTTGTTAAAAAGAAAGACGGATCAATGCGGTTGTGCATTGATTACAGACAACTAAACAAAGTAACAATAAAGAATAAGTATCCTCTGCCAAGGATTGATGATCTTTTTGACCAGTTGCGTGGTGCAACTATCTTCTCAAAGATAGATTTGAGGTCAGGATATCATCAACTCTGTATTAAGGACAGTGACATACCCAAGTCTGCCTTTAGAACGAGGTATGGTCACTATGAGTTCACAGTTATGTCGTTTGGACTAACTAATGCGTCGGCTGCATTTATGGAACTCATGAATAGAATCTTCCGACCTTTCCTCGATCAGTGTGTTGTTGTCTTTATAGATGACATTCTGATCTATAGTAGAGATGCTCAACAGCATGAACAACATCTTCGTCAGGCTCTAACTTTGCTAAGAGAACACAAGCTATATGCTAAGTTTAGCAAGTGTGAGTTCTGGTTACCAGAAGTATCTTTCCTTGGACACGTGATATCTGCCTCGGGTATTCGTGTTGACCCTAAAAAGGTAGAATCTGTCCTACAATGGGAACAACCGAAGACACCGACGAAAATCCGTAGTTTCTTAGGGTTGGCTGGTTATTACCGAAGGTTCATTAAGAACTTCAGTTCCATAGCCCTACCTTTGACTAAGTTGACCTGGAAGGATGTCCCTTTTGTTTGGAGTGATAAGTGTCATCAATCCTTCCAATTGTTGAAGGAGAGGTTGACAAATGCACTTGTACTTGTGTTACCTGAGCAAGGCAAAGGATACATAGTTTTCTATGATGCCTCCAAGAATGGACTCGGATGTGTGTTGATGCAAGATAAACAAGTGATTTCTTTTGCTTCTCGACAGCTTAAGAAACACGAGAAGAATTATCCGACACACGATCTGGAGCTAGCTGCTGTAGTTCATGCCTTGAAGATCTGGAGACACTATCTCTACGGAGAGACATTCTAGATTTTCACTGATCATAAGAACCTTAAGTATATCTTCTCTCAGTACGGACTTAACATGAGGCAACGTCGCTGGATGGAGTTAATCAAATACTATGATTGTACAATTGATTACCATCCAAGGAAGGCCAATGTAGTTGTAGATGCTTTGAGTAGGAAATCAACAACACCATCCTTAGATAGGGCACAACTAAACTGTTTAGTATGCTCTAGGAGAGATATGCTTATCTCCTTAAGGCAAGACAATGTACAATTGAAGGTGTCATTGTTAGCCAGGTTGTTAGCTGAGATGCATATAAAACCTACTCTGAGAGAGCAGATCAAGGAGGCACAACAAGTTGATGTTGTAGTTCAGCAGATCATATCGGAGTTTGGTGATGAGAAACAAGATGGTTTCCATGACTCTGATGACCAAGTAGTCTATTATCATGGGAGGATGATAGTTCCAGATGTGGATAACTGGAGAAAGTTAGTCGTGGAAGAAGCTCATTCTTCGATGTATGCTATGCATCCAGGAAGAACCAAGATGTATCGAAACTTGGAAGATATGTATTGGTGGCCTGGGATGAAGAAGGATGTTGCTGAATTTGTTATGCGGTGTCATGTGTGTCAGCAAGTTAAAGCTGAACACCAGAAGCCTACAGGGACAATGCAACCATTTCCCATACCACAGTGGAAGTGGGATCACGTAACCATGGACTTTGTTGTTAGCCTACCTAGGACAATCAAAGGGTATGATTCCATTTGGGTAATAGTTGATAGGTTGACAAAGACAGTGCATTTCTTACCTGTCAAAACAACTTATTCTGCTGAGAGGCTAGCACAGTTGTATATTCAGGAGATAGTGTGACTGCACGGAGTTCCAGTCACTATAGTTTCAGATAGGGGTCCCCAGTTTACGAGTCGTTTTTGGGAACGACTTCATAAAGCTTTAGGCACCCAATTAAGGTTTTGTATGGCCTTTCATCCTCAGACTGATGGACAGTCTGAAAGGACTATACAAACCTTGGAAGACTTGCTGAGGGCATGTGTTCTCCAGTTTAAAGGGAGTTGGGATCTGCACCTAAGCTTGATAGAGTTGCCTACAACAATAGCTATCAACATAGCATTGACATGGCACCTTATGAAGCTTTGTATGGTAGACTTTGTAGATCACCCCTATGTTGGTATGAAACCGGTAAATATGAACTGTTAGGTCCTGATCTTGTGCAGCAGACCACAGAAAAGATCAAAGTAATACAACAACATATCAAGACTGCACAGGATAGGCAGAAATCTTATGCTGACAAGCGTCATAGACCTTTGGAGTTCCAGGTTGGAGATAGAGTGTATCTCAAGGTCTCACCTTGGAAAGGAATTCTGAGGTTTGGAAGGAAAGGGAAGTTAGCTCCTAGGTTTATGGGGCCTTATCTAATCATTGAACGTATTGGAAAAGTAGCCTATAAACTAGAGTTACCCCCAGAGTTACAGAGGTTACACCTTGTGTTTCACGTTTCTATGCTGAGGAAATGTCACCCTGATACAGAGTCAGTTCTACAACCTATGGAGGTAGAATTGAATGATGATGTGTCATACGAGGAAGGACCAGTGCCAATCCTGGATAACAGAATTAAAAAGTTGAAAAAGAAAGATATAAGTCTTGTTAAAGTCCTTTGGAATCACCATGGTGTTGAATTAGCCACTTGGGAACTAGAGGAAGAGATGAGAAGGAAATACCTTGCTCTTTTCTCTTAATATGTTTTGTTGATTTCGGGGACGAAATCCTTGTAAGGGGTGGATAATTTGTAACATCTCTGACCTGGGTTATGAACTAACCCTAGGTATTTTGCTTAATTATGTAATTAGATACTTGTGATTATCTTTTGGTATGTAATTAAAGCTTCTGAGGAACATATAATTCTATTTCTGCTCTTTTTGAACAATGTTATAATATTGTTTTGTTAATAGGGACTTATGTGCAAATTACCCAATTAGAGGGGTTAACTTGCAAATTTCACATGTTTATATGTTCCTTTGGTGTTGAGACATCATAAGAATGAATATGATGAAGTATGATGGATTCTCCAAGTTTGGGCACCAAGATGCAACTTGTGGAGCAATCCTTGTACTTAAAACCCTAGTTTTGGGTCTAAAGTGCAATTTACCCAAAATATGGGGTGCAACTTGTAAAATACACCTTCTAGAGTATCTTTTATGACTCTTGGCATCATTTAGAGTAAGAATGATGAAGAGGGCACTTCAATTGAATAATCAAATAAGAATGATAACCCTTATAAATTAAATAATCAAGTTATAAGCCTAATAACCCTTCTATATGTGCAACTTAGTAAAAAGTTGGCTTTCTTCACCTTTAGACCTTGGGTTTAAGATGAGTTTTGCTTAATTATGGAAGGAATAAACGTGTCTTAGAAGAAGGTAAGGACCTGTATGAGAAATGGAGAAACAAGTTGTCCTTATGTTGGAATTTCACCCAAAGTATATATACACCTTTTCTCACTTAGCAAGGATCGTTTCCTTCACTTCCCTTCTTATCCCCTTGCTTAGACCGACTTAGGACAGAGATCTGGAGAAGAGGAGAATGGCTAAGCAGTTCTAGGTAAGCTTTGATCATCATCTTGCTCGAATTCATGGAGGAAATCATGTTGCAAGGTTGGTTTGCTAGTTTTTCTTACTTAGTTCTTCTTTCTAGCCATCCTTTCCAACTAATTCTTGAAGAAGGAACCTTGGACGACCTGTAGAGCTCAAGCCGCCATTAAATCTTTGAAGCTTGGAGCTCTAGAGCTGGTTCTAAGGCAGGTTTTATAACTCTAAACCCTTAAACTTTGTTATGCATCTTTCTTTCTTGCAAAAGTAGCTTGTTCTTCTTTCCCCCATCCTTCCTTGCTTTCTTGCAACTAAAACCATGAAGAACAGACCTTGATCTGGAGGTAGAATAAGATGGGTGTGATTACCAATGCTACTTTATCAAACGGTTTCCCACCCTTTTGGTCCAAACGGTTTGCAAAACCGTTTGGGACCAAACGGTTTCAAAACCGTTTGGTCTCATGCGGTTTGCAAAACCGTTTAGACTCAAACGGTTTCAAAACCATTTGAGGGCGTTGACCAAGGGTTGACCGTTTGATATTCCTGTTCATAAATATGTTGTATAATGACCCTCCAAATTTGAGGGATTAAATCCAAAGTAATCGTGAGTTGAAGGCTAATCAATTAGGTAAACCTAATTGAATTAAGTGCTGATTTTCAACCTGATTAACTTGACCTTTTTGGGAAAACGGTTTCAAACCCGTTTGAGTGAGTTGACCAAGCATTGACCGTTTGAGATTCCTGTTACTTATTATGTTGGATAATGACCCTCCAAATTTGAGTGATTAACTCCAAAGGAATCGTGAGTTGAAGGCTAATCAATTAGGTAAACCTAATTGAATTAAGTTCTGATTTTCAACCTGATTAACTTGACCTTTTTTGTAAAACGGTTTCAAAACCGTTTGAGTGAGTTTCCCAAGCATTGAACGTTTGAGATTCCTGTTCCTAATTATATTGGATAATGACCCTCCAAATTTTAGGGATTAACTCCAAAGGAATCGTGATTTGAAAGCTAATCAATTAGGTAAACCTAATTGAATTAAGTGCTGATTTTCAACCTGATTAACTTGACCTTTTTGGGAAAACGGTTTCAAAACCATTTGAGTGAGTTGACCAAGCGTTGACCGTTTGATATTCCTGTTCATAATTATTTTGGTTAATAACTCACCAAATTTTATAGGTTAATTCCAAAGTAATCATGAGTTGAAGGCTAATCAATTAGGTAAATCCTAATTGGATTAAGTGCTGACTTTCAACTTGATTGATTTGACTTTTTGGGTTTTCTTGCCCAAACGGTTTCAAAACCGTTTGGGGATCACCCAAACGGTCTCAAGACCGTTTGGGGGTCACCCAAGACCGTTTGAAGGTCTAGGGTCAAGTATGGATATGTGTTTGAAGATCCAAAGATGTGGTATGAACCCTAATCGGCTAAGTGCTGATTTTGCAAGTGATGAGTTGATTGTTTTGGGTTGATTGGCCCAAACGGTTTCAAAACCGTTTGGGGATCACCCAAACGGTCTCAAGACCGTTTGGGGATCACCCAAGACCATTTTGAGGTCTGGTGTTAAGTATAGTTGACCAACTGAAGGTCCAAAGGTACACAATTACAAAGCAATCAATTGCTGATTTGATGATCAACTCAATAGCTCAAACCCTAATGAGTTTTCACTAGAATACAAGGGTTGGGTGAGCCAACGGTCTCAAGACCGTTTGTAGGTCACCCAAGACCGTTTGGAGGTCTAGGGGTGAGTATGGTTAAGCAATTGATGATCCAATGATACTAAGTTGGAGTGTAATCAATTGTTGTTTTGGTGATCAATCCAATGTTCCAAACCTTAATTGGTTGACTTAGATTTTGATGATATGATGGGAAAATGGTCTCAAGACCGTTTGGAGGTCATCCAAACCATCCCAAGACCGTTTGCAGTCAGGTCATGTCCCAATTTAATGATGGTTCAACGAGTTCAAATCAATTAAACCCACATTGAAATATGTTGAAGGGTTATTGATTCCAAACCCTAATTCAATTGATTTAAACCGTAATTGATGGTCAATTGAGGGTCAATTGAGGGTCAAATCAGTTGAAGGTTGACCTATTAAACTCAATTGAGGTATGAGTATAGGTCCAATTGATAATTGGTTCCATGAATTAAATGATTGAAGTAATCAACATTGGAAACCCTAATTCAATTGGATACCTTATGTAATGGAGGTCCAATGTGATTGAATCTTTGGGAATTAAGATGATGAATGTTCTATTGATCCAATGATGATTAGTAATGACAAACAATGAAGGCACAAAGGTTGAAATCCTAATAGTACCTAAGTGACTAGTACCAATTAAAGGGAGAATTCTTAATTGTTTATAGGATTAATAGCTTGATACACTATGTTAACCATAGTAGTATGTACTTGATTGAAGGGTTGATGTGACCTAATCAAGTTGAAAGAATGAAAGATTAGAATACATATATATATAAATATGAATCATTTAATGATCTTCTGTAGCACGATCGTGTAAGGGAGCACGGCCGTGGTAGCCTTAACTTGCACGACCGTGCAAGGGAGCACGACCGTGGTAGCCTTACTTTGCACGACCGTGCAAGGTGGCACGGCCGTGGTGTCCTATAAAGAAATTGAAAAGTTTTGGTATTGTGCTGACATTGTTATATATATGCATGTCCTTAATTGTATAAGTCATACATGTTGTTATTATGAGGCGATCATAGCCAGGTAAGAGTTATGATGTCATATTCCTTGAAAACAATTATAAGCTTTTAGAGTAATGATATGTGAAAAGTATATACATTGCTTCAATCATGGTCATGTTGTTAGATGACTTGATGCTTATATGTCACTTGGTAGCAAGTGTTATGATAATCTGAGGGTTTGAATAACCATGTTCCTGAATCATATGATGATATGGTTAAGAATTAATATCCATATGATAACTGATGTGAATTAAACTTGATACATTTAGTATTCTTCTTTTATAGTAGTGTTTTAATGATTAATGATTGAGAACATGCTTGATGCTAAAAGAATGCTAAAATGTACCTAAATAATCAAGTATAATCATATCATGTAGAGCCCTGATCATAGATCCATCATTGTCAGAAGCCAAATGATGGTGAAACAGGTTTTCCTAAGGGAACTCCTAGAACACATACTTTTCAGTATGTGGGGGATTATGGACGTGAATATCCTTACGTCCTAGTGTAGGAATTGATGTAGATGTATCTTAAATCTATCAACCCTTCACTATATGTTTATGCTGGGATGATGTATCACTAATCTCCCGAGGGAATCTTTAATGCTGCATCGATGAGAGATAAACAAGAGATCTTTCGATGATGAAGAGAGTACAGAACGCCACTGTAACTCTAATAGTGAAGTGCCAGAATACCCTGGTAAGCTATTGTAGCAGAGACACGAGATGTCCTGCATGTTGATCCTCACACTGACTGAGGAAGATGAGGTCATAAGAATCTGGCTCTTTTGATGACCTATGTATGATACCGATGCGACTTAGTAGTGATCGGTTGGAGTATGAGTGACATACCTCATCTCCGTAGGGCATAATAATGATTGAAAATCATAATCATCCACGTAGCATAACTGCTTAGGTTGAACTACGAGAAACAATGATTGATGTTACATTGTTTATAAATGTTCTAGTCAAGTAACTAGTATACATGTTCTTCATATTCCTTATTGATATGATTGCTTAAGTAAATGTTGTCTTACTTAATACCAAATCTATTGTTGAATGCCTTAAAGATTATATCGCTTATGTTAATCCTTTATTGCTATAACAAAGCTTCTGGCGAAGAGTTATAACTCTCGTTGGGACAATTATTTAAAATTGTCTCACCCTCGTGGGATTCGACTTTTTAGGTGGACGTCGAGGACGGAGGAACCAATCTGAGGGTGGGCAGTATCAGCAGCAGCAACACCAGGGGCAGCAGTGAATCTCAGGTGGAGATACTGAGTGCCAAGTCTTATAGATAGTATGTCTTATGTCGTCTATGTACTCTCAGGTCCTAGGAGTCAGTAGGTCTGAGGTTTTTGGCTTAGTGCCTCGAGATTTTGTATCTTGCCTTCTTCAGATAATAAGGCAATGGATGTATGTAATCACATAGATGTAATGTCAAGCTATGATGTAAACAGTTTACCTTGTTTTCTTATAAAGGAGTTATGGTTTAAAGATCTCTTTCCAAAAAGTTTTAATTTTCAGAAATTTTCATAATTCCGCTGCTAATAATTCGCTTCCACATTAGTTAATCTCGTTTTCCGCGACGGGTCATCTCACAGGCCATGACACAATGTCCTCTATATTGTCAATATGATTATCATTATTTGATGAGAGATTATAATCAACAATTGCATGATGAGAATTTTGATGTGATAAATATGAGTGTTCAGAGGATATACCTAGTTATTCAGAAGCAAAGTAGTTTCTTCAGGTTTGCCCCTCTGGTATGGCCGACAGCTGGTTGATAGATTGGATTGTAGAGAGAGTTTTTCCTTTGTTTTTCTACTCTGGACACTGTGATGACCAGATTTCATCAATGAAAGTAGTTTTTAGCTTTTGAACTGTGTTTGAATAATGCAAGTAGTGGTGTCGGTGCCATTATTGTGAAAGGGAAAGGTTTGAAGGTGTTTTGGAGGGAGTTATTGGTGTTTTCCACAGATGGAGATGATGTTCTGGGCCTCTTGTTGTTTTTGGATAGGTTTGTGTCTGGTAAAGAAATTGTGGTAGAGATTTTCCTTTCCCATACCGTATTCCTTTTATATGGTTTCCTAGTGACAATGAAGGGTTTCTTTGTGTTGGCTGGACAGAACCAAGATGAAGGATGTGTGCTGATATCCGTAAAAGTAGTTTTGACAGCATTGGGATTTTCAGCCATAAGCTTAATTTTGTAAATTTTCCCATGTCTAATTTCATGGGGGCAGGAAGGGTAATGTCTTGTTTAACTGAGAAAACACAGAAGGCTTTGATGTACTGGGTGGGATGAAGGGTGTTGTGACTGACAAACTGGAGAGTGGCTCATATGGAATGTGCTATGGCTTTGAAGACCTCAATCTCCCAAAGGTGAGGAGGTAGGTCAGTGATGGCTACCCAGTGCAATCCTCCAACATCAATCAGTGAGCATCCTTGTCCGGGTGTCCATCGGGTGATATTGGCTTGGAAAAAATTGTGCCACATGGGATAGTCATGACTTGGTGAAATAAATGTTCCAATATGATGCCTTCAGGGACAAAATATAGAAGTTGTGCTGGTGATAAGATCTTAGGCTTGAGGATAGTATGTCCAAGGAGAAGAAGAGAAATCTCTCTAGTTACATCAATAATACTGACAGTGTTGTTGTCAATATTGTTTGTGATAGTGACAAGGATGTTATGATTGGTGAAGACTGTCAACATTCGTATGGATTTTATTAGGAGGTCAAAGGGGAACTCCCTATCTAGGTGAATTGCAGGCACCATGGTGAATGGGGATGTGTTAACAGACAGAGGGGGTGTTGGAGTATGTGATTAAGAGGATGAAGGGTGGTGTAGGTTTGGTGATGGGTGTTTTATAGGAGCTATGAGTCACGATGTAAGGAGTTTTACAACAGGTTGGTGAATGTGCATGTGAGAGGTGTGGTGGAAGAGCATCTCGCACAGAGATATGAAGACATGAGAAAGAGTTTTGGGTGATAAGAGAGTTGTCATAGGGATTTGGGCACTGATTAGATTTGTCAAATCTTCTGTAGAGTTGTGATCTATCGGTAAATGTTGTTTTTGCATGGAAGGTTTCCTTTTTGCTGTTGAAAGTTTTGTCGCCACCTTGGAAATGACTAGGGCGATGTGGGCATCCCTAAGAGAGGTGTTTGGGGAGGTCACATATGTATAAGCGGGGTGGAGTGTTGCATTGGAACTTAGAATGTTTCTACTGAAGCATATGGTACATCTCAGGGCTCAAAATCAGGATCTATGAGAAACAAGCTTCCAACCATATGTTTGGGTATCGTTCTTGAAGGTGGCAAGGCCAAGGTTGGTAGTTGTTGTCTTTTGAAGGGTTGGGAAATTGAGATCGTATGAGTTCAAAGATGATGGTTCGGTATGCAGATGGTGTATTGAAGAAAGTGCACTGAGATGTGGTTAGCATGATCATCAAGTAGATAGTGCATGAAAGGGAAGCGGGTAGTCATCAATGTTTCTTCAGTGTTGAGGAAGTTTGATTGAGCTAGATTGGTGTTCTTATTGTTCTTATAAGCTCTGCTCAAATGTAAGGGGGTATTGTTTTTGTTATGCAGATGTTTTCTTTTACTCAGTGTGACGCTCGAGCACCCTCATGTTCTCATAGTGGGAGGCAAGGAGGTCAGTTGTTGCAGTGGTAAGGATAGCACTGCCCTAATGTTGTGTGGAGTCTCCCCCAGTCTTATTCGTTGTCGTGACATGTTAATGGTAGAGTAGGTGTGTTTTGGTTGAGCATGTCTTCAATGTTTTTGTTCCAGGTCTACCCTAAATCAGTTTTAGTTGTCGGTTCTTCCATGGGCATGTGTTGGTTGGTGTTGCTCTAGGTATAGATTTTGAGTCTGTCGTGGGAGTCTCTGATGTGGTTGTAGCACCGTAGTTGTGGTAGTTGTTTTCTTGGTGAGGTCTCCAGTCGGCGGAGCAGAAGTTCAATCTGTAATGTAGTGGGTGGGTGGTGCTAGAGAGAAGTTGGAGCTTTCTCTCACTTCACATATCATTTACACCGTGGAAACCACCAGCACAAATTGTCGTGTATAAGAGCCATGAAGATTCCATCATATAAAATACTATGGGACTATAATGGCATTTATTATATGCCATTATCCACAACAAGAACAATTTCAACATCGTAACACTCAATAGTGACATTTGTATAAAAGCCAATTGATGTTATAGTGGCATTTTTGTATAAACCAATTGATGTTATAGTGGCATTTATTTGGAATTTATTGAGAGCCATTAAAACCAATTATTTAGTGACATTTACAATATATGTCACTAATTCTCTAGTGGTATTGGTACTAAAGGCATTTTTATAAGTGTCAAAAAATGCCACTAAATATTTTATTGGCATTTTTATATTTTATCGACATTTGTCAAATGTCACTATGAGTATGTTTATTGTACTGACTCTTGAGAAAATAAACGCAAACTTTCCTTGTGTAATCATCAATGAAGGTCATTATATATTTAGCACCAGCTTTGTATGGAACATGAGAAGAAACCCATATATCATAGCAAACATAATCCAGAGTATTCTCGGAAGAATGGACTATCGTGTAGAAAATATTGTGTTTGGCCTTCCCCATAACACAATGCTCATAGAAATCTAACTTTCTAATACTTTCGTCACATGCCAACAACCCTCTCTTACTCAGAAGCATCATCCCTTTTTCATACATGTGTTACAAACACATATGTCGTAACATATGGTGTCTTCAGATGAATTTGTAACCACTCCAGAGCCTGAGATAGTGGAATCTTACAAGATGTAAAGTTTGTGTGAATTTCTTACCGACTTATTAAGGACTCGGTCAACTTCATTTTCACTAGAGAACTTGCAACCCTTTTCTTCAAGTGTGCCTAATGGTATGAGATTCTTTTTCAACTTGATGACTTTTTGGACGTTTGTCAATGTTTTGACTTCACCATCAAACATATTGATCTTCGTCGTGCCAACATTGATAGTCTTGCAAGGATGACCGTCACCATAAGAGTATCTCCACCTTGATGTGACTAGTAGGTATGGATATAAACTTACACTCAGTTATATGGTACGTGCATGCTGAATCAATAACCCAATCCTTCTTGTATTCATATGATGGAGATGAAGTAAGAACATAGTTATCGTTTTCAAAACCTCTATAAGCCACCTTTGCATGAGATGTAACATCATTTTATTTCTCATGATTTTTCTTGTTTCACAACTTGTATGATTTATCATGGGTGTGACTTGTCTTCAAACAGTAGTCACATCTCTTTTGACTATGACTTTGACTTGTCCTTCTTTTGCTTTGAATTTTCACGGTCTTTATCATGTGGATCGCGGTCAATGCTTCACTCACTACTTTTGATGAAATAAGATCCTTCTCTTATTTCTCTAGAGACGTCAAGAACATGTTGAATTCTTGGGGTGAGATAGTTTTTGACTCCCCAAACATCATCATATCTTAGAGATTCTTGTCGGATGGTGGAAGGTTACAAAACAACAAAATTATTTGACCCTTATTCTCTATCTTCACACCATCTGCTTGAGGTCAATGATGATTTCATTAAACTCAATGGGAAGATCCATCAAGAAAAAAACATCTTCCATGCAAAGCATGAAAATGCACTTCTTTAGACCAAGCTCGTTGGTGATGGACTTTTTCATGTAGAGTATATCAAGTTCATCCCAAACTTCTTTGATGATCTTTATATGGACAATCTCACAAAGGGATTCATCCTCCAAATAGAGAAAGATGCATATAAAAACCTTTTAATCTATCTCCTCCTACCATCATTCACCATGAATTCTGGTTTCCTCTCCTTCTCGAGAAGAGCTTTGTGGACTCCTTATGTGAGGCAAGATTCCCATTTGACTTGCTAGAGAGAGAAGCTCTTCAAGTGATCAAACTTCTCAATGTCATAATTCAATGTCATGATAGAGATTTGGAAGTAGAACTCGTTCTAATACTAATTGTTGGGTCATGGTGGTAATGGGAGACCTGAACAATAAGGCCCAACAAGCTTGTTGTGGAGATGTGGAAGTGTAAGACCCATGACCTGAGTTTTGGGGTAACTCTATTTTCTTTGTCTTAATCATGTTCTTAGAACATTGATCTTATATTTTAAGATGTAATTAGGTCTTGTTGAGAGTTTAATTTTCAAGTTTGGGCTTCTTTGGATGATGTTTGTGCTTTATGTGCTAGTTTTGGTGCAAATTGCAATTTTACCCAAAGTAGAGAGGTTGATGTGCAATTTATCACCTCTAGAGTGTTCCCTCTCTCTCTTGACATCATCTATAGGAGAGAGAAAGAGGTGGGTGCCTTGTTTGATCCTTGGATGAGGAGTATCACCCTAGGTGGTGATAAGGGTTTCTATGTGTGTTGAGTGTCTCGACCCATGTGTGTTTGATATGTTGTCTCGACCTAGGGTCGCAAACTAGGTTGGCTTTGGTGGGTGTCACAGTCGATACACCCCCTATACATGTTGGGGTCATGGCCAAGGAGGTCTAGGGCGGTCTTGGGTCTAGATGGTGGTCCTTACATAGGTTGTCTCGACCTAGGGTTTGTGGAAGACCCTTTCCTCGACCATGTGGTGATAGTGGTTGGTGGTGTTGTGACCATGGATGGTACACCAAGGGAGGGTTGGGACCGCGACCATGTGGTGATAGTGGTTGGTGGTGTCGCGACCATGAATGGTACACCAAGGGAGGGTTGCGACCGCGACCATGTGGGTGACCAAGATTCAAAACCCAACCTAGAGTGTATCACCATGTATTGCATGCATGCTTCAGGTGGTTCCAAGTGGGTGCATGTTGGTCTTTTGAGTGGACAAGTGTCCCTTTGGTACCTTGGAGTGTTGAAACATCATCCCTTGCCTTCTCCCTCATCTCCCACCTATATAACCCCTTATTTCTCCATGCTTGTATCCCTTTCAGCCCTCCATCTTCTTCCTTCTCCTTTGCTTATTCTTGGAGCTTGGTGGAGCAAGGAGATCCGACCTTAGAGCCTTGGTGATCGATCTCCTCTTGCATGTGGTGTTTGTGGTGATCCAAGCTCATCTTCAACCCTTAGAAAGTGTATATCTTCCTCGATGATGTTTCTTTTGATCTCTTACCTCCATCTTCTTCCTTTTTCTCACCCCTAGACCATGTTTTGACATGGTGGTCGTTCTTGAGAGTAAGCTCCTCATCACAAGGGTAATAGGCCATGTTTTGACAAGGCGAAACTCAGGTGACAGGGAGTTTCTTCTCTCTTACCCCCCTTTTTTCTTTTGGCTCGGCCTAAAGCTTTTTGTGTCTCTTTTCTTGGATGATCTTTGACCTTGGTGTCTTCTCCTTCTTGAGGTGATCTTGTGGCCGAGAGTGGAGCTTTTGGTGGAGCTTCTACAATCCTTGGATCGTGTGCTTGGAGCTCTTGATCTTGGAGCTTGGAATTCTTGGTGATGACCATCTTGAGGTGGGTTATATAACTCTAAACCTCCTCTATTATTTCACTCTTTATTCTTGCATGTTATCGTTCTCTCTTTCTAAATGTTCCCTTATCATGCTAGTAGATAATGGTAATCTCCAAAACTTGTTTGATTGAGATATCTTGCTTGGTTTAGTGGAAACCCGAAACCCTAATCTACTTGCACACATTTTTATGGTTGATATGTTATGGAGGTTCTTCCCTATCTTTTGACCTTGATCTTGCCCTCATGCATGGTGGACGTGTCCCTAGATATTGGAGGGAGGCTAGGTTCTATTTTAGGTACCTTGATTATGGTTTCCTCTTCCTTAGACAAGGTTCTTTCTTGGTAGTTTTTTGACCCATGTCTTAGGGTTCTTGGTGATCGTTTGTTTGAGCCCTTCCTTCATTATGACCAAGATTTTCTCCTTGGTGTTGGTTCTGCTTTGAGACCAATATGTCATTCCTTAGGTGTCGCGGTCAAGACACCATAGATGTTGAGGTCACGACATAGCATCCATTTATTCGCAACATGTTGCTAGGTTGAGGATGAGACATCCCTAGGTTGCGACAGTTGGGAGTGGTTGGAGCTCTAGACTTAGGTGTCACGGTCACAACATGGCCTAGGTGGTGTGGTTGTGACTTAGTTGTTAGATGGTGGTTGATACAGGCTTGAGGTAGAGACACTTCTAGGTCGAGACGTTGGTAGAAGGTTAGGACCCTAACCCTAGATGTCGTCAATGTGACATGGTCTAGATGGAAGGGGTCGCGATCTATTGGTATGTGGTGTCGCGGTCATGACATGGATCAGGTTGGGTGATCGTAACCTAGTTGCTTATGTGATCAACACATGATGATGATGGTGGTTGAGGGGGTATGCTTGGATGCTTAATGATACTCTTGTATGAGTGATACATAAGCCGTGTATAGTGATATTTGAAATAATGTATAATTAACTCTAATGATGTTCCTTAACCCTAATATACTCCAAGATGATGGGAGGTGGTGAATCTAGGGTTGATGGTTAAACCTAACTTTGTAAATCCTAATCAGCTAAGAAGAAACCCTAACTCTAATAATGTGTAATGAGACTTGCTTGTTTCTCTCTCATGGAATGGTTATGATGGTATGTGGTTATCCCTCTTTTTGATGTACTTCTAACCATGCACGTGTTATGAACTAGATAATCATATCTAGTGTATGCTATGCTGATGAAACATGATACAAGTTGAATGATCCTTAAGAGGCATGCTGAAACACTGTGAGACAAGAATTATGATTTGAGGGATTGATATCGCATAGCATGTGACTCTGGTATTGGTGATATGGAGAATAACAACGATATATGCATCATGTGGTGATAGTGTGATAAGTTCACACCTTATACGTTTTATATCTTCTGGAGTTGTATCATGATCCTATCTTTGTAGAGTTTGTTATGACTTTATATGTTGTAACTTGATTGATGCTAAAAGACATTTAATTGACTTAACTAATCAAGTGGAACTTAATCATGTAGTTTTGCCATGTGCCATAGATCAATATCAGTGTCAGCACTTGCTAGATGGTGAAACAGGCTTTCCCTAGTGAAGGCTTGGAGTCATATATTATTGAGTATATGCATTCACAGGATTGGCTGTGGGCCATACCCTAGCAGGAGTGTGGCTGCGGGCCATAGCTCAATGACTTTGATGCTTATGAGGTTTCACAAGATTGGCTACGGGCCATACCCTGGTAGGAGTGAGGTTGTGGGTCGTAGCTCAACTTCACTAGCACCGTGACCTGTACCAAGGTGGGCTAGGACTTTCACTATTGATTATATGTTATAGGTTACAATTGACCTGTATGTCTCTACTGTGTACTCACGTACTGACCACGAGGTTTAGTTAGGTCATGGATTCAGGCTCTTCCATTGACCTTGTATGGCACCGATTTCGAATTAGTAGCGGTCGGTTGGATTTGGGTGGTACAACTCAAATCATTGGGGCATAATAAAATATGTAATCATCTGTGTAGTATACTTTCTTAGGATCAATTATAAAAATATTGGATGAGGCCTTGTTTGCTTATACACAATATAGTTGGTGATATATATATATATATATATATATATATATATATATATATATATATATATATATATATATATATATATATATATATATATATATATATATGTGTGTGTGTGTGTGTGTGTGTGTGTGTGTTCTTCATATTCCTTTCATGATGATAAGATGTCCCACAATCCATTTGTAACTGCTTACACTGGTTAGTAATAATTATCTGCTTCACACATATCATTTATCTAGATATGCTTATCATAGTTGTAGCTTCACTTCTATTCTTTAATTACCTTATCTGCGTTAATAATAGTGTTGGTGGAGAGTTATATCTCCCATTGAGATTTAGAACTCACCCAGTGGGTTCTCTACATCTTTTAGGTGTACATACACGAGGAGGTAGAGATCGTGCAACTGAAGCAGAGCAGCAACAAGAAGGACAATAGTTGATAAGGTTGGAAGTGTTGCTAGTCTTTTTAGTATAGAGTCCTAGATTCGTCCTTGTACACTTAGGTCATTAAGACAGTTTTTGGGTGTGTTTGTAGTTATGTTAATATCATGAGATTTTTGGGATGTGTTCCTTTTGTTGTATAGTTTAGTAGATGTACATATATATGCATATGGAACAAATATCTCATGTAGTAGGTTGGTGACATGATCTATAATGGAAGCACCTTATGTTACGTATTATGTGGTTCAGCTGTCCTTTGAGGACTCATATGTAAAGGTTTTTGTAGCTTGTGTTCTTAATGATATCGGTTTTAATTTCCTTCATTTTTAGGTAATATACTTTCTCAATGTTGGTTCCACGTTTAGTTTTGAGTAATCTCGCTTTGTGTGGCATGAGGTGTCACAGTTTAGTTGGTATTAGAGATTTAGGTTCATCAAGTCTACAGGGACCTAGGACTAGGGTTGTGTATGTTCTTGTGTCCTCCAGTCTATCTTTTAGTGACTGTTGCTTATGCAGAAGGAGCAGAAAAGCTTATAAGTTGGCTAGAGAACATGAAGAACACGTTGCTGAAAGCAGTGTTGCTGTGCCAGGAGGTGGTGTGAAGAATCAAACATGAGAAGATTGGGTGTCTGAGGTCCCCTGGTTCAAACCAACCATGTTTGAGAATCCTGCCTTTCAGTCTCTTTTTGGGCAGTTCATGGCTACTATGACACATATGGCAGACAGGATGCCCACACCTCAGCCTACGGAATTGGTTCCCAATGTAGAATCTTCAATATTGGGAAGAATTTTGAGTGGCTTTGCCATGTTGGGGAAATTGAGTATGCTGGGACGACTGATCCAACAGATGTAGATATGTGGCTAACCGAGCTTGAAAAAATCTTCAAGATCCTTAGCATCCCAGAGGCTGATAAGGTGAAGCATGCAATGTACCTTCTGAAAGGGAGTGTTGGCCATTGGTGGGACATAGAAGAGGAGAAGAGACATGGTGCTGAGGTATGTTGGGAGGAAATCTGGTGTGAGTTCATCAGTCGATACTTCCCACGGACCTATCAGGACAAGAAGTTCAATCAGTTTGAGCGGATCCAATAGGGATCCATGTCTATCAATGAGCACAAGGCTAAGTTTATAGAGCTTTTGCAATTTTGTCCTCACATGGCTGCTATAGATGATGAGAGGATTCAATGTTTTGAGAAGGGGTTGAATGTTGAGTTGTCTACCTTGGCGGATGCTTTGAGAATCGAGAAAGGTTTTCCACATTCATGGAGTCTGTACGGAGGATAGAGAGATCTGTGATAGAGAAGCGAGAGGCAAGTGCCAGGAAGAGACATGCACAGTCCCAAGGACAGTCGTGAGGAGGCTTTAAGAAGCTGAGGTTTTCTGTACCGCTAGCACTGTAGAGGTTCAGTGTGCAGATGTAGTGTTCACCAAGTAAATGCAGAGTCTATATCCTTCCACCTACTGGAGCTCAGAATACAATGTCAGTATAAGTGATGGGGCCACCTAGGTCACAATTTGAGACCAAAGCTTGCCATAAGTGTGAATAGGCAGGACATCTGAGGCGGGAGTGCCCAGTGAGAGATGATGGGGTGACCCAACAAATGAGGAAGAGCTAGTAGGGTTCACAAAGGCAGTAGTTTAGCAATGTAGGAGGATGAGGATGTGGCCAAGCATCGCAATGACTAGATTCTACACCATTAGTCATGTGGAGGCAATGGTCAACCCGTGAGTGGTGACAAGTAATATGGATTTATTTCATTCTGATTTATCTTCTTCTTGCTTCATATCTATTTTGGTTGACCCGAGTGCAATGCACTCATTTATCACTTGTGAAGTGCTTGACAGTTGTCTTTTGCCTGTTAGTCATAGGAGAGATAGTTTGTTGTTAGAAACCTCGTTAGTTGGTTCTACAGTGTTGCAGGAGGTCTATCCTTCCTATGTCCTTTCTTTCTCAGGGCACAACATTCAAGTAGATCTTATACCACTTGATATGCATGGATTTCACGTAATACTTGGAATGGACACCCTTGAGAAGTATAGAGAGGTCTTGGATTGTGGTTCTAAGTAGGCGACGTTTGTAGATGGAGGTAAGGTGTGGATCTTCCAAGGAGATATGAAGATTCTTCCAATGTGTCTAGTGTCAGAGATGGTGGCAGAAAAGCTATTGAGGCAGGGATGTGAGGTGTTCTTGGCACATGTGCTGAAAATTGAGGTGAGGAGTCCTAGTATTCAGGAGATTCTAGTTTTTAGAGAGTTTGAGGACATGTTTTCTGAGGAATTTCCAGTTGTTCCCCCACCCCAAGAGATTGATTTTGAGATCAATCTAGTTCCAGGCACGTAACTGATAGCTCAGACATCATACAAGATGGCTCCAGCTGAGATGGAAGAATTGAAGAGACAGTTGCAAAATCTACTTGACAAAGGTTTTATCATGCTGAGTAAGTCGTTGTGGGGTGCTCCAGTGCTATTCGTGAAGAAGAAAGATGGGTCCATGAGGGTGTGTATAGACTACAAATAGTTGAACAAGGTGACGATAAAGAATAAGTATTTGTTGCCAAGGATAGACAATATATTTGATCAATTGTGTGGTGTGACAATATTCTAGAAAGATAGAACTGAGTTTAGAGTATCACCAGCTGATGATCAAGGAGGATGACATACCTAAGGTGACTTTTAGGATGAGGTATGGTCACTATGAGTTCATGTTTATGTAGTTTGGGTTAACCAATGCATCGACATCATTCATGGACTTGATGAACAGAGTGTTCCGACCGTTTCTTGATCAATTTGTGGTGGTCTTCATAGATGACATATTGATATATAGTTGTGACAGTCAGCAACATCTCCATCAGGCATTGACCTTGTTGAGTCAACATCAGCTTTATGCCAAGTTCAACAAGTGCGAGTTCTGGTCGAAAGAGGTAGCTATTTTGGGGCATGTTATCTCTGTTGAGGGTGTTCGTGTGGACCCCAAGAAGGTTGAATCCATGACAGAGTGGGAGAATCCAAAGACACCAACATAAGTGCGCAATAGAAGTGTGATGGCTTCCACAAATCAGATGATGGGACCATTTGTTACCATGGAAGAGTTGTGGCTCCTGATGTTGATGACCTAAGGAAGGTCGGTCTAGAAGAGTCTCACTCGTACATGTATGCTATGTATCCAGGTAGCACCAAGATGTATCACAATCTAAAAGACATGTATTGATGGCCTAGCTTGAAATGAGATGTAGTTGATTTCGTTTCAAGATGAGTTGTGTGTCAGCAGGTTAAGGCCAAGCACCAGAAGCATGCAAGGACGTTGCAATTATTGCCCATACCATAGTGGAAATGGGATCACGCGACTATGTACTTTGTTGTTGGTCTACCCATGATAGCCAAAGGTCATGATTCCATCTGGGTGATCGTTGACAAGTTGAACAAGTCAGCACATTTCCTTCCTATGAAGACAACGTATACAACTGATAAGCTTGCCCAGATCTATGTTGATGAGTTAGTGCATTTGCATGGTGTTCCAACAACTATCGTGTCTGATAGAGGTCCTCAGTTTACAAGTCATTTTTTGGAGAGACTGCACACAACTTTGGGTACGCAGTTGAGGTTCAACACTGCTTTCCACCCACAGACAGATGGTCAATTTGAGAGGACCATTTAAACCTTAGAAGATCTACTGAGAGTCTGTGTTCTTCAGTTTTTGGGCAGTTGGGACATACACCTCAGTTTGATAGAGTTTGCCTATAACAATAGTTATCAGAGAAGTATTGACATGGTGCCTTATGAGGCATTATATGAGAGATGTTTTAGGTATCTGTTGTGTTGGTACGAGACAAGTGAGTACCAGCTTCTTGGTCCTGAGCTTGTACAGTAGATGACAAAAAAGATCAAAGTGATTCAATAATAGTTGAAGGCAGCACATGATAGGCAAAATTCATAAGCGGAGTAACCAACGTAGACCTTTAGAGTTCCAAGTAGGAGACAAAGTGTATCTCAAGGTCTCTCCTTAAAAAGGTGTCCTGAGGTTTGGGAAGAAGGGTAAGTTGGCTCCCAAGTTTATGGGACCTTACCCTGTGGTGGCATGTGTTGGGAAGGTGGCCTGCAAATTGGAGTTGCCACCTGAGTTACACAGGTTGCATCCAGTATTTCATGTAACTATGTTGAGGAAGTGTCATCCTGATACAGAGTTAGTGTTACAGTCTATGGAGGTGGAGGTTGATGAGGATATGTCCTATGTGGAAGGTCTAGTGTTGATCCTTGATAGAAGAGTGAAGAAGTTGAAGAAGAAAGACATAGTGCTTGTGAAGGTTTTGTGGCATCACCGTGGTGTTGAGGAATCCACATGGTAGATTAAGGAAGAAATGAGGAGGAAGTACCCATCTCTTTTCTCTTAGGATATCGGGGACAAAATCCTTGTTAGGGGTTTAGGGCTTGTAAGACCCATGATCTGATTTTTGGGGTAACCCTATTTTCTTTGGCTTAATCATGGCTTAGAACCTTGCTCTAATCTTTTGAGATGTAATTAGGGCTAATGGAGAGATTAATTTTCAACTTTGGACTTGTTTGGATGATGTGCTAGTTTTGGTGCAAATTGCAATTTTACCCAAAGTAGGGGTTGATGTGAAAATTTTCACCTCTAGAGTGTTCCCTCTCTTTCTTGACATCATCTATAGGAGAGAGAAAGAGGTGGGTACCTTGTTTGAGCCTTGGATGAGGAGTATCACCCTAGGTGGTGATTAGGGTTTCTATGGGTGTTGGGTGTCTCGACCCATGTGTGTTTGGTATGTTGTCTCAACCTAGGGTCACGACCTAGGTTGGCTTTGGTGGGTGTCATGGTTGAGACACCCCCTCTAGATGTTGGGGTCATGACCAAGGAGGTCTAGGGTGGTCTTGGGTCGAGATGGTGGTCCTTACATAAGTTGTCTCGACCTAGGGTTTGTGGAGGACCCTTGTCTCGACCATGTGGTGATAGTGGTTGGTGGTGTCGCGACCATGGATGGTACACCAAGGGAGGGTCGTGACTGTGTCCATGTGGGTGACCAAGAATCGAAACCCAACCTAGAGTGTATCACCATGTCTTGCATGCATGGTTAAGGTGGTTTCATGTGGGTTCATGTTGGTCTTTTGAGTGGACAAGTGTCCCTTTGGTACCTTAGAGTGTTGACACATCATCCCTTGCTTTCTCTCTCATCTCCCACCTATATAACCCCTTATTTCTCCATGATTGTATCCCTTTTGTCCCTCCATCTTATTCCTTCTCCTTTTCTTGTTCTTGGAGCTTGGTGGTGCAAGGAGATCCGACCTTGGAGCCTTGGTGATCGATCTCCTCTTGCATGTGGTGTTTGTGGTGATCCAAGCTCATCTTCAACCCTCGGTAAGTGTTTATCTTCCTTGATGATGTTTCTTTTGATCGCTTACCTCCATATTCTTCCTTTTTCTCAGCCCTAGACCATGTCTTGACACGGTGGTCGTTTTTTAGAGTAAGCTCCTCATCACAAGGGTAATAGGCCATGTTTTGACGAGGCGACACCCAAGTGAGAAGGAGTTTCTTCTCTCTTCCCCCCTCTTTCTTTTGGCTCAGCCTAAAGCTTTTTGTTTATCTTTTCTTGGATGATCTTTTACCTTGGTGTCTTCTCCTTCTTGAGATGATCTTGTGGCTGAGAGTGGAGCTTTTGGTGGAGCTTCTACAACCCTTGGATCATGCGCTTGGAGCTCTTGATCTTGGAGCTTGGAATTCTTGGTGGTGACCTTCTTGAGGCGGGTTATATAACTCTTAAATTCCTCTATTATTGCACCCTTTTATGCTTGCATGTTACTATTCTCTCTCTAAATGTTTCCTTATCATGCTGGTAGATAATGGTAATCTCTAGAACATGTTTGGTGGAGATATCTTGCTTGGGTTATTGGAAACCCGAAACTATAATCTACTTGCACCCATTTTTTATGGTTGATATGTTACAGAGGTTCTTCCCTATCTTTTGACCTTGATCTTGCCCTCATACATGATGGACGTGTCCCTAGATATTGGGGGGAGGCTAGGTTCTATTTTGGGTACCTTGATCATGGTTTCCTCTTCCTTAGACAAGGTTCTTGATAGTTTCTTGACCTATGTCTTAGGGTTCTTGGTGATCATTTGCTTGAGCCCTTCCTTCATGGTGACCATGGTTTTCTCCTTGGTGATGGTTCTTCTTTGAGACCAATATGTCACCCCCTAGGTGTCGCAATCAAGACACCATAGATGTTGAGGTCATGGCATAGCATCCTTTGGGTCGCAACAGTTGGGAGTGGTTGGAGCTCTAGCCCTAGGTGTCGCAGTTACGACATGGCCTAGGTGGTGTGGTCGTGACTTAGCGAATGGATGGTGGTCGAGACAACCTTGAGGTAGAGACACTTATAGGTCGAGATATTGGTAGAAGGTTTGGACCCTAACCCTAGATGACGTGGGCGAGACATGGTCTAGATAGAAGAGGTCACGACCTATTGGTATGAGTGGTCACGACATGGATCGGGTTGGGTGATCGTGACCTAGTTGCTTATGTGGTAAACACATGATGATGGTGGTGGTTGAGGGGGTATGCTTGGATGCTTAACGATACTATTGTATGAGTGATACATAAGCCATCTATAGTACTATTTGAAATAATGTATATAATGACTTTCCTTAACCCTAATATACTCCAAGATGATGGAAGGTGGTGAATCTAGGGTTGATGGTTGAACCTAACTTTGTAAACCCTAATCGGCTAAGAAGAAACCCGAACTCTAATAATGTGTAACGAGACTTGCTTATTTCTCTCTCATGGAATGGTTATGATGTTATGTGGTTATCTCTCTTGTTTATGAACTTCTAACCATGCATGTGTTATGAGCTTGATAATCATAGCTATTGTATGCTATGGTCATGAAACATGATACATGTTGAATGAGCCTTAAGAAGCATGTCGAAACACTGTGAGATAAGAATTATGAGTTGAGGGATTGATATCCCATAGCATGTGACTCTAGTATTGGTGATGTGGTGAATAAATGTGATACAAGCATCATGTGCTGATAGTGTGATAAGATCACACTTTATACGTTTTATGTTTTTGGAGTTGTATCATGTTACAACACCAACTTTTGGGTTCATTTGGTGAGAAATATAATTTCTCATATTGAAGATATTGGAACAAATAATGATATAATTTGTTTTGAATAAGTGAGTTTCGTTTACAATAGCCTTGATGATTGTTTTGTGGGCTTTATTGGCTATTGGGCCCAATAATAAGGAAAAGACAAAGGGAACTCCATTATTAATAAGCAATGGAGAAAAGAAAAATGTAGAAACCTCTAGAAGGAAAAAGAATTTAATCCAAAGGTAGATTTCATGCCTCTTGGGTTCCTTGGGTTCCAAGGAGTCCAAAGTTACAAAGAGAATGCAATAAGAAAAGAAAAGATCAATTAAATATTTCTTTATTAAGAAAGAAATTGAAAACAATGATAAAATGTGGGAAATAAAAGAAAAGAGGTATAATTGAGTTGCCTTGGTGGATTTTCGTATCCTTAAGGATTCCTAATGTTAAATGGGATGCCAATGAGGAAAATAAAAAGAAAGATAAAGAGAAATCCTCAAAAAGAGATATTTTAATAAGAAATAAACAAGATAATGGGAAATAATGAATATAGATGCATCTAGAAGGATAATAAGTATCCTTAAAAAGGAATTTCGAAATATTATAGTTTCTTGGGGTCCAAGGAGCCCCAATGGAGAAAATAAAAAGAGAAAATACCAATAATAGAAAATAAGAAGATAATATGATGCATAATGAATGGATTTTGTGGTATTGTTAAAGAGGTGGTATTTTTTACTAAAAGAAAACATAATTTCGTGCCAATAGATTAAAAGTGAAGCTTAAAGAGAGTAAGAGAAAAAAAAAATTCGAATTCCTAAATATCCAATGAATATGTTGCTTTAAGAAGATGTTAAGGAGAGAGAAGATTACTTCTCATTGAAGGAATAGGATTCCTAATGGGAGAGGACTTGTTTCCTCTTGGATGAACGTCTTGGGGTGTGGATACCCTCCCCTATATAAGGGGTAGAGCCTTTGGCTCGAGTTTAAGAATCCCAAGCATACTTCTCTCTCTCTTCCATCTTCTTCTTTGTTTAAACCCTAAACGGAGGGGGTAGTGTGATCCCTGAAGCAGTGAGGGTAGTATGAGGAGATCGTGACGCTCTTACATCGTCGGAGAGGAACTTGATGACCGTCTTGTTGGCTCCTTGCACCTGCGTGATGTCACAGGTTGGCTGCAGGTCGACCATGGCGGAAGAACCTGCTGGACTTGATCCCAGCTGACTGGCTATGCACTAGAGGCATCCTCGCCTGTGCGAGGGAACAAAAGAGATAGGGGACACCTCCCTAGTGGTCGGCGGGGTCAGAGAGGGAGGGAGGAGACATAGCCTTCGCAGCTGGAGCGGCAGCGTAGGGCTGCGTGATGTAGAAGAAAGGAGGAGGCACCGTTGGATGAGAATACCCCTCCAAGTATTGAAGGAACGATCAACTTACCGAGGGAATTTTCGATAATATGTTATGTTTTCAAACCCGCCGAGAAACATTGCATGGAAATGGTGATGTGGCAACTTCTGATTGGTCCAAGTAAGATTTTATTGCAAAATTCATAACTAAATAATGGTAGCTCGGATTGGTACGTATAAAATATGAAAATTGTTTAGCAAAATGAGAGGAATCCATTAAAAATATATTCATAAGCTAGCTCCTCTTTCTATTCGAAAAGTAGTGTAAGTTATCAACTTCAATGAATTAAAGATTAAGAAACCCTATTTTGAGATGATTAATGTAATTAGTAGAGTTTTTTTTTGTCGTTCAAAAAGCATGTTACTATAAAACCAAACTTTAGGCACAGAGTACCCCATTACATCACAAGGAGATAATAAGCTCGACCAGGAACATAAACCCCACGTAGGGGTATAACACTAGACCTAAATATAACAGACACTGAGAAAACATCAAAACTAACCATACTAAATACCAGGCATTCCCACCAGAAGAACGATTTACAACCTGTAGATACATGCAATAAGTCCACCCACAAATAGTAACTACAGATTACAAAAAGTCAACCACCTGGTAGTCCTGCCTGTAACAGCATCACTAGCATCAAATCTTCTCATATCATAGAACTATTGCAAGCCACCAACAGAGAACTGCGAGCTTAAAAGATTCGAAACAACCCTATCATTCTTGTCACGGTACCAACTGTCTAATAGAAACACCCACAAGGTGTGGTCCTATGCCAAAAATTAGAGGATTCAACTCACTTTCGAAGTGACACAACCAACCGTAGATGACCTGCATTAGAGGCAGCAACCAACTTCTTGCAAAGAGGCTGCTCATCAACACCTTGGAGGTGTTCCTACATCCAGCAAGTAAGGGAATCAGGAAGAAAGATCCTACCCCAGTAGCTCCTTGCTGTAGACTAACCCAGGAGAAAGATCCGTAGATCATAAGGTCGAACACCTTAAGGGTGCTCTACCTCTCAACAGCGAGAATCAGCCACTCAAGAGCTCGATACCCCTATTTGCACAGGGGAATTCCGTCGAGTAATCGAATGGCATCCAATCAACAACATCCAACTGAGGACAAACAGGGAATGAGCCCTAAGCGAGCTCCCCCTATCGAACCGCCCGTCGAAGACCACAGCAACCGCGAGGCCGCTTCAGCACTGGGGATGAGAGGCACCACCATCCTGGATGAGATCCAGACCAGTGAACATGAGGCACCGCTGCAACGAGGCACGAAAACTTGAAGGCGACCAGATCATGGCCGCAGAGTCACGCTGCCTCAGCGTAGCGCTCCCATCACTGGATCGAGCTAGCGCCACCCAGGATGGCCTTCACTCGGAGAAGGAAGGGAAGTGCTGGTGATGGTGGGGGAAGCCCACCACACCTGCGCGATGGAGTACTCCACGAACAGGATCAGCTAGGAGCGGCTCTCTCCAGCCATCTCACTTGAACGGTGTGGAGTCGTCTATATGAAATGCCAGCTCCGGCCCTGACGATGAGGTTCACGGCGCAACTTCATCTCCTCACCAGTCTTCACAACCAAGACGACGCCCAGCAATAAGCCCCTCTCCAAAGCATCGCACCACACTACAAACTCGAGATATCACCGTGAGCTATTGGTAGGCCAGGGGGAGGAAGACATCAGGGTGACACTCCCTCCCCCCTGCGGCAGCCGCCGGGGGAATCTAGAGAGAAGGGAGAGTAAAGCCCTAGAGAGAAGATCCGCGCTCCCAATTAGTAGAGTTTAATATATGATTAAAGTTTATATTAGCATGTTAATCATGAAAATATACATTAGGATAAAAAAGGATGAACTTTGCACATAATTGGTTTAATTTAGAAGTTCACGTGCATAAATATGCTTTAATGGGCCTTGAAACCCTAATATTGGTAAACATGACTCTTAATGGATTTAATTGTTCAATTTCATGATTAAAGTTGAGATATGGTAATTCAAATCTATTTCGAGTATAAAAGTTCCTGATTGTGGATAAATACCCTTAATGTAGTAATTAGGGTTTTCTAATGGATAAAAGTAGAATTAATGACAAATAGAGTTCATTAGTGAATTGGACCACAATAAACTATGAATTGATGATAAATGGGCATAATAAACTTGTCATGGATTAAAAGGATAAAAATGGTAGCTTTGATGTAAAAGAGGCTTAATGGACTTAATTGATGGCTAATTGTGCCTTTAATCCAAAATTAAGGTTAAATGTTGTTAAAGGATAACCTTAATATCTTTTGTGAAGAATAGATGAGGTAATTAGGGTTTATGAAGTAATAATATAAATGACGTGAAACCCTAATTGCAATGAAAATCTTAAAAGTGGTTTAGAAACCCTAGGAAGTGAGCTAGGTTTGATAGATGATGGCATAATCAATGATGGGAAATTGTATGCATATTTCTGGATTTTGTTGTATGTGCTTGCTTGCTTGGATTTCTTACTTGCATGGAATATTTCTATCTCAAATCAGCTGAACATGTATGTGGTTAATTATGATTAATCGCATTAGTTTCCTGAAGGTTTTGTGAATGATTAATCGCATTGAATGCAACTTATCAGTTTGGATGTTCATACTTGCAAATCATAAAGTTACCATGATTATCACAATAATAATAGAAGTGTGTATTCTCGCACCTACATGCCACCCTGATGGATGATGCAAAAGGTCAAGCCCAGGAGAGAAGACCTATGGGCACCATGAGTGGTGACCCCAGGCACCAAGCTCGGGATTGAGAAGGTGGCATATGATATTGCATGACTAAAGGGCACCATGAAGGGTGACCCTAGGAACCAAGCTCGGGATTGAGAAGGTGGACTTAAGTGAATGGCAAAAGAGAAACCCTAAGGTGGGTATGCCAGGGTTAGGGCAAAAGTGGTGGAGAATGTCACATTAAAAGTGTAATTTGGCTTGTTAATTAACCTGATTGTTATATTTAGATTGTTAGCCATATTTGTGAAATTTTTGGTTGTCCCCACATACCGGCATATTTCGATATGCTGACCGATGTTTTGTTTGTCGGCATTTTAGGTACAAGATTGAAAAGGACAAACAGTAAAATGGCACATGTGGAATTAAATAAGAATTAAAGTACAAAGGAGGATTAGTTAGAATAGACTCCAGATGTGGATAAATGTAGATATCCATGTTTTTGAAAAAGGTATGCAAAGTTTTATTTTATACCAGTTTTCAATTTAGTTTGGTAGAATTTCATAATTATTATCGATTATTTGTCGAACCTTTGATTCAGACATTGGGATAACGACTCTGACCTCTTGGTCTCCCTTAATTGGGGGTTACCGGGAGGCGGGGTCGTTACATTTGGTATCAGAGCATAAGTTCCTCATTTAATCTGTAATAATTATTAAATTTTACAAACTCTGTAGAACCCAAAGGAGTTATTAGAGGATTTTCTAAAAGATAGAGGTGCCTAGAAAAGGATCACGTCCGGGGGCTGGTAAGATTTTTCTCCGCACCGCTAGTCGGAATACGAGGACTCCTGGATTAATGTGACTGCCTGGCCAATGTCTTAGGATTTGACTCGAAATAAGATACCTTGAGGACTCTCTCATCTTGTTCATCCCTTCTCAACTCAAATGTTGTTAAGGACCTTAAGGATTAGGGTTTTCTCTCTTTTCCTCACCTTCCTGAGGGATGGGTAAGGTTGATAAGGATTAAGAAATCCTCCACTAAATTAATGAAAAGCATGTAAATAAGATGTCATGGACATAAGCTTAATAAGTTAAGCGTAAACTAAAGAATAGATACATGCTTAGGTTGTATGACATAAGTTGTCATGCCCTCAGGAGAGACCTAAGACTAGACCTTCTTGTCAGGAGGATAAGTAAAGAGAGTTAGTCTTAGAGGTAGAGACCTCCATTAAAAGTAGAGACCTAGCACATCCTCTGAGGATGATGCCAACCCTAACCCTAAGTGTTGGTTAGAGGGAGAGATGACATGATGAGTAGATGTCATGATAGACCAGGTGTGTGGGTGAACATGCTTTTGGATGCCCATGACGTTGTAAGCCATATGAGGTTGGATGACCTAGTGCCTTTGGCGACCCAACTCTGGAAAGGGTCGTGCATGGTTAGAGAGAAGGATAGCTCCTTCAATGATAAGGTTAGTGAAGAACCTCTAGAAACCCTATGAGCTTATGCAAGTAGGGCATAACATGAACCCAGAGTACGTCAGTAGTGCGGGCACCTTGACCAGGAGAGTATGTGGGATAGCTTATGAGATAAGCATAAAGAGCTATGGATAATCTTGAGCAAACATAAGATGAGTTTAGGCTTCACCCAGGTAGGGGTATGCTTGTGAGCTTGATCCTTCATGGAAAGAGGACCTCTGGTAGTAAGGTCGTATGTAGGGTTAGCTCTAGAGAGAGAGAGCAGGACCAAAGCAAGTAGGTTGGAAGCTTAGACCCCAAGATATGAGGAACAATGGGGAGTTGAGGATGATGCGACCTAAGTGGATGGTTGTGGTTGCCTCATACATGGTCCCTAGAGGCTGAGGATATCTCGGTTGCCTTTAGAGGAACCAAACCCTAGAGGGAGGATGAGGCTTCTGGTACTTATGTGCCTATGGTATAGGTGTTTACCTTCAGAGATAGGGAGAAGAGTTCCTTAGGCCCTGAAGAGGTTTGAGTAACCAGTTGTGAGGCTTTATACCTAGTTGGTTGTCCTTAAGGAGGACTCAACTCTGAGGTGTTGCTCGAATAAAAGGATCATGGGAGTGCATGTCATACCTTGTTCCTGATTGGTTCGTGGTTAAGAGGTTGAGCATGCAGTTGGACACCCAAAAGTGAACCTAGGGTTCCTAGACCTAAGAGGGGAAGTGGTGTACCCGATGCTCATGACAAAGGTTTGAGTTTCTATAGATTCGAGCATGGCACTCCTCACGTTTAGAGGAAGGGGAAACTCCTTAAGTTTAAGGTGTGTTTGATAAACCCCTCACAACTAAGTTGATGACATGGGAAGGTATGATCTTGATCCAATGTTGAGGATGAGAACAAGTGTGACCTAGCATGGTTTAGTAGGTGGTCTGGTTGTGCCTTAGTAGCATTCTAGGGTCAAGCATGCCCATGTGGATGTAAACCCTAAACATAAGGACGTTTGTGACCTTTTTTACTAAGATGAAGTTTCCTCCCATCCTGGGAGAGGGACCCTTTTATCGAGTGTATACCCGTTTTTGTTGGTTTGAGGTAACCTAAAGAGGTCTCATATGATCTTGAGAAGATAAGTGAAAAGTACATAGTATGAGAATGAACCTATAGACCCATAGATAACCATCTCTAAGTGCATGTGGATGTGTTACCATGGAGGTAACCGGTATGGGGCCTGACCAAGGTAGGTAGGTCGCCATGACCCCTATGAATGGATGAAAGTCAGTCCATGAATGCAGAGAGGGATGATGAAGTCTTGGGTAAGGTTCCCAGTTGGACAAGTACTATGTTAGGATCTTAAGTCTATCCTAGGGTCAGGTAGGGATAAGACTGATGGAAGTAGGAGTTGCCTAATTCCCTAGTTGCACATGACCATAGGGTTAGGAGGTAACAACTATCATTGTCTGAGGGCCATGGGTTGGGAGATTGATCATCTTTATGAACTCATGGGACCCAAAGGGCAGATGAGTAGGGCACTCTCTGGATGCATAAGGGAAGAGGGATGACCCTAAAAGTGTTGGCACCCTATAGACCTAGAGGATATGACCAAGGATTGTGTGGTGACCCAAGTAGGTTCAAAACCAGTTTTCCATGGAAGTAACCTTGATATCGAGATGATTTTGATGTAGAGACATATGTGGCACGTTTCAACTTAGATTTAAAGGTGTACTGTCAAGGTGGGATGTATCATCTCTACTCTTGGAACAGGAAGAACTCTGTATTTGGACTACAGTCAAATGCTTATTTCCTCTTGTTATGGGAGTGAGAGATAGGACAGTACGCATGCTATACACCAAGGATAAAGGTGATGTGAGTTGGAATGTTGCTACGAGTTATGAGGACAAGGAGGATAACATACCCTGGTGAAGTGAATGATACATGTATGGTTTACAAATGCTAAGAGGAATAAGGTAGTCATCTTATGAGGATATTTTTATCATGAGCTATGAGAGATACAAGGTTGAGTTTGATCACCAGAAGGATGAGCTCAGAGTGTTCTTGATGAAGATAGAGTTTGAGCTGAGATAATAAGTGAAGGTGTATGTGTTCAACATTACCTAACACCTAAGGATGTAAAGTGGTAATAGATGCTTTGGTTGAGGTGTAGCTGCATAGGTTAGCTAGAGACTGGAAGAGGCTGTTGGGTTAGCCCTAAGTTTGGAAAGGAAGATATGTTTTGTTAACTCTAACGAAGGTTGTTGAATAAGTTAGTAGTTGTTTAGATAACCAGCCTAGGTTTGATGCAATAAAAGGATGGTTGTAGAACCTCAGATGCTCTTCTTTGGAAAAGAAGGTGATGAAACCCCGACTAGAGTGGTTTAGGGTTTTCAAGGAATCAATCTTGAGGGATCATGATACACAGTAGATCATGATTTTAAGATCACCATACACCGTACTATGAAGATAGTAGTACTTTGGATGCCTAAGATAATGTTGCATGTGGCATGTTTCCATGCATGATGGGAGGTGAAGGACGAATACTAGTAACCCAATGAGTTGATATAGAGGATGAAGAGTCCCTGAGAGAGAATGGGAGTTCATCACTATGGAGGTGTAGTAAGTTTCCCATGGACTAGAGAAGGTCAAGATGCAATTTGGGTTATGGTAGATTGCCTTACCTAGATGACATGAGAAAGAGAGAATACTGTCAAGGGACAGATCCAGTTGAACTATATATGAGAGAGAGATGGTTCAACTACACCATGATGTGAGTTCTTGAGTTTAATCTAAAGATTCACTTCCATGCGGTGGAAGTAGGTGCATGAAGAACTCAATGTTTGTATAGTTTATCACCCCTAACTAATGGTTAGTATGATCCAGACTAGAGGGTCTGATGAGAGCATGTGTGCTCATTCAGGGTGATACATGGAGACAATTCTTGTCTTCTGTAAGATGTGATGATAACCACCATAGCCAGTATCAAGATGTAAAGAAGCTTTGTAAGGGAGGTTGTGTCGGTCACCACTTCATTGAGATGATGTTGGTGAAGGGGCCTTACAAAGGTCAGAAAAGAACCACAGTGTGTGCAGATGAAGTCGCTTTGATCGTGCAATGGCTGAAAGAGAGCCCAGGGGCGACAGGAGTCGTGAGCTGATACAAAGTAAGACTGACATGCAGTTCATTGTGGGAGAGTATGTGATGTGAAAATCTGACCCCTCTAAGCTACAGCTGAGAAAGTTGAGTCCCCGATATATGGGTCCATTTGAGATGGATTGGTGGAGATGGTTGTGTTTAGTCTTACCCCTCAGGATAACATGATGTATAATGTGTTCCGTGAGTCTGATCTAGAGCACTATGTGAGGTACCCAAGCCATGTGCTAAACCCTGAACCTATTCAGCTTTTGAGAGGCAGAAATGTCCTGAGTCACCTATGAGGGTACAATATACCAAGGTAAGAAAGAACTCAGATAGAAGAAAATGAGATGATGAAGGTTCTTGGGAAGCACCATGGGAAGGGTGAAGCCACATGGGAGCCCTGATGGACATAAGAAAGGCTTATCTTATTTGTTTGTGTGCCTGGTGGAATTTTTAGGACAAAATTCCTATAAGAGGGAAGGATGTTACAACCCCAACTTTTGGGTTCATTTGGTGAGAAATGTAATTTCTCATATTAAAGATAATAGAAAAAATAATGATATAATTTGTTTTGAATAAGTGAGTTTCATTTACAATAGCCTTGATGGTTGTTTTGTGGGCTTTATTGGCTATTGGGCCCAATAACAAGGAAAAGACAAAGGGAACTCCATTATTAATAAGTAATGGAGAAAAGAAAAATGTAGAAACCTCTAGAAGGCAAAAGAATTTAATCCAAAGGTGGATTTCGTGCCTCTTGGGTTCCTTGGGTTTCAAGGAGTCCAAAGTTGCAAAGAGAATGCAATAAGAAAAGAAAAGATCAATTAAATATTTCTTTATTAAGAAAGAAATTGAAAACAATGATAAAATGTGGGAAATAAAAGAAAAGAGGTATAATTGAGTTACCTTGGTGGATTTTTGTATCCTTAAGGATTTCTAATGTTAAATGGAATGCCAATGAGGAAAATAAAAAGAAAGATAAAGAGAAATCCTCAAAAAGAGATATTTTAATAAGAAATAAACAAGATAATGGGAAATAATGAATATAGATGCATCTAGAAGGATAATAAGTATCCTTAAAAAGGAATTTCGAAATATTATAGTTTCTTGGGGTCCAAGGAGCCCCAATGCAGAAAAAGAAAGAGAAAATACCAATAATAGAAAATAAGAAGATGATATGATGCATAATGAATGGATTTTGTGGTATGGTTAAAGAGGTGGTATTTTCTACTAAAAGAAAACATAATTTCGTGCCAATAGATTAAAAGTGAAGCTTAAAGAGAGTAAGAGAAAAGAATTTTTGAATTCCTAAATATCCAATGAATATGTTGTTTTAAGAAGATGTTTAGGAGAGATAAGATTACTTCTCATTGAAAGAATAGGATTCCTAATGGGATAGGACTTGTTTCCTCTTGGATGAACATCTTGGGGCGTGGATACCCTCCCCTATATAAGGGGTAGAGCCTTTGGCTCGAGTTTAAGAATGCCAATCATCCTTCTCTCTCTTCCATCTTATTCTTCATTTAAACCCTAAATAGAGGGGGTAGTGTGATCCCTAAAGCAGTGAGGGTAGTACGAGGAGATCGTGACACTCTTACGTCATTGGAGAGGAACTTGACGACCGTCTTGTTGGCTCCTTGCACCTGCGTGACGCCGTAGGTTGGCTGCAGGTCGACCATGGTGGCAGAACCTGCTGGACTTGATCTTGGCCATCCGACTGCGTACTAGAGGCATCCTTGCTTGTGCGAGGGCACAACGGAGACAGGGGACACCTCCCTGGTGGCCGGCAGGGTCAGAGAGGGAGGAAGGAGATGCGACCTTCGCAGCTGGAGTGACAACGTAGGGTTGCGCGAGGTAGAAGAAAGGAGGAGGCGCCATTGGACGAGAATACCCCTCCGGGTATTGAAGGAATGGTCAACTTACCGAGGGCATTTCCGACAATCCATTATGTTTTCAAACCCGCCGAGCAACGTTGCATGGAAATGGCGACGTGGCAACTTATGATTGGTCCAAGTAAGATTTTATTGCAAAATTCATAACTGAATAATGGTAGCTCAGATTGGTACGTATAAAATATGAAAATTGCTCAGCAAAATGAGAGGAATACATTAAAAATATATTCAAAAGCTAATTCCTCTTTCTATTTGAAAAGTAGTGTAAGTTATCAACTTTAATGAGTTAAAGATTAAGAAACCCTATTTTGAGATGATTAATGTAATTAGTAGAGTTTAATGGATGATTAAAGTTGATATTAGCCTGTTAATCATGAAAAGATACATTAAGATAAAAAAGGATGAACTTTGCATGTAATTGGTTTAATTTAGAAGTTCATGTGCATAAATATGCTTTAATGGGCCTTGAAACCCTAATATTGGTAAATGTGGCTCTTAATGGATTTAATTGTTCAATTTCATGATTAAAGTTGAGATATGATCATTCTAAGCTATTTCGAGTATAAAAGTTTCTGATTGTGGATAAATACCCTTAACGTAGTAATTACAGTTTTCTAATGGATAAAAGTATAATTAATGACAAATAGAGTTCATTTGTGAATTGGACCACAATAAACTATGAATTGATGATAAATGGGCATAATGAACTTGTCATGGATTAAAAGGATAAAAATGGTAGCTTTGATGTAAAAGAGGCTTAATGGACTTAATTGATGGCTAATTATGCCTTTAATCCGAAATTAAGGTTAAATGTTGTTAAAGGTAACCTTAATATCTTTTGTGAAGAATAGATGAGGTAATTAGGGTTTATGAAGTAATAGTAAAAATAAAGTGAAACCCTAATTGCAATGAAAATCTTAAAAGTGGATTAGAAACCCTAGGAAGCGAGCTAGGTTTGATAGATCTTGATGGCATAATTAATGATGGGAAATTGTATGCATATTTCAGGATCTTGTTGTATGTGCTTGCTTGCTTGGATTTCTTACTTGCATGGAATATTTCTATCTCAAATCACCTGAACAAGTATGTGGTTAATTATGATTAATCGCATTAGTTTCCCGAAGGTTTTCCGAATGATTAATCACATTGAATGCAACTTATCCATTTGGATGTTCATACTTGCAAATCATAAAGTCACTATGATTATCACAATAATAATAGAAGTGCATATTCTTGCACCTACATGCCACCCTGATGGATGATGCAAAAGGTCAAGCCCATGAGGGAAGACCTATGGGCACCATGAGTGGTGACCCCAAGCACCAAGCTCGGGATTGAGAAGGTGGCCTATGATATTGCATGACTAAAGGGCACCGTGAAGGGTGACCCTAGGCACCAAGCTCGGGATTGAGAAGGTGGCCTTAAGTCAATGGCAAAAGAGAAACCCTAAGGTGGGTATGCCGGGGTTAGGGTAAAAGCGGTGGACAATGTCACATTGAAAGCATAATTTGGCTTGTTAATTAACTTGATTGTGATATTTAGATTGTTAGCCATATTTGTGAAATTTTTGGTTGTCCCCACATACTGGCATATTTCGATATCCTGACCGATGTTTTGTTTGTCGGCATTTTAGGTACATGATTGAAAATGACAAACAGTAAAGTGGCACATGTGGAATTAAATAAGAATTAAAGTATAAAGGAGGATTAGTTAGAATAGACTCCAGATGTGGATAAATGTAGATATCCAAGTTTTTGAAAAAGGTATGTAAAGTTCTATTTTATACTAGTTTTCAGTTTAGTTTGGTAGAATTTCATAATTATTATCAATTATTTGTCGAACCTTTGATCCAGAAATTGGGATAATGGCTCTGACCTCTTGGTCTCCCTTAATTGGGGGTTACTGGGAGGCGGGGTCGTTACATATCATGACCCTATCTTTGTAGAGTTTGTTATGACTTTATATGTTATAACTTGATTGATGCCAAAAGATGCTTAATTGACTTAACTAATCAAGTGGAATTTAATCATGTAGTTTTTCCCTGTGCCATAGATCCATCTCAATGTTAGCACTTTTTGGATGGTGAAACACACTTTCCCTAGTGAAGTCTTAGAGTCATATACTATTGAGTATATGCATTCACAAGATTAGTTGTGGGTCATACCGTGGTAGGAGTGTGGCTGCGGTCTGTAGCTTAGTGACTTTGATGCTTATGAGGTTTCATAGGATTGACTGTAGGCCATACCCTGATAGGAGTGTGGCTGAGGGTCGTAGCTCAGCTTCACTAGTGATGTGACCTATACCAAGGTGGGCTAGGACTTTCACAGTTGATTATATGTCGTAGGTTGCAGTTGACTGGTATGTCTTTACTGTATACTCGTGTACTGACCATGAGGTTTAGTGAGGTCATGGATTTAAGCTCTTTCATTGACCTTGTATGGCACCGATTTTGACTTAGTAGCAGTCGGTTGGATTTGGGTGGTACGACTCAAATCCTCATGGCATAATAAAATACATAATCAGCCGTGTAGTATACTTTCTTAGGATCAATTACAAAAACATTGGATGAGGCCATGTTTGCTTATGCACATTATAGTTGGTAATATATATATATATATGTATGTGTTCTTCATATTCCTTTCATGATGATAAGATGTACCACAATCCATTTGTAATTTCTTACACTATTTAGTAATAATTATCTGCTTCATACATATCATTTAGCTAGATTTGCTTATCATAGTTGTAGCTTCACTTCTGATCTTTAATTACCTTATATATGTTAATGATAGTGTTGGTGGAGAATTATATCTCCCGCTGAGATTTGGTTCTCACCCTGTGGGTTCTCCACATCTTTTAGGTGGATGTGTAGAGGAGGTAGAGACCGCGCAGCTGAGGTAGAGCAACAACAAGAAGGACAATAGCTGATAAGGTTGGAAGTGCTTCTAGCCTTTTTGGTATAAAGTCCTAGATTCATACCTGTACACTTAGGTCTTTGGGATGGTTTTTGGGAGTGTTTGTAGTTATGTTAGTATCATGAGGTTTTTGGCATGTGTTCCTTTTGTTGTATAGTTTAGTAGATGTACGTGTATATGCATATGGAACAAATATCTCATGTAGCAGGTTGGTGACAAGACCTATAATGTAAGTACCTTATTTTACATGTTATGTGGTTTAGGAGTCCTGTGAGGACTCATATGTAAAGGTTTTTGCAACTTGGGTGCTTAATGATATCGCTTTTAATTTCCTACATTTTTTGGTAATCGGCTTTCTTAATGTTGTTTCCACATTTAGTTTTGAGTAATCTCGCTTTGTGTGGCATGGGGAATCACATGAAGTGTGAGATCAATCAATCCAAACCAAATGTATATGACAAAGATCAACAATGAAGCAAGTAAATAACCAAAAAAACAAGATTTATAGATGTTCAAAAAATTCCTAGTGTGGGGGCTTACATCCACTGACAGAGATGACTCTATTGATAGAGTGATTATAAAGATGATGATTATAGAAGAGAGAAGAAGAATCCAATCCCCTTTTACACTAAAAAACTAACTATGGAAGAAAATAGTTGCTTGGAGAGGATCTCTTGAGGTGTGAAACTATAAGGGAAACCCTAGGTCCGTCCATGGATTTAGCTATTTGAAAAATGACACTTCATGATGTTAGTTTGTTCCTCTTCATGTTTGGTACGAGTTGGTGGGTCTATTTATAAGAATAGGATCCCTGATCAAAGTCCCAAAGTCACCCTGATTTGTCTAGTCCACGATTACAGTCCATCATGGAATGTAAATTGCATTGTAGTCTAAAATACTGTACAGCTGGACCATATATTTATTTTTCTGACCATATTTAATGTTTATGTTTCTCTTGCCCAGATATGGCCCACAAGGACCGTATATGGTCAATTGGTTGACCATAAGTACACACGTAAAAATCCAAAACACATCACGATAAGGTCGAGGCTTGGTGTAGATATTCATTTCATCAAGGAAGCTTTTGTAAAAAGTTTAAGACACTCTCCCAATAGATTCTGATCAAGTTGGGAGCATTTTGTGGATATAAATCCCTCCACACATCATGGATGAAGGTACACTCTTTTATGACATGTAATCTAGTTTCACCAACGTTGTCACATCTCTCGTAGCTAGTCGTGTTTGAGACACCATAGAAAACATATCACTCTTTGTGGAAGTTTGTTTATGTAGGCATAGTCCCATTTACCTTCATTATGAAAAGCATTATCTTCCACGAGCATAATGTATGCTGGCTTAGGATTGAACACATCATGCTTCTACAAACTTTAATAACAACCATTTTCCACATACATGGGTTGGGGGAATGCATAGTCAATATTTCGAACACAATCCTCTTAGTGAAACAACTTTTCGAAAAATCAACATCCCAATAACCATCATGTATCACCATTGTGGCCACCTTCATGTCAACAATCTCAATAGGTATTTCTTTATTGAATAGAAGTGCAAGTTTAGTTCGATCTAATTCCTTGATCTTTCCAAAGATTAGTCTATGTATCACTTAGTACTACTCTCTTGGCACGATTCTTGACCATTGTTATTTGATTTTGAACATATCTCCACAGGCTTGATCCCATCTCCTTACACCGATTGCTATTTTTATAATTACATGCCATTCATTCTCTCCATCCGATATTCCTCTCAATAATTACATCCCATGTGCACTTCATGATCATACCTTCATTGTACTCCCTCACTGAGTACATTCCTAAGCCTCCCTTGTCTATGTGAGCCAATACCCTTTTCCAAGCCACTAGGATGGTTCTTGACCTTTCTTCGATTTTGATCTATATGAAGTTCCTTATCAACTGGTCAATTCTATCGTAGGTTGAGATTGGCAGTTTTGCAGAATGCATGATGTATGATGTTGAGGAATTCAACACTGACTTGGCTAAAGTGATACATCTAGATAAAGGCATAGTACGATGCATCCACCTATTGATTTTATTTTGTAGATTACTTATCAATCTTGTGTATATCTATTTGGAATTCCTTCCATGCACATTTTAAACACCCATATATTTGCCTATATTATTTGTTTGCGTTATTCTAGTTCTTCTATAGACTTGTCTTCTAAGAGATGTTGGTGTCACTCTTGAATAGAAGATACTTCATTTCTCTATTGCTAGGTTTTTCCTTGATGCTTGTTTAAATTTCTTCAGACAGTCCATCATCACTTTCCCTTGTCTCATGGATGCTTCCCCAAACAACAAGATATCATCAGCAAAACATACATGTGTGAATGATATCTTTTGTCTAGTAAAGACACCTAACTTCCAATTTTTGTTCTCCAACTCCAGTGTGATAGCCTAACTCAATCTGTTGGGGCATATAATGAAAATATAAGGTGACAATAGATCACCTTGTTAACTCCTCTAGTAGGTTTGAAATCATCCAAAACTTTGTTGTCCCAAATAATAGACGAACTCCTTTTGGTAATGACCTACATTAAAATATAAATAATGCCAGCAGGTGGAGCTATTTTCTTTAAAGTATATATGAAGAAATCCCCAACTCATGCGATCATAGGCTTTGGCCAGATCTAGTATTATTGTCGGAGTGTGATTCCTTGATTGTGTAACCTTCATAGAATGAGTAATCTCTTGGACTAGTACCACATTGCCAGTAATCTTCTGTCCATGTATAAAGCTCATCCACATAGGAACAATCCAATCATTTGGATAAGGCTTGAGCCTTACTATGATGATTTTAGATAATAGCTTGACACATACATTATTCAGTGAGATTGGTCTCAACTGGATACAAGTCTTTGGTTGAGAGTCCTTTGGAATGAGGATAACAGACGAATCAGTAACCCCATCTGCCAAATACACCCCCCTCAAATGACTTTTGAATAAGTTCACGATCGGCCCCTTCATTGTATGCCAATTAGTTTGTAAAAGTTTAGCATCAATGCCATCCAGACTAGGTGCTTTCAAAGGTGCCATAGCCTTCAAACAAATGAAGATCTCATCAACATCAGAAATCTTTTCCATCTCATTTAGTTGATGTTGATCCAGTCTAGGAAACCCCCCCGGTATAGTTTCTACTAGCATGAGTTCTCGACCCATGATCCCTTTTATGAGTGAAAAGATCCTTGAAGCAACCTTTGAGAGAAGCCTTTAAATTCAATATGATTTTCGATCCATTGCTCATTATATTTCTCAATCTGACAATTTTGTTTTGGTCTCTCTACATATTGACAAACACATGGAAGTACCCAATATTCCTATTGTCTAATTTTAACTAGTCACACTGAGATTTTTGTTGCCAAGTTAGATGCAATTTTTAAAATTATGGAACAAGTTGGAAGAAATATAGATATTTACATTTAAAATCACGACGTCATTTTTATGCATATCTATACCACGCATAGAAGAGTGTGGTGGAGTTGGATATATTTTTTTAAATTACAAGTTATTTTTATTTTATTTTATTTTAATAAAGCAAAATGGCATAGCCACGCGTTTATGCCTAGTGTAGATATAATCTTAAATGACGTCATGACGTCATAAAACGATCCACTAGAATAATTACCTAAAGGGGTTTTGAACACTGTTGGGCATTTGGTTTTGAATCGGAATTACCATTTGCTTACAAAACCAAAGTAGATGTTGACTGACAATACCAAATCAAGGGCGCAGTCGTACTTGTGAGAGAACCCCCAAAAGAAAGCTGAAAGCAGTACAGGGGAGTCCGGGATGTGCATGCAAACGGCAACAAGCAACGTGCTGTTGCGAACCAAACCCTCTTTCCACTATTAGTAACTCCTTCTAAACCGAGTCCCCATTGCTATAAAGTTTAGCCCGGCGGGTCGTATCTGGCAGAATCTTTCCGCTTCCGTAACCTCTGCGGGTTGTCGCAGTGGTGCATGTTAGGCATGAATTCGTCCAGTTCCAGGACGACGACTGGACTGCTGCAAGCTAGAAGAAGCCCGAACACGGGCTTTTTAGTAGGTAATAATTAATAACGAAGACGAACAGACCTAAAACATACCTTTGCCTTATTTGGTATGTAAACATGTTTCACTTACTAATTTTTGTTTGATTTAATTGAGATATTGTAAGAAAAAAAAATCGATCACGAGAGGACCGAAGTTGTTGGCCACAACAGAGTTGGCGCCTTTTCTTCCTGCTGATAAGAGACCAGCTTTAATTTCTGCGTTCAGGTACTTGATGATCGCTGTCTGTCATCCGTATTAGCTAGCTGGAGCTGGGCCAGGAAGAAGAAGAAACCACCACCTTCATAAACCCTCTCGCGCTGGTGCTCGCTCGCGGCGTCCCCTCATGGACCTGCAGGCGGTGCACGACGGCGCTGTGGCCCCGCCAATGGAGGATGCCATCCAGGCTCTGATCGATCACTTCGTGGGACCTTGCCTGCCCCACAAAGCTCTTTCTCGGGACAAACCCCCGACCCTCTCGAAGCAGGAGGCCGTCGGGAAGCAGGTGAGCGAGGTTGAGGGGTGATGGGTGACTACCGACCGCCACGCGCTCTTTGCCGCCCCTCTCTTTCTTATTGGGGAGCAGCATTATGGTTTTGGGCTTTTTACTACTTCGTTTCTTTCACCTCGCCTCGCCGGTTTTATCTTCTTAGATTTTAGGGTAAAGATTTCACACAAAAAGGGTAAAAACCTTTCCGTATTGTTCGCCATTGCATTCCGAAGGACATCATCGACTTGTGCGCCCACATGCAATTCTCGTTGCTGTTCCGTTATTTAGGATCATCATGCATTACTGTTTGGTTTCCCCACTCGAGAAAGGTCCCCCCCATTTTTTGTCCGTGTTTCCTCTCTTCTTACTGTTTTACTGTTCCAAGTACTGTTTCCCAGTTAACGCACCGTCTCACCCCTGTTTCCTCTGTTTCTCTCTTTTTCTTTTTTGCTTGTGGGATCTGGCGGCTGGCTCTCCGGAAGTTGCATGGCGTGGTGCTGCTCTACAACTACTTCCTCAGGAAACGGTTTCCTGATCTGCATTCCTTGGACTTCGCCTCCTTCTGCAAACAGGCCGTCGTCGCGAAGCCCAGCCTGTTGCCTTATTTGAGTCACATGCAGGAACCCGTTCAGAGTACAGTGGAAAACGGAGCTGAGTTGTCGGTGGCTGAGAAGATGGTCACGGATGCCTGCTCCATCTCTGTCTGGTTGGATGCCCTACGGAGCGCTCCTAAGATGAAGGGCTGGCCCGTCTCCAAAGTTGCGGTTCTTGTTGTCGACAACCCCAGGGAGAACTGCTACCTGCGGTTTGGGTCCGTCACGCAAGGTGTATGGTCTCTTGTTGAAAAGGACGTGCCTGCTTCTGAGAACAAGACCATATGTAGTGACGAATCTTTTCTTCAGAAACTAGCCTTTGGTGCCGTGAAGGAGAAAATAGGTGCGGGCATGTCCTATTTAAATATCCACTGCCTACTATTGCCATGTGAACCCATCTTCTAGATATTGCGGAGTTTATCATTTGTATCAACTATTGTTTGGTTTGCCTCTTCAACTGCTGTTCATATCCCCTTTAATTGCTACTACTCATGGATGGAACCCATCTTATTTATTTCTTTATGTTATGTTTGGTACGTAGTCAACGAGAGGGGGATGCCTTTCCTTTCACACTCATCAGGGTGCCAAGTGAAGGTGATGCTTGACGAATGGGACTTCTTGTAGAGAAGACCTGGTCCCTATGCACTTTTTAAGATAACCTAGAATCCTCTAGACATGAGTCTAGTGACTTGCAAGGGGTTCTGCTATATGTTGACCGACAACACACACTGCAAAAACGATTTTTGAACAAGTGATAGTTAGATAAACAAGTTCTCCAACTATCCTTCGGCAATTTTTCGGGTTCCATAAAGGTGTTGATGTTTGGAATTGAGCATGCTAGATTCCGGATGTATTTCCATTGAGAGAGATAGATGCTGCCTTTTGATCAAAGAACTTTGACTCCCAAGAAATATCATAGTTTCCCCATGTCCTTAGTATGAAATTGTAATTTGAGAGAAGCCTTTGATGTAGAAATCCATGCTGAGTCACTACCAGTGATGATGATATCATCAAGAACATATACTGCCACAATGACGATGCCAGAAGCAGTCTTGAAGAAGAAGAGATTGATTGGGCTATATAACCTCTAGCCTTTTTGAAAGGTAGAATAGCCAATGAAAACAATTTTAATCGAGCGTTGAACGAGTTTGTCTGTCTTAGGATTGAATTCGTGAACAAAGACAACACAACCAAAAATCCAAAGAGGAAAATGACATATTTTGTCTTTTGGAAAGACAATAGACATGGGATTTTGTTTTGAGGAACAGATTTATGGTTGGTGATTGATGAGGTAGCATGATGTGAGGATGGCTTCAGACCACTAGAATTTTGGCAGTTGAGCTTAAAAGAGAAGGGCTTGTTTGATGTCCCAACAAGCAATGATTTTTGCTTTCATCAACTCCAGTTTGTTGTGACGTGGTCACATGATCTTTGATGGATCATTCGTGTGTGAGACCAAAAATTTGACATAGAATGATAGAACTGGAGATATATTCGAAGGAGTGCGTTACACTTTGATGGGTGTATTAAAATGAAATTTAGTCATTTTATAAAAAGATTAAAATATAACAAACACCTCATCACGAGATTTCAACAGATATATCGACATCATTCTAGATAAGTCATTGAACAAACGTCACAAATTGAAATAAATTAGAATTTGTGGTACAAAAGGGACCAGTAATGTCCCTGACATCAAATATGTTTGACGAGCAAAGGTTTTATTGCATGGTAATTGAAATCTTATGGTACTTCCCTAGTTGACAAAAGTCACGTGGAAGACTTTTCTAACTAGATAATGTCAGACAAGCTGTTTGAGTTTCTCTAGAAATGGATGCCCGTGATGTTGGTGATGCCGAAGCGGTGAACATGTAAGCAGAGCAGAATGCTGATTGCTATCACCGAAGTAGTAAATGTTACTAGCTCTAAAAACAAACTAATTGTCTTCAAACTCTGAGACCGTCATTGTTGCTCCTCTGCTAAGGGGCGACAATGACTACCTCTTTTTTTGGGAGAGGAGGCGGTGCTCTGTTTGAAATTCTAAGGCTGGACGTAGGCTTATTGAATGTGCAATGACACCATGTGATACTTTTAGAGATTGGATTAACCAAAACAAGGATGTCGGGTGAAGTTGTACTAAAAGATTATAATTGTAAAGAATATCTATTTAAAGGATATTGGGGTAATATGCAGTTATCTGACTAATAGGTTGCTTGATGATGTCTCTATTTAATCAACAATGGTTAGAGGAACAGTGAACTATAAGAACATATGTAAATTCTACATCCTCTACTTATATTTGGGCTCGACCGATCTCCTTCCTCCTGCGGCTCAGAATAGTACATGCTGTCTCAATTTTGGGAGTTGAAACGGAGTTCTATTCGCTTAGCCTCAAACTAATGTACGATGATGTAATCATGCTCCAAGAATCAGCTTGTGTTTTTTACTTTTGATTTTTTCTTGGAGAGAGAGATTGAGAGGCTTTGTTTCTACCATTATATTTTTTGGGTTAGCCAAGTTGCAACTGTAGGAATTCTGGAGGGGAGAAAATGAAGTTTTATGTGTAACCTCCTAAACAGTTCCCTAGTTTGAGACGTGATTTATATTAAATTTTCCATCAATTACTTGTGGACTAGAGCTTTCATAATGTTTAATGATAGTGGAATTAGAAATGGAAATCGTCATGTGTGTTGCCTCGTTTGACACTAACTTCTCCTATTTCCATTAAACAAAGAGGTTATGTTAGCTGTAAAACCTTAAATGTAAACTTAATGTTGCTATAAACAGTGAACTGATTGGTACCTTTAGAAAGTTATCTAATTCATTTTGGGGGGGTCATGGCTCCCACATATCCCTTAGTAGATCCTCCCTTGATTGACAAGTGACATAAGATACATAAACATTCAAATGAGAAATACAAAAGCAACTCCAAAAAAAAAAGAAACATAAAAGCAAATTTTGTTTAGTGTTTTTAAAAAGTATATAAATGTCTTACCAAAAAAATTTATATAAAATGTACATTATGCATGCTATTTTATAGCTGGTAAGCCTGGTAGTATACTAATGAGCTCAGCAAAATGCAAAAAAGAACACTATTCTACTGAATATGTGAGTAGAACTTTGAAATTAATAACTGAAAGCACCACAAGTTAGGTGTTAAGTCCCAAGATCTGCAATCTTACTCACTCTATAGGTAAGAAAAGAAAGAAAGCTTGCAGCATTAAAGAGAAAGTAATACACTAATGGGATTAATTCATGAAAGTTATGAAATAAATAGTTACTTGTATTGTTAACCTATGAATGAGAAAAAAATCATGTTTCAAAGATATTTTTATAGAAGTTGTGGAATGTTGCAACAATTTATTAAGGAAACTTCTTGCTCACTTATTTAAGCTCGACCCTCCGTCCAGATTCACAAATGTATTGAGAGTTCCTGGTGGATCAAAGTTGTAGTGATGGAAAAGAGAGTTTATAGCTCTGGAAGACAGTTTGGTTCTAACTTCTAAACCTCTATCACTTAGAGGTAGATGGGTGCTTTCTAGAGTGGCCCTGAAGCCCTTCCCTTAAATATAATAGCTGTAATCAATATCTGAGCTAAGATTAATCAAAAGTTGGAAAAAATTCGATGAATTTCTTCATGGGGGGGGGGGGGTCTTTTACATAGTTACTAGGACGAAGCAAGGTGATATCTATTGTTATATGCTTTGTGCAATTTATGCTGTAGACTTGTCTTATTCCTTTGCCTTTTTAATCCCATATCTATTTTTTCTGTTTTTCACGACTCTCTTATCCTATAAAAGAGAGTGCCTTGTAATTGTTTTAGACACATCAAATAAACATTGCTTTATTTACATGGTATCAGCCGATTATGATCCGCCCCAACCTCTCCACCTTTTCCCCTCCTTAACCCTAACCCTACTCTTACCTCCTGCCCGCAACCCCCCTTTCTCTCCTACGTGTCGCAGCCCACCCCCTCCTTCCCTCCAAGCTGTTTCCGCCCCTTCCCCCTTCCCCGCTTGCTACTGCCCACCCCACCCCTCCCTCCCTTTCCCTGTCTCCAACCCCACCTCTCTTACCTCCTATCTGCTGCTACCCACCACCCTTTCCCCTTTTCACTACTGCCAACCGTTGCCAGCACCCCCTCCTTGCTTCCATCTACGTAAACCCCTTCCTATGCACCCCCTCTCTCCCTCTCCCTCTTCTCCTTTCCACCACTAACCAGCTGCCAACTCCTTTCCCGACGTCCCTCTAACTCCCTCCATCTCTTTCTCCACCTCCATTCATCCCTCCTATATCCTTCTACAAATAGCTTGTTGATGCGGTGTAGGATTCTCTTTCCTTTTTCTTCTGCCCCTATATGGGTTCATATACGAAGATGATCTTCGTTCTCTGCCTAAGCCACGTGGTGGTTTAAAAATCTCACAAGTTTCTCACTTCGTCCTCTACGTACTATGACCTCTTCTGAGACTGATGATCCACCACAAGATGATGGTAATACTACTACCTCTATTCCAGTTTCTGATTCTGACATTTCTATTGCATCATGAAAAGGACAACAATATATCTCAATATGTTTCTACAGACCATATAAATGCTTCCATGGCTCAATTTACTGTTGCTTTATCTGCTATTTCTATTCCAAAGAACGTTCAAGAGGCACTCCTACATCTTGGATACATGCTATGGATAAGGAGATGGATGCTCTTCAATCCCGTGGGACATGGGAACTTGTTGATCTCTCTAGAGGTAGCAATGCTGTTGGATGTCGCTAGGTGGATATTGTTAAATATGATGGTTAAAAGTCTGAAGGCTAGACTGGTTGCTAAAGGGATACACACAAGAATCTGAGTTTTATTACTTTGAAACTTTTTCTCCTATTGCTCGTCTTAATTTTGTACACATTCTTATCTCTGTTGCCATTAATCAAGGATGGTAATTGCATCGGATGGATGTCAAGGAACGCCTTTCTATATGGTGATTTGTAGGAGACTATCAATATGTCACAACCTCCAGGTTATGTTGCTCAGGGGGAGTATTCTGGAAAAGTTTGCGTTCTTAAGAAGACTATTTATGGCCTCAAGTAGAGCCCCTGAGCATGGTTTGACAAATTCTGCCATATTCTGCACAATTTAATTACACACGGTCTCAGTGTGATCATTCTCTATTTATCTAGACCGCTACTTCTGAAATTATTATTCTCATTGTATATGTGGATGATATTATTTTGTCTGGTAGTGATGACATAGGGATTGCTGATACAAAGAAATTATTTATGAAGCACTTTGTAATCAAAGACCTGGACGTCTTCAATATTTTCTTGCCATTGAGGTAGCACACAACAAAAATGGAGTATCTCTATCGTCGAGGAATTATACTCTAGACTTATTGACGGAAATTGGAATGTTGGGTTGTCGACATGCTGTCTCACCTATGGATCAAGCACAAATCTATGGGCCGAGTCTACTCAACCCTTAGAAGATAAATATTGCTACAAGTGACTAGTTGGTAAACTTTTGTATCACTGTTACTAGCCCAGATATATGCTTTACTGTGGGAGTCCTTAATTAGTTTATGGATTGCCTTAGGCAGTGTCACCGGGAGGCAACATGTTATGTCCTGAAATATTTGAAGAATGCACATGGACAGAGATTGTTTTATAAAAGAAATGGACACATTAATGCAACTAGATATTCTGATGCTGATTATGCAGGGTGTAAGTATGACAAGAGATCCACTTCTGGTTACTGTACCTTAGTAGGAGGTAATCTAGTTACTTGGCGAAGTAAGAAACAAAATGTTGTTGCTAAATCTAGTGTAGAGTTTGAATATTGTGCAATGACACATACTACTAGTGAGCTGTTATGGATAAAATCCATTCTTGCAGACTTCGGATTTCCTATCACTTATGCTATCCCGATGTATTGTGATAATCGTGCTATCACTTAGTAACCCTGTCTTCCATGAAAGAACCAAGCATATTGAAGTTGACTGCCATTTTCTCCGAAGTACTGTATTGGATAAGAAAATTGCTACTCCTTTTTTGCCATCAGATGAGAACACTGCATATATATTTACTAAGCCTCTCTCTGGCAAGAGACTTGAGAAACTGTGCTGCAAGCAAGGAGTGAAATTTCCACGAAATCGGCAAAATTTTGCTCGAAATTTCGATTTCGACGCCATCTGTTACAAAATCATGTGGCTGTACCGCCATGTCGAAATCTGCGAAATTTTTTTCCCAGTTTTGAAGTTTTTCCAGGAAACAGTAAAGTTCACTTATCTCCCACATCAAGGACCCCCACCTATATCCATATCAAATTTGATTGCATAAAATGATGCGTTTAGGTGTAGAGATCACGCCTGTAAAATTTCATAAATTAATTCACTCATTTTGGCGTCGAAACGGGCACGGTCGCATCGATCGAAATTTTCGTCGGAATTTCAAAATTTTTGGTTTTTATGCTGTCGAAACGACATCGAAATCGGATACCTCGTTCCTTGGCTGCAAGTTGGTTATGATTGGCATCTATGCTCCAACCTGAGGGAGAGTATTGAGATATATTGCTGTCTTTTATTTCCTGTTTTAAGTCTTTCTTACTTAAGTATCCTGTAAAATGGCCTTTGTATAGGAGGCCTATTAGGGTTTTTCTATTTGTTTCCCTGTACAACCTCCTATTTATAGGAGATAGTTTTTCCTTTTCTAAATATAGCTAGGCGGCACACTTCCACAGGACTAAAAAGGGAGTGTCACATAGAGGTAAATACATGAAGAGAGCAAAAAAAAGGAAAAAAAATACATGTCTCAACACTATTAGTGTAAAATTAGTAATAGAAAACTAATACACCTTGACTATTATATGAACTTGAAGAAAAATGATAACATTGTTAAGTTAATCAACTTCAACAACCATTATTATGTTTGCTGTCAAGGAGGGTTTTCATGGTCTTAGATGGGGTAAAGCGCAGATTAAGTTGTCATGAGGACCATAGTAATGTAGACTAAGTGCTTTGTCCTCTACATCAACAAGGAAACCCACAACTTGAATTTAAAAAATGCTAACTGTTTGTTCTTCAAAACTAAATAAAAATACGATACAATCCACACAACTATTCCATTGATTATGCTACTCAATCGTAGTCTATAGGTCTTTTGCTAATTTCAGGAAAGTAACATGATAAATCAATCATGAAATACTTATTTCATATTTGTTATCTTTATTCTATGGTTTAAACTCTGAATAAGTGCAAAAAAAGAAAATGCAAACATATTTGATTTTGTAAAGCTCTGCCTTAAACTCTATATTTTAATACAGAAAATAAAGAAAAGATCAAGGTTTTTACATGTAGAAATATATAATTGTACTATACGTTTTTCTATCCCTGTTATATTTATGTATAATTTCTAAGATTTCATTATGCTGTATGTGATTTGCTGTGAAAAACTGAATTTGAACAACCTAACTGGTCACACTTCTTATTCGAGATTGATGGTGTCATTGTCAGGAGTTAATGAGGCTGATTTGACCATTGCTGAAAGAAGCCTGTCATATTCTTTAAGTCAGGAGAAGAGTGCTACTCAGTTCTATATAATGCATCGTACTGGAACTGGAGGAATTGCCTACTCGGATTTCAAGCCAATACCAATTAAATTTGTGGCTGCCAGGTGCTTGATCATGGATTATACTATTCTATGTAATTATATACTGCTTCTTGTTTCTTTGCATGGACTTGGGACATTTCTATTTAGCTAACTTTGAATAAATCAGTCTCATTGATACCTTTGCGGCTATAGTTTAATCAACCTCGAGATTGGAATTTCTTGTTAATTAATGAAATATTTTTAAATGTTAATTCAGATAAATGAAAAGCTCGTAATGATTTGGTATCTAACTTGCAGTTTGCAAAGTCCTGTTGTCATAGATGATCCTCCTGTTGTGACACCTGCAGCAGAGCATTTTCATTTGCTACCATATTTGGATATGTTGTTGTCATGGTTTTCAAGGTAATCTCCCCATGCTTTACTTGCAGTTGATTATGTGCTTGGAGCTTATCATGCAATAACTGGTGCAGGCCTTTCTCAGATATAGTTCCCAGGCCGAGTGAGACAAATTCAAATGCTCACAATGCTGAACAGAACTCGGAAAGAGTACCCTCAAAACAGCCCACAGAAAATCTTCTTATGGCTCATATACATGAACCTATAGGAAGTGTGAATGGTGGCAATAAAATCTCTGTCAAAGAGGATAGCATAAGCAAGAGCCGCAATGAAGTATGTCCTGCCAGTCCTCAGAATAAGCCGGTTGGAAATGACGATCACATCAATAAAGATATTCGGTTGACCTTGCACAATACACCTGTGAAAGCAGAAGATGCCGAGAAAGAGGTCCCTCACAGAAATGATTCTTATTCTTGCACCATAAATATGAAAAAAGTTGGAAAAACTTCAAAGAAGATCAGTGATAAGTTGTCTTGTAAGGTGTTGAAACCTTCACCTAATAGCCACAATGAGAACAATGTCACAACTGATATATTTGCCAAAAGAAAAGTTCTTCGTGGAAAGGCTGCTACTCTGAATGATATTCTCTCTGATAAGACTAGTCCTGTGAAGATCTCTGAAAGAAAGGTATACCGTAAGATGAATAGTAATTGCGAGCTCTTTTTGTGGTTATTTCTTATATTATGCAGTAACAATTGTTTATAATTTCTATCTTATGCTACTTTATTATCACAGATAATCTAATTATTTCTTCCATGATTTCATAATAAAAAAAAAACTATCTAAATGCGGGAACAGGGGGAAAAGGCTTGACAATTGTGAAAAAGCAAGCTGACAGCGTGACATTTCTATCTATAGTCCATTCAAACTAGCAGCTCTTTATTCTCCCTATCTTGTCTCAACTGTCCTGACTCATTGGCCCCAGCTGTATGCAGGAATTTGTTCCTCACAACTTGAAGGCCGAGCTCCACCCATGAACGAACTGTATGGCTTAGATCGACTAGCATGAGCACATGGAATATTCTCAAGTATACTTAGTATGCTCTTAACTCCCATAAGAGTAGTAGTATTGTTTGGGAAATCATCTGCATCTATATGGATCCTTCTTCTATCTGTGGGAACTCGCCGATTTATAAACCATCCTGGAAGACTGGCGTGCATGTCCTTTAGAGAGCACTCCACACACGGTAGTGGGATGGGGTTGGGAATCTTAATGCAGTGTGGTTTAATATAGATACATTATTACATCAATCCCACTTTTTTTTATCTTTTAAGAGGTGACTGGCTGTAAATTTCCCTTTGTTCCTTCAATTCTTAAGATCTACCTCTATGACACTCACAGCCTTCATTACTCATTAGCAGGTATAAAGCTTATACTAGAAAGATATCATACCTTGATACTCTCACCTTGATATTTCCTTGCACTTTGTAAATATGCCAGTTTATTTACAAACCATAACTGATAAATCATGGCCCAAACTGACAGATGTTACTGTAACAAAAGTACTGTTTTAATGTTGGGACTGTACTAGGATTATGGCTATTTACTGTGGACGGAGTCTCTACAATAACCTTGTTTTAGACTTCAACTCCTTTGTTAACACAAACTTAGTCAAGGGCAGAAACAGAAAGCAAAGTGTATTTCTCAATTTGATGTTGAATCTAAGTCTTGAACTACGGCATATGAACATGTGAGCATGGTGGGTTGGAGTCCAGACTTTGGAGTTCCGCACTTGAGAATTGATACTACTCTTTCACTCCCTAGCCTATGTATTATGGTAATATAATAACTAATTTCCATACTTGTGGAGTCCAGACTTTGGAGTTCCGTACTTGAGAACTGGTACTAATCTTTCACTCCCTAGCCTATGTATTATGATAATACAATAACTAATTTTCATTCTTGTCATCCTATATGTGGAGCACAATAAGCATATTATGGTGTGGTGCTTCACATTAACTGCCACTTTATTCATTAATCTTTCTAAGATATCAGATCAACACTCTTAACCTCTTTTTTCAGCATCTATTATATTTCTTAAAGCACTCGTAACATATGTAAGCTATTCTTTCCATGTTGATTGTGCACCATCTAAAATCTATAATTCTAAGGAAAGGCTAGATTTATACATTCCCACACATAGATCCCTACCCGACCCTGCCCCACTTATATTCATGGGCGTCCCAAGGGGTAAGTCTGTAGGCCCTCACATCCCTATGGAAACCTGTTGTAAAGAGGTAGGCAAATTAAGGAGTTGTACAGATGGATCATCAACACAAATCTCATTGTGAATTGAGGTGCCGCAATGCAACATGCAATGCAGCGTGTGAGAGGCAACATGCCTTCTCTCTTTTTATTAATAAGAGAAGTTGGAGAATTTATATAGAGGTCCAGCAGGATATATAAATTAAAAAATAGAATAAATAGCTGAATATATATGAAATATATTAACACTCCCCCTCAAGCTGGAGTGTACACATCGTGTAGACCCAGCTTGTTGCAAAAATTCTAAAATGCTGCTAGACTCAATGGCTTTGTAAAAACATCTGCAAGTTGATCTTCAGACTTGACATGCAGAGTCACAACAGTCCCATTCTTGATCTGATCTCTAATAAAGTGGCAATCAACCTCTATGTGCTTAGTACGTTCATGGAAGACTGGGTTCTTGGCAATGTAGATGACCGCTTGATTGTCACATCTGAGTTCTATAGGAGACAAAATAGGAATCTTTAATTCAGAAAGAACATATTGAACCCATTGCAACTCACAACATGCATGTGCCATTGCTATACTCAGCTTCCGTGCGAGATCTTGCCACAACATTTTGCTTTTTGCTTTTCCAGGTAATAAGGTGATTTCTCAGAAATGTGCAATATCCAAACGTAGACCTCCTGTCATTCATATTACCAACCCAATCTGCGTCTGCATAACCAGTAAGAGAAAGTGTAGATACAGGAGTCTTCAGCCTAGAATAGGTGATTCCCTTACCAGGTGCACCTTTTAGATATCTCAGAATACGACAGACTGATGTCCAATGAGACTGTTGTGGTGAGCTAATATGCTGACTCACCACTCCAACAAAAGAAATGTCAGGAGTGTGACTGTCAGATTTATCAATTTACCCATAATTTTCCTGTAATATCCTGGATCTGGATAATCAGTATCATCAGTCATCTCCTTCACATGATAGTCCATAGGAGTAGACACAGTCTTGGACTCACTCATACCTGTTTCTTGTAGTAAATCCAATACATATTTTCTCTGAGACAAATTGGTACCTGCATGGGATCTAAGTACTTTGATGCCCAGAAAGTATCTCAGTTTTCCCAGATCCTTTGTATGAAAGTGCCCCTGCAAGCCTTCTTTCACACGAGATATGCCTATGGAATCACTTCCAGTGATAACAATATCATCAACATACACAACGATAATAATAGATCCACCTGAAGAAGTAGAATAAAATTAGGAGTAATCAGTAACAGAAAGAGAAAAGCCCATCTTTAGCACAACATCACTGAACTTGTCAAACCAAGCTCTAGGAGATTGTTTCAATCCATAGATGGCTTTCTTCAATCTACACACCTTCTGACACTCCCCCTAAGCAGCAAAACTAGGTGGTTGCTCCATGTATACCTCCTCTTGTAGATCACCATGAAAAAAAGCATTCTTGACATCGAGCTGAAATAGAGGCTAGTCAAATGTAGTAACTAGAGAAATAAGAATACACAGAATTCAGACGAGCCACTGGTGAAAAGGTCTCAAAGAAATCAACCCCATATGTCTGAGTGTACCCCTTTGCCACCAGTCTAGCTTTCAATCTCTCCACAAAACCATCTGGATTATGTTTTACTGTATATACCCATATGCATCCCACAACATTTTTATCTGGAGGTAAGTCAGCAAGTTCCCATGTGTTGTTCTGTAAAAGAGTAGACATTTCAACATGCATAGCCTGTTTCTAGCCAATATCCTTCATAGCATCAAGATGATTTCTTGGAATGACCATAGAATCAATCCCAAGAGCAAATGAGCGGGCCTGCTGAGATAATTTGGACAAACAACACACATTTGCAATAGGATGCCGAATAGTACAGGAACAGGTACCTTTGCGAACAATAATGGGAACATCAAGGTCAGATGGTTCTTCAGGAATCCCTTGAGTAGAGGAATATGGGGAGGGCTCAGAGACTGGAGTCACTACCTCCTCTGGATCTTGTCTGCCTCGTCTGCTCTAAACATGTGAATATTGCTGAATTAGTGGACCATCTACTGGATGCTCTTCCTGAATTATAGTATAGTCAGGAATGATAGGTGGCACTCTCTCACTAGCATCTAATGGTGGCACTGTCTCACATAATTGCTCCCCCTTACTGAGAACACTAGAGAAATATGGAGTAGATTCATGAAATGTCACATCCCTAGACACAAACATACGTCGGAGACTTGGACAATAACACTTGTACCCTTTGCTAGTGTTGGAGTACCCAAGAAAGAGAGTCCTAATTGATCTAGGAGATAACTTATCATCCTTAGGATCAAAACTGTGGACAAAGGAAGTACAACCAAACACTCTAAGGGAAATAAGGAAAGGTTGATCTTTGGGACGTAAGACAGAGAAAGGAGTACGTCCTTGAAGCACAAAAGATGGTTGCTTGTTGATAATGAAACAAGCAGTAAGTAAAGCGTCAAACCAGAATCGTTTAGGAACATTAGATTGAAACATGATTGTCCTGGTAATATGAAGAAGATGACGATTTTTCCTCTCTGCTACCCCATTCTGCTGAGGGGTGTGAGGACAGGATGTACGATGTATCATCCAAACAGAACTACAAAAATCAGCCATAGCATTTTGAACATACTCCAAGGCATTATTAGATTGATGAACTTTAATATTGCAATCAAATTGAACTTTTATTTCTTGATGAAAATGTTTGACAGTAGATAGCACAGACTCTCAACTTTTCAACAAATAAATCCAAGTCATACATGAAAAGTCATCCACAAAGGAAATAAAATAACAAAAACCATTATAGCTATGATCTTTTACAGGACCCCAAACATCACTGTGAACCAACTCAAAAGGACAAGACACCCGTTTATTGACACGACAGGGATAAGACATCCTATGATGTTTCCCCAGTTGACAGGATTGACACTCTAGAGACGATACTTGAGACAATTCTGGTTCTAACTTCCTCAGGCTCTCTAATGAAGGATGTCCATATCTGTAGTGCCACAGTAAGGGAGAACCACTCAACATGACAACTGGAGCAGGAGCAGATACTTGACGAGGCAAACTGTCACCGTGGAAGAGGTACATATCACCTTTCCTAGGCCCCTCCACCAATCGTCCTCATACTCTTGAGATCCTGTAATACAAGAAGGTCCAAATGTTACCGTACATTTCACGGTATCAATCAATTTAGCAACAGACAGAAGATTAAAAGGAAATGCAGGCACATAATGTACGGATTTAAGATCAATCTCAGGAGTCAGAGAAACAGATCCACTGGCTAACACTCTCCTCACTGAACCATCTGCCATTATTACAGATTTGTGAGGAATATGTGAGTCAATGGAATGTAGTCTCCTCATACCAGTCATATGCTGTGACGCTCTAGAGTCAACAACCCATGATGAAGTAGAACCAGAAGCCAATAAAGAGGTAGCCTGATTACCAGTGGTGGACGGCAAGTTGGCTGAAGACGATGATCCCAAACTTAGATGCTGGGTAGCCAGAATAAATCTATCATATTCCTCCTTGGTGAGTGTGATGCTAGAAGAACCATAACTCAAAGCAGGAGGCTCAGTAGACTCAATAGTGGTAGCATAGTTTGCTGCTCCCACAGGTGGGGCAGCAGGTCGACCGTGCTTCTTCCAGCACTTCTCAATTGTGTGTCCAGGTTTGTCACAGAAAGTGCACTTAGGGTGAGTTCCACGTCCTCGGCCCATACCTGTCCGTCCTCCTCTCACTGCAACAACTACAGAAGCATGAGAATCTCCCGGAGATGAGATTGCGGTAGGATCAACAGGTTCAAAATTTGTCTGTAAAATCCTTGAATAAGCCTTTTCGAAGCTGGGAAGTTTATCCGAAGCTAGGATGACGCTGCGGGCTGAACTGCACAAAGAACTCAGACCAGACAAGAATTTTGTTGTAATCAAATCATCTCTGTCTTTGACTTGCTCCTGGAAAACCACTGGATGGTAGAAACTCAACTCTTGTACAATACCTTGGATCACTCCAAAGTATTCTTCTAAAGGTCTGTCTCCCTGTCGTTCTGCAAAAAGACCGTCATATATCATGAACTGACGAAGCACATTCTTCTCTTGTAAATAATGTTTCTTTACTGCATCCCAGATCTCTTTGGCAGTAGTGTAAAACATGAACCTCGTGGCAATCCCAGGTTCCATGCTCCCCCACAACCAGGTCTTCACCAGACTATTATGGTGCTTCCATTCAGCATAGCCTTTGTCAGTTGACGCAGGAGGATCAGAATCAACGTGTCTCGCCTTGTCGTGTGACTCCAACACTGTATGGTCAACATTCATCCATAAGAGATAATTCTTCCTGTTCAGCTTGATGGAGGGGATAGGTGACATCGCACTGTAGATGGTAGATGCCTTGGTGTCCTCCATGATTTAACGAGAAGAAGAGTGACAGATTGATACACGTCACAAGAAGATTTGAGTGACGGAGAAATACACGTCACATCACAGAATCAGATGCGTATCTGACACATCCACAACCCCCAACTGAAATTCCCTAATCACACATGGAGGAGATGTGATTAGGAATTTCCTACGTACTAACGGACCCTTCGGTTTGGGATTTAGAAATCCATTGGATCAACCGAAGAACCCGACGATCCAGAGAGAGAGGAGGGGGATTGCGGCTACCGTGCCTGGCCTGAGAGGCGGCTGCTGCGCCCGCCTTGGGCCGGCGGCGGCTGTCCTCCCCTGCTGCGGCGGCGCGACGTCCTGGGTTGGCTGGCGGCCGGCCGACTGGCAGCTGCTGCAGCCGGCGACATCCGCTGTGGCTGCTCCTGGTTGGCGGCGGTTGCCTGCCTTTGGCGCTGCTGACGGCGGCACTGGGCGGCAGCGTTGGGGCTGCTGGCGGCTGGGTAGGGTTAGGTTAGGATCTTTGCTCTGGTACCATGTGAACTGAGGTGCCACAATGCAACATGCAATGCAGCGTGTGAGAGGCAATAGACCTTCTCCCCTTTATTAATAAGAGAAGTTGGAGAATTTACATAGAGGTCCAACAGGATATATAAATTACAAAATAGAATAAATAGCTGAATATATATGAAATATATTAACACTCATAATGCGTCAATTGACTTTAGAAGGAGCATGACCTAAGCCCGCCCCACTAGCACCAAAATCAATTCACTGCTCTGCCATACCCTTATTGGCACACACATATATTCATCTCTATGCTTTAATTGGTTGAGGATAATTGCTTATCTGGCACTCGTATAGTTTTATCCTGTGGCACATTCTATCTCTCCTAGTCTAGTGCCATATTGGGTATAAGGGTAGTGGTATGACCGCCTCCTATATAAGCATGTGTATGCAATAACTTTACAGTCAAGTAACAAGCTCTTCTCTCACCCTTCTGCATGGTATCATATTTGATCCCCCTTGGCTTTCTCCCTCTCCTACTTGCCTTCCAAGGCAAGATGCTTCCCTACCCCCCTTTTTTGCTCTCTATCCCCTCCCCTAGGCCGTTAACACACTCCTGGCTCAACTCCCCCTGCCCACGTGTCCTCCTAACTCCCCCATCCCCACTCCCCCAATCCCTTATCTTGCTCCCATCTAGCTGCAACTTAATTTCATCATTCACAACCAAACAAACTTGGGATTATCCATATAAGATGCACTACACCAAGGGAAAAACCTCTTGAATCTTAGAGTTACACGAAATGCAACAACTTGTGACTTTATCAATGACATCTTATATGCCTCTCAGTATGACATCTTCAAGGTCTTTGAGTGAGAAATGAACATTCTTAATCCTCTCACTAGTGACTCACAGGTTTACATCAACAGTGCGGTTACATTCAACCTGTTCAGTTCTTGGCTTCTGTTCCATCTACTTATGAGCCCATCCAATAATAGATCCTTGGGTCAGATACCTTATTAGCGCTTCAAGAAGTTCATAGCCGCCATGCTTGGCTCACCTCGGCTACTTTCTCTAAAATTACAAATGTCTATGCCCTAGCAATCCCAATCTTCTTGAGGGTGTGGGCGGGGTTGTGGTTGTGAGTTCTGTAGCTATTCATTTGCATACACCTCACAAAGTTACTGCAACTTTTACTGCCAGACAAATCACACCAAAGAAAAATACATGGAGAAACATGACAATACCGATTAGGCCAACAAGTGACAATTGTTGAGACGAAGACTGATGCTGCTCCATCCTCTGACCTGGTTATTCTCAGCAAGTCCGAACTCTGACCAACTTTTAAAAGCACATATGGCTTTTTCTTTTGCATCCCAGGCAACCAATTCTAAAAAATTAGGTGATGATACTTGCACGCATGGTGCATAACTTTTACTTTGTGTCGACTTTGCCAGATGTGGAAGTGGAAGTTATAAGGAAGTTTAGAAGCAAACTTCAATAAAACTTTGATGCATTTATTGGAGTAAAGTAATGTGAATTCAATGGAAACTTTGATGCATTGTTTGGAGGATAGTAATGTGAATTCAGTGAAAACTTTGATTGCAAACTTCTAATCATGCTACAAGTCTAACTTATATTGTGTTAATATAGCACAAAATCGCAACTCGTGGGCCTTTAGGTAGATAGGATAATAGACAATGCATCAACATTTGTTATCTAATTTGAAAATTAACTGAAATGAAGACGAAAGTTAAAAATATGTGAATCATTATATCTAAGGTTTATGTTGCTTGATCTAAGATAAATCTAGTTGGATTGAGCAAAAATGAATAAAATCCGGCTAGTATATGAATAATTAGATCCAGACAATAGTTAATTTATGAATAATAGACAGAGACTTTAGAATATAAAGAGAAATGATAGAATGGATAGAGTCTAGTAGAGAATCTGTAGATATCAAGAGTTCAAGACTCTCTAAGAGCCTTTCAGATTGCTAAGGCTCCAAGTTTCAGATGCATGGGATATCTGTAGGCAACAACTGCTGTTGGAATCCAACTTAAGGCACTCCCATGCAAGAAAATTTAGCTACATGCCATTCAGTAGAATTGTCTAGGCCCATTTCAACTTAAGATCGACTTCGCAAACTTCGGTGAAAAGTCAACAACTTTGTCGACATTCAAACAAAACACAACAGTGTTAGACCGACTTCATTAAAGTCCACCAAATGTCTGTTCGACATGAGACCAACTCGAAGTATAATAGCATCAACTTCGCCATGCCTTGACATTGACAAAATAGACAAATTTTCGACAAGCATCGCTGAAGCTTAGATCCATGCTTGGATGCATACTTCTACTCATATCCTAGCCTAGATTTTGGATTCATCCATGTTTTCAACTCTGAAGTATTCTTGTCATCCCTTAGTATGCTTGGCTCATGGGTTGACCTAAGCTGTAATTGGCATTAGAACAGTTACCTAAACCTCATTTCCACTCACCTATGTTTAGTTGCTCCTAAGTTTTATTTTAATCTTGCATATGTTAGCAAGATTATGAAGTCTATGAATTGCAGTACAACTAGTAGAAAGACGATTGATGGGGAATACTTAAGAAACCATGGCCTCTACTATTTGTGACTCTTCTACGACTTCTCTTATCGTCACCTCTGTCCCACCCACTTGACGGCATCAATGCTAGGGCCATCCTTTAATAGAGGAGATGGTGTTTCAACTACCTGATATCACCGGTTCTGGTCTTGAGTGTCAAACCTGCCAACTGAGTATACATCATCACTCTATGTTCCCTTCTTGGATGGTCTGTCTTAGTTCTTATCTTTGAGTCCTTGTCGTGTGTCAACTTACACTCGTATGTGCTATTTTGTGAGTTTCATAGATGAAGGGTCTTGGTGCTAAGATGATTTATCTCCTAAAAAATGATTTGAAGTTCTCACTGTGTTTGAAACTTTCATGAATGAGATAGCTGATTAATTTTCTATGCTTGTAAAAAGTGTTCAAACTAACAAAACATTAGAATTTTTGCAACACTGGTCTCATGCTTTTGGGTACCTCTCAAGGAATTATTTATTAAGCAGAACTACCTTATCCCCCTAAACATAATTGTGTTGCCAATGAAAAAATCCCCATCTTCTTGATGTTCACAATCTGTTGCTTGAGATGGATGTTCCTAAATCGTACTAGCTAGACACTTTGCTCACTGCTAAACATTTAATCAATTATATGCTTTTTGCTTTTATCAATAACATTATACCCTATACTCATCTATATCCTCATGAGCCGATTTCTTCTCTTCCATCTAAGGTTTTTGGTTGTCTATTTTATGCGCAACTATCGACCTGGCCTCAACAAATCATCTCTCACTCTACATAGTGTTGTATTATTGGCTACTCTCACGAGCAAAAGGGGTACCGTTGTTTTGATGTAGTTTTTCAATGAATATGCGTCAATGCATGTCTTTTTTTGATAAATCCCCTATCTTTCCTCCCGTGAATATTAGTCTTTATCCTCGACCATTGATAATTCTATATTTCATGACTAACCACCTTCCTCCACCATACCACCTACTGTCCGTTTGTATCTTCACAAGAAGTGGACCAAACTGCCTGCACTTTCTGTGAGAACCCGTTACACTAAATGAGATTACTCAAAATATAAAACACAATCAATCACTAATTAATCACATACCCAAAAATATGGGTAAATTAAAACCAATTTCAACATCAGCACCCGCTCAAAAACATTTGCATAAGAGCCCAACATCTTTCTTGTATCCATACTATGCCAAGAATTTGATACAAATTATTCTATCACCTTAGCCACAACATATATACACAGGATAATAATATTTGTATATGCCACACAAACAAGCATTAACATGCTAACAAAAGTTCAATTTATTTAAAACACCATATACAAACTATTCCTGCCCGGACCTGAGAGTACAAGGACGACTCTATGACACACTAGACATCTAATCATCTTTCTCAAAGATTCATTACTATAGCTCATTTTTACTTCCATGATTCTGTTATCATCATTGCCGATTATCTAAAAAAATGTGGCGAACCACAAGGGTGAGACCCATGTCCCAGCAAGAGATATAACCTCCAACAACGCTTATTGATTACAACATTTTAAATAGTAGATAACTAAGCAGTTGGAGTATTTAATAATCAATTGAACAGATTGAACAGTTCAAGTATACTAAACAGATTAAGCAAATCATTTTAGCAACAAGTATGATCATCAATGCATATATAGATAACAAATAAATCCATTTCTTTGGATAGATATCTACTCAAATATCATCAAATTGCATCTAATAACAGTCATTATCATTAATCTGACTATCATCATATTCCTTGCTAACAGTACAAGCAATCTAGTTGCATAAGCATCCATGACATCATGAATATGTCTAGTAACATAACATGGCTATCAATATTGACATCTCAAATAAAGAGAACAAATTTATATCATAAGTAGAACTAATATCATAACACAATGAACTACATAGGCATGATTAGCAGTTTAAGCATTTCTAATTACCTAGGCATGGCTAGCAATATTAAACATAGTTAGCAGCAACATCTTAACAATCAGTGTCAGTATATTTGACAACATAAGCATGTTTATAACATGAGCATAACTACAACATAAGCATATCTATTATCTCTTATTGTACTATACATGATCTCAGTGAAAATAAAGCAAACAAGGGTTATCATCCAATGTGAAGCGTTGTGTATAACCCTAAACAGATATGCTACACGGCTGTCTTACATCTTTTATTATGCCCTGAGGAATTTGAGGATACCACTCAAAATCCAACTGACCACTGCTAAGTCGAAATCAATGCCATACAAGATCTAGGAAGAGCTACTCCTAAGATCTTCTTCGCCCCCGGTCAGTACGGGTCCGCCACAACGACTTATAAGGTCAAGCTGCTACAGCCTAGTCCGTCCTTGGTACAGGTCACAACACTAGTTAAAGGAGGTGGGTACGCATACCCCACCATCCGAGGTACAACCGCAGTTGTCCTTCAATATCATCACATATATAATCATCGAGACACGACCGCGACCATTCTCAAAATGAGGGCTAGGTATGACCGCAGTCATCCTCCCTAAACATTTGAATTTAGGATGACAAACACCCCGCATACTCATCAATATGCGCTCCGAGTTTCCCTTAGGAATACTCGTTTCACCATCTGGCAAGTTCTGACACTTAGATGGATCTATGGCATAGGGCACTACATGATTAGAGTTCCAGTTGATTAGTTATGCCAATTGGGTGAATTAAGGCTGCATCAAACAAGTGGACATACAAACCCTAATTCACTTCTAGTAAGCATATAAATATCACAACTTTGAAAAGATATAAAACGTGTGAAACATAATTTCTCATCTCATCATCACATGGTACTATTCACTTGCCATTCATGAGACCACACTAGTCATCATACTATCACAAGATATAAATTTTTTTCACAATATCACATGGTATCAACCCTTATCAACATAAGAGAATTACACCTCATTCCGGGCTCAACCATGCCCAAAGGTCATTAAGACCATCATATTATCATAGGATATAAATCTTTTTCACAATATCATAGGGTATCAACCCTTATCAACACAAGAGGATTACACCTCATTCAGGGCTCAACCATGCCCAAAGGTCATTAAGACCATCATATTATTCCTTGCAAGATCATCATTATCTTTGCATGCCTTATGACAAGGCTCAACAACATCACTTACATATAATACACTAGATCAACACAATATTGCATTAATGAGCTAGGAGATATTCATAAACAATCATAGCAGGGTTATATTAACGTTAAGAATATTCCTTTATTACATCAACATACAAGGAATCTAGATATGATTAAACCTCATCATATTCATAATGCACATGTTTAGCATAAGAAAGTATCAACTTTGCGGCTATGATAATCACCGATTAACATATTAAGGTTATGATCATATTAAGGAGGTTATTCCACCATCATTCCATCATATAAGAATGTTAAACATGAATACTCATCTTTATCTATATGCATTAGAGTTAGGTTCAACATGATAAATTATATCAATGTTACTAGTCAGCACTTATACCCAAACCCTAACTCACGACATCCCCATTAGATCATGGATGCATAAGGTGAAGCATCACCATCACATTACATACTATTCTCAAGTATAAATCCACACATAAATCAAGATGTAACCATCGTGTTATAGCATACTAGGGTTTCAACAACAATAAGAGAGTACCCCATGATTGCATTAGTCATTCAAGGACTATTCATACCCAATTACCATCATTTAGTTATATTAAAGCTAGGTATAACAAGCTATACCTCATTAGGGTTACATATCCACACAATATGGTTATCATCCCTTCTATTTGTATGAGTGAATAGGTAAGACTACCTTATTAAGGGTAACCCTCCATTTGTTCCATCATCATTCAACCAATATCACCATACTATAATGTTCCATTGAATGTTTAAAAAGTAAGACCATTGGTTGTTTACAAAAGTAAACACCTTGGATAATTTGTGCTCTAGAAAGAGTCATCATTTAACCCTAGACATTCCTTGATTAACAACACAAAAAGTTCCATTGAGAGTAGGGTAAAACCCACAATTGACTGTTCATTTAAAACAAGCCATCCATTGTCAACAAGTAAGCTCCTTAAGTTGATCATATAAAGGAAACCATCTAAATCACATTATTAAGACCAACATATTACATTAGCCATCATTCCACTTTATTGGAGGAATAAACAGTAGATTTTGACCATTGGGTCAAGTTCATATGTTAAAAGTTAAAACCATCAATTACAGTATTGGTCCGACCATTGCATCAAATGACCCAAGAAACTATTGGTCTAAGGCTTAATTGATGCTACAACTATAATGCTTAACTCAACATAGGTTGTAGAGACCTGATCCACCATCATTAGTGACCATTAAATCACCATAGGTTGTTAGATCAACACTATATTCATTAATCAACATCAAATATTAAGCTAATGTCATCATTGATTGATAACATCAGTAGGGTACTTAATGGTTGATCATTAAACTTCTAATTGATCCAAAACCTGACCTAAGGGGGTGACCATAGGTTGTTACCATCATCTGACACCTTTGATCACGACCATCAGTTGTCATGAAGACAACACCATAGGGTTGTTGCAATGGTACCATCATCGAGTCATGGTTTTATAGAAGAAATCAGCTTTAAACCCTAAAATTGACCATTGCTTGATAGGTGCTTAGCACTATAGGTTGTCAAACCAACCTGATCCAAGTCATATTATACCTTAGGAATAACGTACACATGATCACAGGTTCATCTAGAACTGAAATCAGAACAAGGAACATTATAAAAATCGAAATCCAAGTCAAGCATAGCTTTTTAGTGCATGTATCATCATTTTCTAGAAAGAACATGAGCTAGCAAGCCTATGGTAAGCAATAAACGTGGAGAAAGTTATAAAACTTGCCTCTAATGAGAAGATGAAACCCCACACAGAAGAAAACTCGAGCAGATAGGGTAGAAAATCCAAGTATAAGCTATGAACTCGTCCATCTAGCACCTTTCTTCATCAAATGAGCAAACCTTAACCATAAGGAGCAAGAAAGGTAGGGTTTTAGAGCTTTAGAGCAATTTCTACCATGGAACAACAAGGTTCCGACCTGGAGAAAGGTAGGAGGAAGGATAACAAAGAAATAAACGGAGGAAAGAAGGAAATTCTTACTCTTTTAGGTCAAGATCACTAGAAGGAAGCTTTTCAAACCCAAAAAGGAAGTCAATTCCAACCCTAGATTGTTTTTCCAAGAAGGTCCCCTCTTTATTCTTCCTTAGACAGGAAATTCGCAGCAGCACAGAGGGAGGACGAGGTTTGTAGAAGGAGGGAAGTGGTGGAGAGAAAATGGCTCGTTTTGGTGCTTAGAGATAAGTATATGAAGCTTTAAGATAAAGAAAAAGAAAAAGTTGAAGTTCTAATATCTTTCCAAGTGTCCATAGCCTTAAACTATTAAGAATATACAAGCACACACACAAGTAGCTCCCCCACCGTCCATATAGACATGCTTATCCCTCGTTTCTTGAATTTCCAAGCAAAACAAATAACCCATTAGTTGATAGCTACTAAAGGTAGCTCATCCATGAAGGAGTAAACCCTAAAATACCCTTGGAGAAAACACCTTCAAACCAAGGTTTAAATGGGCGCCCCATGCCTCAACAAGCTCAAGAATGATGAGAGAATATACAAGGAACATAATGCAAGTGATAAAATGCAAAGAAAACCTCTCAATTGGGTAAATTGCAGAAAAGTCCAAAATGTGCATAAAATTGCATAACTTGCTCAAACAATGTCCATATTGGACCAAATTTAAAAATTAAGCTTGTCTTATGATTTAAAAGCATATCACAAGGTTAGATTAGGGTTATAAGAATTCAATTATGATAATTAATCTTGTTCAACACTTTAAGCAAGGTTAGGGTTCTCACACTTTCTATGACAATGACTCCGTCTATGAATCTTCCTACGTATGGGACAACTAAGCCTAATATGTTGATCATCCTTTGCAAGGAGCCTCAATCATCTAAAAAATATTACATTTTAGCTAATGTTTCATTGAATCATTTGTCCAAAGCTATAGTGGCCTTAACTTTTTTCTATTGATAATGTGATTATTCCTTGCATTATTGCGAAGGCTCTCTCTCATCTTGGGGTTGAAAGTAGGCCATGGATGACAACTCGTGGGACATGGAGCCTCATTGGCATGCTGGCCATAATATCGTTGATTGTTAATGGGCTTACACTATCAATCACCATCTTGATAGGACAATTGAAATACTACAAGCTTGGTTGGTGACTAAATATTATACCCAGGAGTGTGGCATAGACTATTTTGAAGCCTTTTTATGGTGGCTCATGTTAACTCTGTTCTCTTATTTCCCATCTTGAGCTTGAAAGTAGGCCATGGATGATAAAATGACAACTCTTCTTTCTCATGGGACATGGGGCCTCATTGGCATGCTGGCCATAATATTGTTAATTGTTGTTGGGCTTACACTATCAATCACCATCTTGATCGGACAATTGAAATACTACAAGCTCAATTGGTGGCTAAAGGTTATGCCCAGGAGTGTGGCATGGAGTATTTTGAAGCCTTTTTATGGTGGCTCATCCTAATTCTGTTCTCTTCTTTCTCTAGATGTTAACAAAGACCAGACTCTTTGTCAGTTGGATACAAAAATGATTTTCTCTATGGTGATCTACATGAGATTTGTGTATATGGAAGAACCCCCTAGGAAAGCTACTTAGGTGAAGTGCTCTAGGAAGGTTTTGCAAGCTTCACAAAGCTATTTATGGATTAAATCAGAGTCCACCATCTTGGTTCAAGATATGATCTCGGATTCTCTACGACTTTGGTTTTTCACGGTACCATTGTGATCATCCTATGTTTACTAAGCATACTTTGACATATTTCATTATTCTTATAGTCTATACATATGACATAATCTTGTTTGGAGATGACAAATCCATAAATCGTGACACCAAATTTCATTCTCTGAAGCATTTTTCTTCCAAGGATGTTGAGAAACTGTGCTACTTTTTTGGGATAGAATTTACACACTTAAAATGGAGGTCTCTATCACAAAGAAAATACACCCTAAACTTGCTAAAAACATGTATAAACTGGTTGTTGCCCAACTGCATCTCTAGTGGACCAAATCCAAAACATGATCTACGAAGCTCTATTTCAGAAGTTTTTGAGGATAAAACTTGGTGAAGAGGTTAGTGGGGAAATGATTGTACCTAACCATCACTAGACCTAATATATCGTTCAATGCTGGTGTCCTCATCCAAATCATGAACTAGTTCCAAGACATATCGTTGTGACTATTTGGGAATTGTTATGGAAGATCTCTTCTAGCTGAATTTTTGGGCATGAGTCTGACTCCTCCATCCTAATGTACTTGGACATGCATCTTCATTTTCCCAGGTTGGGATCAACTTCATGTGTCCAGGTTGCGGATATTGTGCGTTTCCACAGTTGTGACTAAGGAGGGGGTTGTTAGGGTTCGTTGGGTAGTGGAGAATTTGGACTAAATTGACTGGGTTTTGAGTAACAAGGATTTAGGGGAAGTGAGTTGTGAGGGTTTAATATCCCACACCACGGTATGCTGTTTGCTCTGCAACAATTAGGCATGGAAGATAACTCTCATGGGCTTAGTGTTGACCAGATCTGGATCCAGGTTCGCAAGGGCTAGGTTTTAGATATTTTGGCATTTTTGGGTTATTTATTCTAGTAATTCCTTCTCCTTCATATAGTGTACAAAAATCATATAATTTGGACCATGGTTTTATATTAGGCTCTCTTAGTCTTAGAAAAAGTTTGCTTACCTAATTCACAGACTAAAGATTATATTAATAGCATGTATATGACAAGTACATCAGTTACTTAATTAATCTAGACTTGAAATATAGTTGAGACTTAGGGTTGCATCATGTGTCTTAATAAATCTGATTCATATATGGAGATTTGGAATTGAAAATTAATCCAAAATTATGAACCCTTATTACATAAGAGATAGAGTGTAGAGAGAGAGAGAGTTACCCAAAATGTACTTCATCACATATTTCTGTTGGCTAAATTGGACATTATTATAATCCCTTTGTTTTGTTGATGACAAACATTTCATTCTTGTGAATCTAACTTGCTATTTAAGTGTTTCAGGGAAAAGCACATAAGGTGGTGGATAGCAAAACTTGGAAGATCAATTTATTAAAATTGCTTTATTTTCATGAGTGTACTCAAATGTAAAAACTTGTACAAGTATATAATGTACAAGTACTTAGACATCATGTAAATCAAGCGTTAGATCTTCCCTATCCACTCACAACACTTAGATAGATCCTCCCCTAAGATAGAAGTACAATTACACACTGATACACACACTTAATACATGGCTCAACACATTGCTCAACACATTGAAACAGGGACTTTCTCGGTCGGCAAAGTCCTCGACCGAGACACCCTCGATCGACAATATTCTCGACCGAGAATAAATCCTACTAGCCGTTAGATTAAGTTAGTAAAGTAGTTGGGAGTTGGAATCGAACGTTACAATACATTGACCTTAACCTCCCATTCGGTCGACAAAGAGCTCGACCAAGACAAGCTCGGTCGACAAACTTCTCGACCGAAAGAAGTTCTGGACTACACTTTTCAGCATTAAACAAATAGCCGTTGCAATATAATTAGTGGACACATAACGACTAGTTGAGCACTAAGAACATCCTAGAAGGTGTCTAGAACGTCCCCAAGTATTAGCAAACCACTCCTATAAATAGGACAAGCTATAGGACACCCAAGGCATCACTTGTGCATACAATTACACTTGAGATTCATTCTTTGTGAGCAACAAGTTGAGCTATACTTGCAATCTTTTTCATTGAGCTCTACATTAGTGTCCTATAGCCTAGTATCTCCTAGCCACCACACTACCACGTTCATCCACAGTGGATAGGAGATCAATACGCTTGATATAGGATCAAAGCGCTGTACTCAATTGGTAACATTGTTTCTTTCTTCCAATCTTGTTCCTTCTATTGTATTTTTTTCTCCTTTGCTACTCCTAGGTTGGAGGCTGCGGAAAGGAGGTTGTTGGAGCTTCTTCAGGTGGAGAAGGTAGCTCGGCGGACTTTGGACTACTTCTAGAAGGTCTCAACGGGAAGCTACTTCAAGGAGGAAGGCTACTTCAAGGGGGAGCTTGAAGTTACTTCAAGTGAAGGCTGCTTCAAGGTTGGTGAGACGATTTCGGGGTGAAGGCTGTCCAAAGGGTTTGTGAAGGTAGTTGTATCTTATGTAACATCCTTGCGAGGTATTCAAAATCCCAGTTGGGAACAACCGGGTAGTGGACTGACTCCCTTAGTTTTTGCTAAGGGTGGAACTACTCTAAACGCCTTATCCCCTTCTCCAACATTCTTGTGGTTATTTGCTTGGTTGAATAATTTAAAATTATCATAAAACCCTATTTACCCCCCCTCTCGTGTTTTTCAATTTCCTGTGTGGGATTTCTTTCCTAAGACAACTTAGCAACTTCAGTATCCATAAAATATTCAAGATTGCCCAAGTCCTTTATCTAAAACCGTCCCTGTAAGAATGCCTTTAATGTGCAATGCCATGACTATTATTGTTGATAATCATGATGTCCTCAACATATACCACCACAAAGATATAGCTAAAACAATTTTTCCTATAGAAAACTGTGTGATCCATAGTACTTCCCTAGAGCCCAGATTTGAAAACAACATTGTTGAACCGGGCAGAGGGAGACTGCTTTAGCCCGTAAAGAGACTTATGAAGACGACACACTAGGTTGGAGTCCCCCTGAGCAACAGATTCCCCATGGTTGTTTTATATAAATCTCTCATCCAGTTCTCTATACAAAGATGCATTCTTTATGTCAAGCTGATGTAGCAGCCCAGAGTGAATGACAGAAAGATACATGAAGATGCATACAAAAGCCATCCTCACAATAGTAGAAGCCATTTTCACTATAGGACAAACCTCTGATAATCCTCACTTTATCTTGACTGTATCCTTTGTCTACCAGAAATGTGTTAAGACTGTCAACACGTGCATGTGCAGTCACTTTAGTAGTGAAAACCCAGTGACATCCGACTACTAACTTCCCTTGTGGGTGCTAAACAAGGGACCAGATATTATTCTACTCTAGGGATAACATTTGCTATTCCATAGCATGATGCGAATCTGGGTGATTCATCAAAATCGATATCGACCCTGGTATATAGATAGAAGACATAGGTATATATGCAACAAAGCTAGACATAGGATGATGAGAATTTTTGAGCATGTAAGACCAAACCCCTTTACTCAAGGCAATCGGGAGGTCCTATTGACATGATGGGGAAGGCAGTGTGTCTGCTTGATGTGCCTGATGAGGAGACATCCAGTGAAAGAGTTGAACTGGAAGGAGCCTCTCTACTACCTTTTTATTGGTATTTGAACCCAACGTCCTGCCAATTTTCGTCTAATGAGCATAAACCTAAGTGATAGGTCAAGTAGAACTAGGTGTACCACAACATAGGATGCATCACTACCAATGACGAAGGAACAATAGACCTGACAATAACATGAAGGGGTAAGAACCCTTCCACGATTATTGGTGTTACTGAAGAACTGTCATCAAAAGACATGTCTCCTAAGAAAGTGACGTCAACAAGCAAAAAAAGCGACTATATTACTTGTACCCTTTTGTTAGGAAGAATGACCCAAGAAAATACACTTGAAGGGCTTAGGACTCAACTTGTCCAATCCTAGATCCATAGTGTGGACAAAACAAATACATCCAAACACTTACGGCAAAGCATGATACAATGATTTGACACCATCACGAATGTGAACAAGTGTGCGGTTTTGGAGGACTGAGATAGGTGGTTGTGAGGATTGTTTCTTTCCAAATATCTTTGGGAACATGTATGCATAGAAGAAGGGTGCGGACAGTCTCAAATTTTTGCTTCATCCACTCCATTCTATTGTGGTGCTTGTGGAAAAGATGATTGGTGGATAATGGTGAGTTGAACTGTGGTAGTAAAGTGGGTGAAGTCATGGCTGAAATAGTATCTGATATTATCGTAACAAACATACAAATTTTCCTTTTTGATTGGGTTTCCACTTCTGCATAAAAAATTTAAATATAGACATTGGTTTAGTCTTTTCTTTCATTAGATAAATTCATGTAGCACGAAAGTAATGATCCACAAAAATAAGAAAATATCTATTACCAAGTTTAGAAGTAACCATACTTGTTAAGGTGATATGGTTGGGAGCCTCGTGCCTAGGCGGCTTTTAAAATAGTTTGAGTCATCTTACCTATATGTAGATATATGCATAATGATTTGTAATCCTACATATTTGTGTAGGTAAACCCAAATATTTATGTTTAATCCACTGATAGGTATATGTTTTCTAGTAAGAGAACATAACCAATTACATTTCTTATATTTAAGTATTTCAAAACAAGAAGGATCATTCTAATTACTAAACAATGTAAGAGATAGAGAATCAAGAAACAAACAAAGGTTTATTTATAACGAATATCCCAATAACATAGCCGTTAATATAGAAACTGAAATGAAGGTGGCTAGCACAAAAATTAATTTTTTTTGAATGTGCATTATTAGAAACAATTCTAAATGAAGGTGGTTTTGGGCACATAAAATAGACAACACTATATGTCTTGAACATTACGATAAGAAAATAGACAATTAAAAGTCATGAATATGCCACAAGATCCAAAAATAATACAAGGTGGAAAATTAGATAAGGTGTATGACAAGCCACACCCGTTGGGGACGCCTTTCTGCCCCGGCATGTGCCTTGACAAGTATAAGGTAACACAACTCAAACCACATACATCTTAATAAATCAACTAGAAAATAGACTTTTTTTTGGCTCTCTTTTGACCTAAAGGCATACCTTGTGTTAGGCCTAAACAGACATGATTCACATTGCAATGTTTCTAGGTAGAACATACTTTGGAACCAAGACATGGAGTTTATGTGAAGATGCAAGACCAAGGTGACTATGCACCACCATAGGAGAAGTAGAAACTCATGTTGTAGGAGACCTCTACAAGTAGTACGATACATCCAGTTCATACCCTTCGCCAATTTCTTTCATGTCTTCATGTCACGCACAACGCATGTATCAAATAAGAAAGCAATAGAGGCTTGAAGAGAACAAATTACTTTGTTGATGGATGACAAATTAATAGGAAAGTAAGGAATGAACAAAGTAGACATACATGATGTTTTGAGGCGATGGAATCATCCCAATTCCCTTAACGTAGGATGTCGATCTATATGCAAGGGTAACACTGGGTTGGTGAGGCTCATGAGTAAAGATGGTGAACATCTCGGTAAACCCTTGTAATGTGATTAGTTGTACCTAAATTAAGAGCCTAATAGAACTTAGACGAAGATGCTTTGTGTGAATCATCCCAATTCCCTTAACATAGGAAGTCGATCTATATGCAAGGGTAACACTGGGTTGGTGAGGCTCATTAGTAAAGATGGTGAACATCTCGGTAAACCCTTGTAATGTGATTAGTTGCACCTAAATCAAGAGCCTAATAGAACTTGGACGAAAATGCTCAAGTTGAAGGATGAAATCTCTATGCAAGAGAAGCAATGACAGACATAGCCTGCTGAGAAGCTTGAAGAAATGCATCAACTGAGAGTACTTAGACAATGAGACATGTTAGGTGTCCTATGTAGTGCTCTCTGTAGCCTCCATAATAACTAACGTTTCAGGATGTCCATGTATCTCATAGTATATCTCCTTACCATGTCCTTCATTAACACAATGAAAAAACTCATGACACTGATGGGGTGCTCAACGACCAATATCCAATGCTCCTCCTCTAAAGAATGCTCTGCCGACCTCAGGGTGTAGTGTCTACCAGATTTGACTGACCAAATCTTAGCTACTCACTTGGTGACTAAGTGACAATGATGGTATCTAAAGAGAGACAAAGAGATATGTTATTTATGATATTTCTGTGTTATTTCTGTAGTTTACACTACTTGTATTTTATCCCATATTGCTCAGTTTTACTTATTGCTTTACTCTCTTATCCTAAAAGAGAGAGCATTGTAAACTCTCAAACACATCGAATACAATTCTTTTCCTTATTCTATATGGTATCAAGAGCGGTTCCGGACTTTTGCAAGTTCCCACCCTAGCCCTGCCCTCTATGCCCTAGCCGCTACCCCCTTCCCCCCTCCCCCTGCCGCCGTCGCTGCCCCCCGCCAACTCTCCCTCTCCTAGCTGCCGCTACCACCGTCCCCCTTCCCCTGCCGCTGCCCTCCTCTCCCCGCCCACCCCTCTCTTCTCCAACAACCACACCACCACCACCACCTCTCCTCCCACCCAACCCCTCCCTCCCGCCACTGCTGCAACTACGTGCATCACTGCTGCTATTGCTGCCACCACCAATTCCTACCACCCATCCGCCTCTTTTTCACCTCTCCCCATTACAACCTCCACCATCAATCTCATCTTACACCCCCCCTGCTAGATCTTCTCTTCTACCTTGTTTTACATCTCTGGACAACCTTCATCATAGCACGTTGAAAGTCTCCGGGATATTCAGCTTCTTTTGCCTACACCTCATGATGGAGTATTGAATCTCTTCATGACGACGTAGATTATTCTATCATCCTTTCTGCCCGTGGAGGGTTCTCTATGATCTGATGCGTCAAATGTACAACTGTCATCTGCTGCCCCATAGCGGGTTTCTTCGGATTTGCTGAACCTTTTTTTTCCTGCTACTGCACATGCGTCCTTCTCTACTATTACTGCTCCAACCCTATTCGCCATGAAATCCGTAGAGCGGCCACGTTCCCTATGTGTTACCGCAGTAAAACTTGATGGCTCCAATTATCATCTCTGGTCGGTGTCTTTCATCTTGTATGTCAACGCACAAGGCCGCTATTCTCATATCACCACCGACCCTCTACCTGCCCCTACTGCCACAACGGTTGACAAATCCAAGCAAGCTTATGCACAATGGAGTAGAGATGACTCGGGTGTTATGTCTTAGATACTCAATAGCACCGAGCCACAGATCAACTAGTCATTGCTCTACCTTCATGATGCTAAGGCGATGTGGGATCAATTATCTCACGTCGACTCTCATCAACAAAATCCCAAGAGAGTCTTTGAAATATTCAAGAATCTGGCCAAGAAGGAATTTTCCTTTGACACATGTTGAAGATTACTATAACCACCACTCTGCTCTCTGGAATGAATACGAGATTTATCACCCTTTGACAACTGACATCAAAGAAGCCCAGAAGCAACACAATGAACTGCAACTCGTCCAATTTCTGGCGGGTCTCCCATCCTCCTTTTCTTGCGTTGTCGATCAGATTTTATCCAGTGACCCACTGCCTACTCTTCGGGACATCCTTAAACACGTTCAATGTTTACCATTTGTGACCTCCACCCCTGCAGTCGAACATCCTACTCTTGTTGTTCGCACCATTGATTCTAGCTTTGGTCGTGGACAGGATTGTGGCTGTAGACGTGGAGGTCGTCTTCCTACTACCGCAGGTCGCACATATGCAACAGGACGAAGGCAGCCTGTTGGTCCTCGTTTTTGCAACTTCTGTGGACGAGAAAATCATAATGAAGACAGATGCTGGATCAAACATAGCAAACCCGCTTTGGCGAACCAGGCCTTTGCTGATACTTCAATTGATACTACTGTACCTGATCCGCTCCAGCTACGCCCTCGCCTACTTGGCTTCTCTCTAAGTTTGTGAAATTTTTTCAGGAGCGCATATCCCAGCTCCCGTCTACATCAACGACTGAATTTTCTGCATTGCTAGCTACTCCATCTACCGGTAACAATAAATGGTGTATTGACTCTGGTGCCTCCATTCATATGGCCAGTGGACATTAACTTATTTTCTGCTCTAACTAAAACCACTAAGATTCCTCCTGTCACTGTTGCTGATGGTTCTAAAACTTCTGTTCATAGCATTGGAACTGTTCTCTTGTCTCATAACCTGAATTTGAAATCTGTGTTATATATTCCAAAATTTCTTGTTAATCTGCTTTCTATTAGTAAGACTGTGAAAAACCTTCAATGCTCAATTAAATTTGATCCTTCTGGTTGTGTTTTGAAAGATCTCCGCACGAAGACGAGGAATGGTTCGGGCCATGAGGATCCAAATGGACTCTACTACTTGGACGAACCACCATCAACATCTTCTCTTTTGTCGACGTCAGTGGCGGGACTACAGTGGCACTACCGCCTTGGCCACCCCGCTTTATCTGAAAAAACTTTTACTTGTGAATCTTGTCAGTTGGGTAAACAAACCCGCTCTGTGTTTCCTGCTAAGAAAGATATTGGTTCTAGAGGCCTTTTTGACATTGTTCATGCGGATATATGGGGCCCTTGTTCTGTCCCTCGCCATTATGGCGTTAAATACACTTTCATTGATGATTATTTTCGTGCTACTTGGTTGTTTTTATTGAAATATCATAACACTATTTTTGACAATATTAGCACTTTTTTTTCTTTTGAAATACAGACAATTCAGCAAACCCATTAAAGTTTTTTGCACTGATAATGCCCTTGAATTTATGCAAAAGTTGGTGACATCGTTTTGTTCTGTCCGTGGAACTCTACACCAAACTACCTGCCCTACACTCCACAACAAAATGGAGTTGCTGAATGAAAAAACTGCCATCTCCTAGTGGTTGCTCGCAAAATACTTCTTCATTATCAAGTTCCTCAAAGTTTTTGGCCTGAGGCTATCTCTACGGTTTTCTATCTAATCAATCACATACCGTCTTCTATTTTGAACAATAAAATTCCTTACAACATCATTTTCCTGATGCACAACTCTTTTCTGTTCCACCCCGTATTTTTGGATGTACCTGCTTTGTCAAAAAACTTTGACCCAGGGTTAACAAAACTTGACCCTCGCTCCACCAAATGTATCTTTCTGGGATATTCTAGAATCCAAAAAGGATATCTACTATGATCTGATTCTGAGACAGTGGTATGTAAGTGCAAATGTAGTTTTTTTGAGCATTTACCATATTACTCTGATTACGGGGCATCACTATCAAGTGACATTTAGGCACCCACACCACTGCCTGATATTGTGGATATTGATCCATCTTCTGAGCTGACTCCTGAAGATCGACCTCTGCAAGTTTACAAGCGAAGACCTAAGAAGACTAATCCCTCCATGGCCCCTCCACAACCAAATGAACGATTCCTCCTTGAGCGGATGATCATCAGACATCAGAGGTAAATTCTGACTTACACCTACCTATCAGTATGCACAAAGGTGTTTGTTCCTGTACAAAACATCCAATTAGTCATTTCTGTTCATCCTCTAATCTGAGTACCAGTTTTGCGTGCTTCACTGTTGCTATCTCTGCTGTATCTATTCCCAAAACTGCTGTAGAAGCTCTTCTTATTCCTGCATGGAAACAAGCCATGGACGTTGAAATGCAAACACTCTCAGATCATATACCTGGGATCTTGTTGATCACCCTTCCTCCCGTCTGACTCTTGGTTGCCGCTAGATTTTCACTATCAAATATCAACTGGACGACACCATTGAACGCCTAAAGCACGCATGGTAGCCAAAGGCTACACAGGCACACAACATATACTACTTTGAGACTTTTTCTCTAGTCGCAAGACTCAATTCTGTTCGTATTCTTCTTTCTATTGTTGTTAACAAGTATTGGCCACTATTTCAGCTGGATGTTAAAAACACGTTTCTATATGGAGACTTGCAAGAGGAAATTTACATGGAGCAAACATCGAGTTTCGTTGGTCAGGGGGAGTCTTCCTCGAAAGTTTGCAAATTAAGGCAATCTATGGTCTTAAATAAAGTCCTCGCGCCTGGTTTGATAAGCTGAGTCAAATTCTTATCAAATTTAGCTTCCATCGCTCTCACGCTGACCATTATGTATTTATTAGAAAAACTACAACTGGCTAGACTTATTGTCTATGTAGACGACATTATACTATCTGGCAGTGATACTGTGGGAATCCATGCTACTAAAGCATATTTATAGAAACACTTTGTCACCAAAGATCTTGGCAAGCTAATATTTTCTGGGCATTGAGGTATTCAGATCATGTGCATGATTATTTCTCTCACAAAAAAAAAATGTTCTGGACCTCTTACAGGAACAAGTATGCTTGGCTGCAAGCCAGCTAACACTCCACTTGACCCAAACACTGACTGGGATGATGATACTTCCCCATCTTATGCTGATCATCACCAATTCAGACGACTGGTTGGTAAACTCATCTACCTCACTATCACGAGGGCTGATCTGACTGTAGTTGTGGGTTTTGTAAGCAGAAATCTAGATAAACCTAAACAGTGCCATTGGGATGCCGTCTGCCACATTCTGCGATACCTTAAAAGCTCTCTAGGGAAAGGTTTATTATACAAGAAAAATGGACATTGCAATCTGTCTGGCTTCTCTGATTTTGATTATGCAGGCAGTAAATTTGATCGGAAATCCACTTCAGGATATGGCACTCTTGTTGGAGGCAACTTAGTGACCTGGAGTAGCAAAAACCAAACAGTAGTAGCTAGGTCAAGTGCAGAAGCTGCATATCGAGCCATGGCTTACACTGCCTGTGAACTTCTTTGGGTGCAAAGCCTTCTTAGAGAATTTGATATCATAGATTCTAAACCAATACCACTGTTCTGTGATAACAAGGCTGCTATTTTTATTGCGAGCATCCCCACGTTCCATGAAAGAACAAAGCACATTGAAGTTGACTATCACTTTGTTCGCGAGTCTATTCTATCTGGCCGCATCTATACTCCATACCTCAGCATTGAAAACCAAGTAGCAGATATCTTTACGAAGATTTTACCCAAGGCTCGCTTCCAGATTCTAGTAGACAAGCTGGGCATGGTCGACATCTATGCTCCAACTTGAGGGGGAGTAAAGAGATACAAAGAGATATGTTATTTATGTTGTTTCTGTGTTATTTCTGTAGTTTACACTACTTGTGTTTTATCCCATATTGCTCAGAGCATTGTAAACTCTCAAACACATCGAATACAATTCCTCTCCTAATTCTATAGTATCATACTCCAGAAAAGCATGAGAGACTTCAGAATAAGTCTACTAAAGATGGAAGCTCCACTCTAGTTTGAACCTGACTCGACCGACTCCCAAGAAAGTCCAACCATGAACTTTGTGGCGGTTATCTGATCAAGCTACTTTTCCATCTTTGTAACATCACTAGAGGAAGTACTCCATGTAAATCATTATTTAGACGAGTCAAATCTCCAAGGTAATGTGTGAGTGATTTGTCTCCTTGTTGGAATCCACATAGCTCTACAATCGTTTCATACATGTGGGATATATTATTAGAATGCATGAGGTGTGGATGACTCCAGTGATTAGCCATGTCAGATGTATATGATTCCATACTATTCCACATCATGTTCATCATGTTTGCCTCATGTTCCCATTGTTCAAGCATGCCATAATCTTTAGGTTGGCTCTTCATTCAAGTGTTTGATGCATCCTCGTCATCTGAAAAATATCTTCAGAGGTCTTCAATGATCAAAGTTCTTTTCAGTCATCTTCCTGTTGGTGATAACATGTTTTTGATCAGCCGCCGTTGCTTGACTTATGGCATTGCCTGACTCATGGCAACCACTCCCTTCTTTTCTTCCATCTTTGATTAGAAGGAATAGACGAGCAACACACGACTATATGGATTACCCCGCAAGGACGCGAAAGTTGGAACAATGTTTGGGAAGCAACGACAACCTTTAAGGGCACCGACTTGAACAACATAAATGGCCTGGGGAGGCTTAGCTTGTAGTTGGCTGGTCAGTTGTTAGAGATAATAGTTGGGAACATATGGCAACAATTATGATTCTAAAGTAGATGGCGGATGGGGAAGACACCCCTTGGCTTGATAGTCACTGTGGGATTGCTGGTGATCAAGGACTGCAACCACAAGTAGGGATGCTGCCAAGGACAACAATGACACTAAGAGACAATGACACCACACCAATTAGGGAGACCAAGTCTAGGAAAAAATGTGGCAAGGATGTTGGGAATGAAAGGCACTACAAGTGAGCAAACCCACCAGGGTGGCTGCGAGCGAATGAGTAAAGGAGACCCGGAGATGAATCTAGTTGGTAGACCTGTGGGAGACAGAGCTAGACAACCTCAAATGTCAGACCCATGTTAGACCAAGACGTAAGAAGACGACGAGTGTTGGTCACATCACATGAAGACTAAGTTTGTTGGTCAACGACTGAACTAGTCTAGGGTTTAGATCCCCATGCAACAAAGTTGGCTCTGAATCATGATGAAATATATATTTGGGAAGAATTCCATGACTCGTACTATAGAGTCAGGTTTTGCGTATATATTTATCTAAAAAGAGTTACATACTAATGTTGTTATGTATGCTCAGTGAACCGATAATATGATGATTGTAATGGGACATCTCTTACTTGATTTGATAATTGTAAAGATAATTTCATCTATTATGTTTGTCTCAATCATAAGATGATGACACAGACATAGTAGATGTCTGAAGAATGATGTTACTGGATGACATATGTCTTCAGGTTGAGGACCTAAACAATGAGATCATATGTATGATAAGAGTACATCCATTTGTGTTATGTCCCTAGTCGGATATTATTGTGGAAGCAAAATAGAAAACAGTAATACATAAGACTAGAGTGTGTGTTAACTGATGACAAAGTCTTGTTAGTCATGATATGGGATATCAAGTCAAACACATCATGTTAGAGAATACTGTATCAGACAAACCCACCTTGACAGTGATACGTGGAGACCATGAAATGGTAGCCAGAATAAACTTTCATTGTGATAGTGGTGATTGTAGTTCTTATACTTGAAGTCACTACACTTATCATATGTCGTTTAATGTATTTTGCCATCATCCAATGTGACCTTGAATAAGGGTTTCCGTAAAGGTGATGCTCATGTATGTTGTGACACATGGGGATTGAGTGTGAGTGATGTAGATGGGATTTGTTCCTCATACATGAGATTGATGTCCTGGGCACTTGATGAGTGGAACTGAGAAACATATGTCCAACCTCGTGTGACTCAATATGTGATATGTGAGCTCACATGAATCTCATATAGTCTGCTCTAGTTTAAGGAACATGGATTGAACGTTGAGAAGATGACGATTTCATGCCTCGAGTTCAATCTGGATATCGGAGACAAAGGAACTATACAGTCACGGTAACACTGATCACATATTGTAGGTTAAAGTTGTTCTCCAATTTTCCAATCATTTGGGTAGCAATGACATGTTGCTAGATACGGATCATTGCTTGTGATGTCATAAATTGGTTATGGATATTCACTGCCAACATAACTTGGAACCTATAGTGTCACACGTATAGGATGCACCTGGAAAATGAGTTTACTCATTAATATGACATAACTTGATTACTAAAGTGTTTATGTATTCAATTTAAACAACATTGGTTGTACATTAGTTGAATTGAAATTTGAATCAATCGGTTCAAAAGTGAACCGCTCGGTTCAGAATATGAATCGCTCGATTAAGAAGTGAAATGCCCAATTCAAAATGTGAGTCGACCAATTCATATTGTGAATCAACCGGTTCAGAATGTGAGTTGACCGGTTCTGATTGTGAATTGATCGGTTGAGCGATTAGTAAGGCTGGATCAAGGATTGATGTTGACGTCATGTTCTGCAATTAATCATCACATTGAAAGTTGACCGATTCAAGTGTTGAATTGATCGATTCACATAAGAAACCACCAGTCTGAAAATGAATCGACTAGTCAGAAATGAACCAACCCATTCAGAAGTGAAGTAACCGATTCATGATTGACAACAAGTAGAAATTTGTGAAAATCCATCTCTTTGACTCCCATTTGCCTGGAAACCCTGACCCTGACCCTCCTATAAATAGAGGGGTAGTCAAGGCTTTTAGAAGACCCAACAATAAACTCTGAAAATTGTTGTCCTCTCATAGTTGTGGTTACTAGAGAGCCCGAGCAAGTCTTATACGTGAAATGGAGAGACAACGAGGGAGAGAATAAGGGAGAACAAGTCAACGCTAGCACGTTGACGTTCGAAGGAACAACTCCTTCCCGTTGGCTTTGGAGAGCGCGACTTGGAATTCTCAGTGGTTTATATGGACTACATAGAGGTGTGGAGGCTGTTGCCGCCACACTAGGACAACAACCGCCGCCGTTTGTGGTGTTGCACCAGGATGCTGTCGTCGCTAGTTGTCCGTCTGCTTCTTATGAAGAGTGCACATCACCAAGCAAGAGTAGTCGCTGGACTTGCTCTAGGACTAGATGTACCTCTTGCTACCCCTTTCCTAGATACATTGTTGTTTATGCAATAAGGAATAAGGACAAAAGTTTTTGTTTCCGCTACATTCTCTGTCGTCCCTATATCCCAACAGTGGTATCAGAGCCACGTCAATTTACGGTGTATCATGGATCTAAACCGATGTGATCAGATTTATTCTATAAATATTAAAATGATTGATGTGCATATCCGATTAAATACCACATGCAACCTATATATATATATTATATATATATATACACACACACATGCAATCTAAGTGTCGTCCTAAAAGCGTTTTGATGGTGGATGTATGCGTGGTTATGGCTAAAACGTCTGTGGATGTGTGTGCATAGTTGTTTGGTTTTCTTTTCAGTTGTTACTCGGTTTGCATACCAAACCTCTCTCCTCCTTTCTGAATGTAAAGTAATGCTATTCTTCCTATTTACTCCTAGAATGTAACTCGAGGTTTTCCCTTTCACAATGTAATATTGAATAGAATAGTTTTTAATTTTTGTTTTGGGATAGAGAGACATTCTGCACCGGTTGAGTCGACCAACTGAGTCAATCGATCGTCTGGAGGACCGAGGAGGCCACCAACAGGAGGGGTCAATCGATCGTCTGGAGGCCCAACCAATCGATTGGAGGAATCCATCCAACCCATGAGCCGGAAGCCAATCGACCGATTGGAGGAAGCCAATCGACCGATTGGAGGAAGCCAATCGATCGACCTAAAGGCTAGTTGACCGATTGAAGGGTTCAGACGACTGATCCGGTCAGCACAAGTTATCCAATACATGTTGCTACATGAGATGTATGACCTTAGGTGGTAGCAATTCTTTGTGGATCCAAAGAATTGAATTAGTATGGTCATAATCATTGCCTGTATATTTCTGATTGCATGTTTTTCGCTTGTGGATATAGCATGTACATGATACATACTATAAGTATGTGGTGATTGGATATGTATATGTATTTATATAAAAATCTCTCAATAAGTATTAAGCCTTAGATGCTTATCATAAGCAACACATATGAAAAACTTGATCGACTAAGCGTAGGTTACGCTAAAGCGTGGTGTGCCGTCTATCTTGTGGAAGTGTGATGGTAGATATGTAGATTTACCAAAACAGGGTATACATTCTATCGTGTTGACTTTTAGGTCAGGCTTAAATAGGTGATCTTAATGAGATTAAGTACCTAGAAGCATAGAAAATGATAGTGACAAGGAGTTGTGACACTATTTATCCAAGAGTTGCATTAAGATGCAATTGACAAAAGTTGCCTGCCGAAATAGTGAAGTTGTGGGCGATCAACCCAAGCTGACTCATGATTTGATGAAATATGAATCTTGGCTTACTAGAAAGTTATACACTGCAATCTTTCGAATTGGTAGTGAGGGATATCAATTTGAACAATATAGTGGGAGTGATAAGTAATTAAAAGCCTTACTAATATTGTCAAACTTATCAAATTAATCAAATCAAAAGTATCTTGACAAAAGTTGCAAATTTTCTTTCATAGAATCTAATGACAAACACAAACACATTTTCTTTACGATCGGTCCTTGAGAAAGACAAGTTAAACAGAAATAACTTCTACGACTGATTTAGGGCGTTGAGAATTGTTCTTACGTAAGAGCGAAAACTCTATGCCCTGGAGACATCAGAGCCATATGGACCCGCTCCCACCGCTCCTAAGGCGGACATGGATGCTTATAAGAAGCACTTGGAAGATGTTGTGGATGTCAAGTGTCTGATGCTGTGCTCAATGAACTATGAGTTGTAGAAACATGAGAGCATGGATGTTATTGAGATAGTAAACCATTATAAGAACATATACCAAGATCAGGAAAAACAAGAGAGATGCGATGTCTCAAAGACGTTGTTTAAGTGCAACATGATAGAAGGAGATCCAGTAAGCCCCCATGTACTCAAGTTGATTGGGTATGTAGAGAACCTTGCTAGACTGGGATTTCCTTTGGGTCAAAAGTTGACCACATATGTGATACTACAGTCACTGCCGAAATCATAACTACACCATGAACAATTTTGACAAGCCTTTGTCGGCATTACTTGGCATGTTGAGGACAGCTAAAGCGGAGATGAAGGACAAACCCAAAACTGTGATGATAATCAACAGAGGGAAGTCTAAGGGCAAAGACAAAGCTAAGAAGAGTTTTAAAGCTAGTCAAAATTGAAAGCTAAGGGAGTAGTGAATAAGGAAGGAAAGTACCATTAATATCACTAGCCTGGACACTAGAAAAGGAACTATCCTCTTTATATATAGGAACTCAGGAAGAACAAGGACATATGGATCTCCACTTCAGAATCCGATAAGTAGAACTGTGCGGAGTAAGAGTTACTACCACTACAGTTGAAATCTGTTATTTATGGGCATATAATAGAATTAGTGAATTGCTATTGTGTACCTGCAATTAATGAAAACATCATGTATCTTGTATGGACACGAATATTGTGAATATTTGATGTTTTGTTTTAAAACATAAGATCTTATATGGTAGTGCCCTATGTCTCATAATCTATACTTAATTGTGCTAGAGACAAATATGCGTAACACATATACTGAATGACTCGATGTCTCAAACAATAAAACTTATAGCATTGTCATCTAAAGCACATAAATGAGAAGTGCATTTTTAGAATCCATAAAGATGGTTGTCTATACTCTTTTGGTTATTGAACCAATAGAGACATGCAAATCTTATTTGTTGGGTAAAATGACGAAAGTACCTTTTACTAGATGTAGTGGTAGCGAATATTCTATTAGGGCTCATACATACTGATGTATGTAGACCCTTTTAGAATAAATGTTAGAGGTGGTTAATAGTACCTCATTATATTTACTGATGATTGCAGTAGATATGGTAGATTGTATTGAATGAAATACAAGTCTAAACTCTTGAAGTGTTCAAGAAGATCATGAATGAAGTACATAACCAGCTTGGTATAAGTATTAAAACACTTCGATATGATCAATGTGGAAAATATATAACTAAGAGTTTGAGGACTTTCTGGGAGACCTTGATAGTGTGTCACGATGAACTCCATCTGAAACATAATGATGTATCAGAAATAAATCTAGCTAATCTTCCAATTTACACTAAACAATGTACCGTCTAAAATGATTCAAAGACACTATATGAGATATGACATGGGAAGTGTCCCAATCTCTTTTATTAAGATAAGGAATGAAATCTTAAATAAGAAAATAGTTTCTTAAGCTTCCACAAATGTTATTTTGTTGAATACTACTTTTATATTCCATCCAACAACAAAAGTGTTTGTTGCCAGGACGATTGCATTCTAAAAGGAAATTTAATTCCAAAAGAATCAGTGGGAGAATAGTATCTCTCGAATAGTTCGAGACCAAAAGAAAAATATTGAACCAAAAGAGGTACAATAGGAACAAAGAGAATCACAACTTGTTGTAGAATCTCAAGTTCCTTATGTAACACAAAACCTCGTAGATTTAGTAGAACATGCCTTTGAGTCTGAAAGATAATGATATCTTAAAACTCAAGAAGGCGATGTCTTGGTCATAAACGATGAGCCCACAACCTACCTAGAAGCTATTGAGAGACCAGAGTATGATAAATGGTTTGAAGCCATTGTATCCACCTAAAGATGTAAGACACATATGTTGCAATTGGGTCTTCAAGAAGAAAACCGACATTGATGGTAGTATACAAACCAATGTTTTAGAAAGTGGGAAACAGGAGGCATGTAGATAGCTCCTTGTGGCTGCTCGAGCGGCAGACGGCTGCTCAGGCGGGCACCTTTTAAAAAAGCGGGTACTTAAATTCTTATATAAATTAATAAAAAAATATACAAATTTGTGTACAAGTAATATATTTATAAGAAAATTTTATACTTATCTAGACATCCTACACAACAAATAAAGCACCCAGCTATACATATTTGTATAACAATAATATACTTAGGAAGGGAATTTTATACTTATCTAGATACCCTACACAACAAATAAAACACCTAAAATAGTTTTTGACATAGCTGTGAAACCCAACTTGTTTGCTCTTAGAATATATTGATAACTTTGTATACGAAAATACAGTAATCAGTAATGTATTAATGTACATTATGTAGTAAATAATAGAATATATAGAATGTTTTATATAGTTGATCAATATCCAGTAAACAATAGAATATATATTGTACTATAGAATGGATTAATGTATTATATAAGGTAGATATATATTATATGTATTAATGTATTATAGAATGTATTATACAGTAATGTTTCATATTATACAATGTATAACAATAATGTATTATACTATTAGGGACGTACAATATTGTATATTCTATCACATGCAGATATTGTAAGTCTATAAGATATTGTATATTTTGTTACATGCAAATATTGTATATTCTATTACATGCAGATATTGTAAGTCCATCAGGATCATGCTTGCCACTGCAACTTAGTATGTGTGAGAACCCGTTACACTAAACAAGATTACTCAAAATATAAAACACAATCGATCACTAATCAATCACATACCCAAAAATATGGGTAAAGTAAAACAGATTTCAACGTCAGCACCCGCTCAGAAACATTTGCATAAGAGCCCAACATCTTTCTTATATCCATACTATGCCAGGAATTTGATACAAATTGTTCTATCGCCTTGGCCACTACATATATACACAGGAGAACAATATTTGTATATGCTACAAAACAAACATTAACATGCTAACAAAATTTCGATTCGTTTGAAACACCATGTACAAACTTTTCCTGCCCGGACCTGAGAGTACAGGGATGACTCTAGGACACACTAGACATCTAATCAACTTTCTCAAAGATTCATTACTATAACTCCTCTTTGCTACCCCATGTTTGTTTTCGTCACTTCCGATTACAAAATGTGACGAACCACAAGGGTGAGACCCATGTCCCAACAAGAGATATAACCTCCAACAACGCTTATTGATTACAACATTTTAAATAGTAGATAACTAAGCAGTTGAAGTATTTAATAGTCAATTGAACAGTTCAAGTATGCTAAACAGATTAAGCAATTAATCTTAGCAACAAGTATGATCATCAATGCATGTATAGATAACAAATAAATCAATTTCTTTGGATGGATATCTACTCAAATATCATCAAATTGCATCTAATAACAATAATTATAATTAATCTGACTATCATTATAGTCCTTGCTAACAACACAAGCAATCTAGTAGCATAAGCATCCCTGACATCATGAATGTGTCTAGTAACATAATATGGCTATCAATATTGGCATCTCAAATAAAGGGAACAAATCTATATCATAAGTAGAACTAAGATCATAACACAATGAACTACATAATCATGATTAGCAGTTTAAGCATTTCTAGTTACATAGGCATGGCTAGCAATATTAAACATAGCTAGCAACAACATCTTAACCATCAATGTCAATATATTTTACAACATATGCATGTTTACAACATGAGCATAACTACAACATAAGCATATCTATTATCTCTTATTGTACTATACATGATCTCAGTGAAAAGAAAACAAACAAGGGTTATCATCCAATATGAAGCGTCGTGTATAACCCTAAACAGATATGCTACACGACTGTATTACATCTTTTATTATGCCCTGGGGAATTTGAATCGTACCATCCAAAGTCCAACCGACCCCTGTAAAGGGCTATTCGGTTCCGTACAAGATCTAGGAGTGCCGGTATCCTAAGATCTCTTCCCCTCGGTCAGTACGAGTAAAAAGGCAGTGACATATCAGTCGAAGCTGCCACCACAGTGACATATAGCCAAGCTGCTAACCACTAGTCCGCCCTTGGTATAGGTCACGACACTAGAAACCAAGGTATACCAAACCCTCTATGAGGTACAACCGCAATTGTCCTCAATCACATCAGATGTATGAGGCATGACCATAGCCATCCTCCACAACCTGCATTGTGAATGACAATGATATATCCTCAACTTGCCACCCCTACATACTCAACAGTATGCGCTCCGAGTTTCCCTTTGGAATACTCGTTTCACTATCCAGCAAGTTCTGACACTGAAGATGGCTCTACGGCACAGGGTACTACATGATTATAGTTGCACTTGATTAGTTATGCCTATTGGGTGAATTAAGGCTGCATCAAACAAGTGGACATACAAACCCTAATTCACTTCTAGCAAGCATATAAATATCAAAACTTGAAAAGATATAAAACGTATGAAACATAATTTCTCATCTCATCATCACATGGTACTATTCACTTGCCATTCATGAGACTACACTAGTCATCATACTATCACAAGATATAAATCCTTTTCACAATATCACATAGTATCAACCCTTATCAACACAAGAGGATTACACCTCATTCATGCCCAAAGGTCATTAAGACCATCATACTATTCCCTGCAAGATCATTATCTTTGCATTCCTTATAACAAGGCTCAACAACATCACTTACATATAATACACCGGATCAACACAATATTGCATTAACGAGCTAGGAGATATTCATAAACAATCATAGCAGGGTTATATTAACATTAAAAACATTCCTTTCTTACATGAACATGCAAGGAATCTAGATATGATTAACCCTCATCATATTCATAATGCACATGTTTAGCATAAGAAAGTATCAACCATGTGGCTATGATAACCACCAATTAATACATTAAGGTTATGATCATGCTAAGGAGGTTATTTCACCATCATGTCATCATATAAGAAGGTTAAACATGAATACTCATCTTTATCTATTTGCATTAGAGTTAGGTTCAACAAGATAAATTATATTAATGTTACTAATCATCACTCATACCCAAATCCTAACTTACAACATCCCCATTGGATCATGGATGCATAAGGTGAAGCATCACCATCACATTCCATACTATTCTCAAGTATGAACCCACACATAAATCAAGGTGTAACCATCGTGTTATAGCATACTAAGGTTTCAACAACAATAAGAGAGCACTCCATGATTGTATTAGTCATTCAAGGACTATTCATACCTAATTACCATCATTTAGTTATATTAAAGCTAGGTATAACAAGCTATACCTCATTAGGGTTACCCATTAATTCATTATGGTAATTATAAATCATAATCATACGAGGGCAAGGGTAACACTACAAGTTTAAGGCAGTGGACCATCAAATTCTCATAATTAGAATCATAACATTACACTACACGCTTCACCCAAAACAATGGGAATATTGAGGCATCAACTTCTAACCATGAAATGTTGAAAAGGTAAAGCCATTGGTCGTTTACATAAGTAAACACCTTGAATGAATCATCTATAATGTTATTGAGTTGTGATCTATAAAAGTCACCATTTAACCCTAGACATCCTTTGATTAACAACAATAAGGGTTCTGTTGAGAGTAGGGTAAAACCCACAATTGACTGTTCATTTAAAACAAGCCATCTATTGTCAACAAATAAGCTCCTTAAGTTGATCATATAAAGGTGTGACAGAGTCAGGAATTGTAGAAAGCTTAGGGTTGCACAACGTGTGCACCCTCATATATATATAACTGAGACAATTACAGAGAGGTCCATATATAAAGAAAAATAACAAAACAAATAACATGCTTATGTAAAACAGGAAATATATAATGTAACACTCCCCCTCAAGTTGGAGCATAGATGTCAATCATGCCCAACTTGTCTAGCAGCATGCAGAACTGTTTCTTAGCCAAGAGCTTGGTGAAGATATCAGCAACTTGGTCTTCAGATCTCGTGAATGGAGTGCATATCTTGCCAGCAAGAATAGATTCTCTGATAAAGTGGCAATCAACTTCAATATGTTTGGTGCGCTCATGATAGACAGGATTATTTGCAATGAAGATGGCAGCTCTGTTATCACAATGCATAGGAATGGCCGATGAAGACTCAATCCCAAATTCTTTCAGAAGAGAACGCACCCACAACAACTCACAAGCAGTATGGGCCATGGCCCTGTACTCAGCCTCAGCACTAGATCTGGCCACTACATTCTGTTTCTTGCTCCTCCACGTAACAAGATTGCCCCCTACAAAAGTACAGTAGCCAGAAGTAGATTTTCTATCGACTTTGCTGCCTGCATAATCAGAATCAGAATATCCTTCAAGAACACAGTGCCCATTCTTTTTATAATGAAGTCCTTTTCCAGGAGATTTTTTTAAGTATCTCAAGACTTGGCATACAACATCCCAGTGGCATTGTCTGGGTTTGCCTACATATCTGCTAAGAAGACCCACATTTGTAGCAATATCAGGACGAGTAACAGTTAAATAGATCAATTTACCAATCAGCCTCCTGAATTTTTTATGATCAGTAAACATAGCAGAGGAATCATCATCCCAATTGACATTGGGATCAAGAGGAGTATCTGCAGGTCTCGCACCAAGCATACCAGTCTCCTGCAGGATATCAAGAACATACTTTCTCTGCGAAAGAACCAAGGCATTAGAATTTCTAGAGACTTCTATGCCAAGAAAGTACCTGAGTCTGCCTAGATCTTTGGTAGCAAAATGTTTGCCCAAATGATCTTTGGTAGCCTGAATACCAAGAGTGTCGCTGCCAGAAATAATAATGTCATCAACATAAACAATCGGAACAGTAATACCAGCAGAAGTCTTTTTAGTGAATACAGAATGGTCAACTTGTGCCGCAGAAAGCCAAAATCAATCATAATCCTGCTCAGCTTATCAAACCAGGCACGAGGACTCTGCTTGAGCCCATAGATAGACTTCTTAAGCCTGCAAACTTTGTGAGACTCCCCCTGAGCAACAAACCCAGGAGGTTGCTCCATATACACCTCCTCCTGTAAGTCACCATACAGAAAGGCATTTTTCACATCAAGCTGCATAAGAGGCCAGTTTAGATTCACAGCAACAGATAACAGAATCATGACAGAGTTAAGGCGAGCAACAGGAGAAAAAGTCTCAAAATAATCAATGCCATAAGTCTGAGTGTATCCCTTCGCAACAAGCCTTGCCTTCAACCTCTCAACCGTACCATCAGGTTGATATTTGACTGCATAAACCCACCTGCAGCCTACAGGCTTACACTGAGGAGGTGGATCCACCAGCTCGCAAGTGTCTCTGTCAGTAAGAGCAAGCATCTCATCATTCATAGCAGATGTCCAAGCTGTACTTTGCAAAGCTTCCTGAACATTCTTAGGTACATCCACAGCAGATAAGGCAGATACAAAATTGCTGGAATGAGTATTTAGATGAGCAGTAGACACACACTGAGCAATGCTATGAGAAGTGCAAGAACGAGTACCCTTACGGAGAGCAATAGGAATGTCAAGATCAGAGTTTACCTCAGGAGCAGCAGAACCTTCTGGAGGAGAAGATTGGTTGTCTTGGGGGGCTACATGTGTGGAAGGTGCTTTATTCCTGCGATGATAAACAATAAGAGGAGGGTCTTGCTTAGCAGTAGTCTCAGTATCAGTCCGGTCAGGCACACAGTCAGAAATAACAGGTAAAGGAGGAGCCAGAATATCTGTCTGCAAACAATCTCCTGCTGAGGAATAATACGGTGTATCCTAAAAAAAGACAACATCACTACTAGTAAACCACTTCCGAGTGCTGGGATTATAGCATCTGTAACCCTTTTGAGTGCGAGAATAGCCCAAAAAAATGCATTTAGTAGCTCGAGGAGATAGCTTATCAGAAGTAGGTCCAAGCAACCGAACAAAACAGGTACACCCAAAAATTCTAGGAGGCACAGGAAACATGGAGATGTCAGGGTGCAAAACCTGGAAGGGAATTTTATTCCCAATAACAGACGATGGCATCCTATTAATCAGAAAACATGCAGTCAAGATAGCTTCAGGCCAATAAGAGCGGGGCACATGAGAATGCATCATTATTGTTCTGGTAACTTCTAATAAGTGCCTATTCTTTCGCTCAGCAACACCATTTTGCTGTGGGGTATAAGCACAGGAGGTTTGGTGAAGAGTACCCACAGATTTACAAAACACAGCCACATCTTAACAAATTCTAAAGCATTATCAGTGCGAAAAGTTTTAATAGGCAAGCCAAACTGCGTCTTTATTTCAGCAAAAAAATATTTAATAGTAGACAACACTTCAGACCTACTTTTTAACAGAAACAACCAAGTAGTCCTCGAAAAATCATCAATAAAAAGAATGAAATACTTGTAACCAGACAAGCTTGGTACATGGCATGGACCCCATACATCAGAGTGGACTAAATAAAAAATGTTTTTACTGCTCACAGTACTACGTCTAGGATACACAGTACGAGTCTGTTTTCCTAGCTGACATGATTCACACCGAAAATGACAACTGCCAATATCAGGAACTAAACTACGCAGCTTCTCTGACGAGGGATGGTCCAGCCTGTAGTGCCACTGTAGCGCAGAAACAGAAGCAGATAATGCAGATATCACAGCAGCTTTCTCTGATCGAGGTAACTGGTCCAAGTAAAAGAGCCCATCAACACCTTCATACCCCCCACCAATCTTCGTCCTCGTGCGAAGGTCCTGAAAAACGCATGAACCAGGAACAAATGTCAGGCTACATTTTAAACTCCTTAAAATTTTGCTGACAGACAATAAGTTAAGAGGAAATCTGGGCACATATAAGGCAGATCTGAGGAGAAACTGAGAAACAATATCATCGACTCCAAGGACCGAGGACTTGGAGCCATCAGCAAGCATAACAGAAGAATGTCGGGCAGGTGCAGATATACGTTTAAACAAAGATTTATTTCCAGAAATATGTGCAGATGCTCCCGAGTCTATCACCCATTTGGTATTACCAGATGTAGAAGGTGAGGAGGAGCTCAGGAAGGCAGTGCCATAACCAGAAAAGGCAGCATGTGCTCCACTCGTAGATGCAGCAGGAGAGGAACCAGCACGCTCAAGGAGAAGACGCTCCACCTCAGCCCGGATGTAGTCTGCGGTAGCCCCCGCAGGCTCTGGTGCAGGTGTCTGAGGAGCACCCTCAGACGCAGAAGAATCAGCCGCAACATTGGCCCATGCCGGCTTACCATACTTTTCCCAGCATTTTTCCTCAATATGGTTGGACCGGCCACAGAAAATACACAAGCGTTGTCCTTGCTGAGGACGCGCAGCAGCAGAGGGCGGGGCAACATGAGGAGCTCCTCGTCCAGCACCAGGTCCACGCCCCCGGCCTGCACCCAGGGGAGGACGGCCATCACAGGAGCGGTCACGACCACGACAACGACCACGCCCGCCCCAAGCGGCCAAAGCAGTAGAGTCTCCAGTCTCAGGAGATGGAGACGGAGTCGATGACGGAAGGCGCTGGAGACGGTTGTAGGCAGTCTGCAAGGTAGGGAGTGGATCACTCGCCAAAATCTGATCTACCACTCCAGTATAGGACTCAGGTAAACCACTGAGAAACTGAATCAGCTGAAGCTCCGCCCGCTGTTTCTGCATAGTAGCTAAATCGGTGGACAGCGGGTGATACATCTCCAACTCACCCCACAGACCAGTGAAGGTGGAGAAGTAGTCTGAAATGTCAGAACCAGTAAACTGTAGACGCCCCAATTGCTTTGTGATATCAAAGACTTTCTTCGGATTTTCACTGTGCGAGTAGGTACTGGCGAGCTGATCCCACATCTGCTTCGCCGTAGGCAACTGAAGAAGAGTGACGCTAATCTTCTCAACTGAGCTGTTGAGAATCCACGTCATGACTGTCGAGTCATCACGAACCCAGTCATCAAAGGCTTTGAGGTCCTTTGCATCCGCCTCCTCTGCAGGCTGAGGCGGACCCGTCCGAATCAAGTGAGAGTATTTCCCTTGTGATTTGGCAAAGATCACAAAGGAGCATACCCAAAGCTGGTAGTTGCGCCCGTCAAGTTTAACAGTAGTGACTTGACGGCGCGTGTCTCTCCACATGTCATCCCCAGAAGACGCCATGAGTATATGTAGGAAGGCAGGCACAGGCACAGATAGGCACAGACAGAAGACGGACTACGCCGTCAGGCAGGCAGAAGTAGGCAGAAGCAAGTCACCGTGGACCTCTCACATACACTCTACGCCAAAGCGTAGCAGAGAACCCCGAGGCCGAGGCCTACACGGGCAGGCAGGCACAAACAAACACGAACCGACGGTAGTCCCTCAGACGAACAACGCGCCGATCTCCCCCTGAATACAGAACTATTCCAGATCTACCAGTGGCTCAGTGGTTCCGTAGAAGACGGCCACCCGGCAGCGCACCTGCTGTGCGAACAACAACCAAGGTTGCTCAAGCACTAGCGGTGCACCAAGCCAGGAGGCTAGACGGAACCAAGAGCGGCGTACAACCGGCGGGAGACCCCTACGTGGGCGGCGGCTCCTGCTGCCTCGGCGGCGCTAACCGGCGGCGGCGGCCAGCAGAGCAGCCGGCGGCTGCTGCTGTGCCGCACGCACGGGCGCGGTGCGGCCGGCGGGAGAGGAGGAAGGGGCCGGCGGGGGGGGGGGGGGCGGCGGCGGAGGAGAGAGACGGGAGGGAGGGAGGCTAGGTTAGAGCCTGCTCTGATACCATGTGACAGAGTCAGGAATTGTAGAAAGGTTAGGGTTGCACAACGTGTGTACCCTCATATATATATAACTGAGACAATTACAGAGAGGTCCATATATAAAGAAAAATAACAAAACAAATAACATGCTTATGTAAAACATGAAATATATAATGTAACAAAAGGAAACCATCTAAATCACATTATTAGGACCAACATATTACATTATCCATCATTCCACTTTATTGGAGGAATAAACATTAGATCTTGACCATTGGGTCAAGTTCATATGTTAAAATCATCAATTACAGTATAGGTCCGACCATTGCATCAAGTGACCCAAGAAACCATTGGTCTAAGGCTTAATTGATGCTACAACTATATGATTAACTCACCATAGGTTTTGGAGACCTGATCCACCATCATTAGTGACCATTAAGTCACCATAGGTTGTTAGATCAGTACTATATTCATTAATCAACATTAATATCAAACTAATATCACCATTGATTGATAACATCATTAGGGTACTTAGTTGTTAATCACTAGGCTTTTAATTAGTCCAACACATGACCTAAGGGGTGAACGTAAGTTGACACCCTTGGTCACCACCATCAGTTGTCTTGAAGACAACACAATCGGTTGTTGCAATGGTACCACCATTGAGTCGTGTGTTTATAGAAGAAATCAACTTTGAACCCTAAAATTGACCATTGGTTGACATGTGCTTAGCACCATAGGTTGTCAAACCAACCTGATCCAAGTCATATTATACCTTAGGAATAACGTACACATGATCATAGGTTCATCTAGAACTGAAATCAGAACATGGAACATTATAAAAATCGAAATCCAAGTCAAGCATAGCTTTTTAGTGCATGGATCATCATTTAAAAGCAAGAACATGAGCTAACAAGCTTATGGTAAGCAATAAACGTAGAGCAAGTTATAAAACTTGCCTCTAATTAGAAGATAAACTCCCAAACAGAAGAAAACACGAGCAAGTAGGGTAGGAAATCCAAGCATAAGCTGTGAACGTGTCCATCTAGCACCTTTCTTCATCAAATGAGCAAACCCTAAGCATAAAGAGCAAGAAAGGTAGGGTTTTAGAGCTTTAGAGCAATTTCTACCATGGAACAACAAGGTTCTGACCTGGAGAAAGGTAGGAGGAAGGATAACAAAGAAATAAACGGAGGAAAGAAGGAGATTCTTACTCTTTTAGGTCAAGATCACTAGAAGGAAGCTTTTTAAACCCTAAAAGGAAGTCAATTGCAACCCTATATTCTTTTTCCAAGAAGATCCCCTTTCTTCTTCCTTAGACAGGAAATTCACAACATCATAGAGGGAGAACAAGGTTTGTAAAAGGAGGGAAGTGGTAGAGAGAAAATGGCTCATTTTGGTGCTTAGGGATAAGTATATAAAACTTTAAGATAAAGAAAAAGAAAAAGTTGAAGTTCTAGTATCTTTCCAAGTGTCCATGGCCTTAAACTATTAAGAATATACAAGCACACACACAAGCAGCTCCCCCACCGTCCATAGAGACATGTTTATCCCTCGTTTCTTGAATTTTCAAGCAAAACAAATAATTCATTAGTTGATAGCTACTAAAGGTAGCTATGAAAATGAAGCAATTTAAGATGTAGATCTTCCAAAACTTTGTCATCCACCTTGTTCCTGAAATACTCAAGTAGCACGTTAGATCCATTAGAATGAAATGTTTGTCATTTTCAAAACAAAAGGGATTTTGATGATGTCCATTTAGCCAACAAATAATATCCCTTGTATTCATGTCACACGAGTCTCTAAAATTATTTGTAGTATCTCCATGGGAAAGCGTATCGAAGTAATTTCTCGCTGGTTCTTGATATCATCGTCCTTCACCAACACTCTGCCATCTTCATTCTTGATGCATTTTACTTGACTCAAGTCTCTTCCTCTCCTTTCTCTTATATGAGCCATTTTATAGATATCTTTTTTCCCTTCTCTTGTGTCCAACTTCTTATAAATATCATCAAAGTATCTAGTCCTTGCCTCCTGAACAACCGTTTCAGTTTCTTTCTTTGCTTGCTTCTATCTTTGGAATGTTGCATCATCTCGAGATTCGGGCAAGCTCCTATAGATCTCCCTTTTCAGTTTAATAACCTTCTGTACTTAATCATTCCACCACCAAGTCTCTATCTGTGGAGGCCCACAACCTTTGGACTCCCCCAAAAATTCTTTGGAAATTTTTGTTATGTAGGAGCTCATGTTATGCCACATAGTGTTAACATTAGACTCCAAGTTCCAAGTTCCCTCCTTGATGAGTTTATCATGAAAAGTCAATTTCTTTTGTCCTTTAAGATTCCACCACTTGATCCTGCTATCTTGGTTTCTATTATGCTTGCCTTTATTGATCTTTTTTTTTGGTAACCCAGGAGACTCGTAAGGCTATGCGCCGAGCCCAACCTGGGGAGCTCAGCCCCATCCCGAAGGAGCATAGCCCATTAAGTCGCGCAGAGGCCGGCTGCGCTACGGAAGAAACAATTCCAAACAGTACCACCAAGGAAATTCGAACTCGGGACCCTTCATGAGGGGTCTCATGTTGCGACCACCTAAGCTACTGTTCGCTGGCCCTTTATTGATCTTCATGTTAATATCCAAAACCACCAACCTATGCTGGGTCGTGAGGTCTGCACCATAATTCACTTTACAATCTTTGCATATATTATGATGCACCCGCCTCGTAAGGAGGTAAACAATTTGACTACAATTGTTCCCACTCTTGAAAGTAATCTTATGAGATTTTGTTTTCTTGAAATGGGTGTTTGTCAAAATCATATCATATGCAACTACAAAATCTAATATCCTCTCCCCTCTATTTCTATTGCCATCTCCAAAACCACCATGAACTCTCTCACATATCCAACATTGCTATTCTCCACATGGCTAGTTAAATCACTCCCAATAATAATCTTGTCCTATGTCGGTATTCCCTGCATCAATTCATCCATGTCATCCCAAAAGAATTTTTAGGATCCATGTCATAGAAAGAGTGATATCTTCCATGGAATTAGTCTCTCAGGAGCCTAGTGTCCCAGTTTTTGTAAAGAACAAAACACATAAATAAGATGCCATATGCATTCACAATTGGATTTGCATGAATGCGATGTTATGTACTCATCTCGTTGTCTCATATGTATTGGACATCACGAGTGGATATCAAGAAGATTCCAATGAATATTCTGCCATAAAGAACATCTTTAAGTACTTGAGAATCACTGAAAGGATTAGTTCCTTAAGTTATGGCAATAATACTTGTCAAAGCGCTCGCCTAGGCAGCCGCCTAGCGACAAGGCGTCCAAGGGCTGCGCTTAGGCGATGCCGCTTTATTTATAATGCGACATTGACCTAGTTTTGTGGGTCTGGTTGTATATTCACGTATTTTAATGTTTAATGTGGTTATATCAATGTTCAAAATCAATATTGTTGCCTATGTTATGTGCCAAATATCACTTTTAATTGGATCTAATACCCTTTTTTTCTTTGACCTGGATCTAATACTCTTAATAAACATCTTTTGATTTTTCTTATTTTGCACCTTCAATTCAGATTGTATTCAGTAGCTATGCTATGAAGAATAATGTACATTGCTTAATACGTGTAGCTACGTATGACAATAAACATATATTTACTTGTTGATAACTCTCTTACATTCTTTACAATAAATCTTTTCTTGTTCTTGACATTATTGTTAATGGTCATATATAGAAATGTAATTGGTTAACTTTTTATACAATAGAATATAAATATGGGGAGATCAACCATAAATATGTATATAACTAGATACATAACTATAAAATGTGAGTATATGAGTGGGGAATGTTGATAAAAACCTTAACACATGGATATATACATAAAACATATATATAAATAAATTTTTTAAAGGTTGCCTAAGCAACGCTTAGTCGCGCCTAGTCATGCCTAGTCGCAAGGCTTTCAGCTAGAACGCCGTGTCGCCTTGACGCCTTGACAAGTATGATGGTAATAATGAAGAGTTGGGCGTAAAAAGTTACATTGATGCAAGCTTCCAAAATGACAAAATAGATCGCAATCTGAATTTGTGACGACCTTAAAACAAAATTGTAAGCTGGAAAAGTTTCGAGCATGAGACAATTGTTAATTCTACAATAAAAGCAAAGTATTTTACTGTTTTGTAAAAAATAGAGGATACTATATGGATCAAGAGGTTCATTTAGATGAACATGGGAAATTCCAAACCATTGATGACACAGTAGAGATACTGTGATGACAATGGAGCTACTAGATAGATTAGGAATCCCAGGTAACATACTACGAAATTTGCATCACATATGAGAGATCGTACAACGAGGAGATGTGAATACTTGCAATGTACCAATTAAAAGCAAATGTTGCTAACCCGCTACAATTTCACTCGTGCAACAAAAACATGATGGACATGTTAAAATCACTTGGAATAAGATTCGTGGGTGATTGGCTTTAAGTGTAAATGAGAGTCTGTTGGTATGTGTACCCATATAGCCAATTATATGATGATTGTAATGGGACATCATATACTTGGTTTGATAATTATAAAAGTAATTTGGTCTATTATGTATGTCTCAATCATGAGACGATGACACAGACATAGTAGATGTCTAAAGAATGATGTTACTCGATGACATGACTTCAGGTTGAGGACCTGAACAATGAGATCATATGTATGATAAGGGTACATGCATTCTTGTTATGTCCCTAATCGGATATTACTGTGGAAGTAAAATAGACAACAATAATACATAAGACTAGAGTGTGTGTTGACTGATGACAAAGTCTCATAAGTCATGATATGGGATATCAAGTTAAACGCATAGATTCATACATGTTACAGTACAATGTTTCAGACAAACCCACATTGAGAGTGATACACGGAGACCATGAAATGATAGTCAGAATAAACTCTCATAGTGATAGTGGTGGTTGTGGTTCTTAGACCTGAAGTCACTACACTCATCACATGTCGTTCGATGTATTTTGACATCATCCAACGTGACCTTGAATAAGGGCTGCCATAAAGGTGACGCTCGAGTATGTTGTGACACATGGGAATTGAGTGTGAGTGATATACATGAAATTTGTCCCTCTTATAGGAGATTGATATCTTGACCACTTGATAAACGAGACTAAGAAACACATGACCACACTCGTGTGAGTCAATATGTGATATGTGAGCTCACATGCATCTTATATAGTATGCTCTAGTTCAAGGAACATAGATTGAAAGTTAGAGGATGATGATTCCATGCCTCAAGTTCAATCCGGATATCAGAGACAAAGGAAGTATGCGATCACGGTAACACTGATAAAAAATTGTAGGTTGAAGTTGTTCTCCAACTTTCCAATTAGCAAAGATGTGTTGCTAGATACCGCTCATTACTTATGATGTCATAAATTGGTTATTGACATTTACCAGTCAACGTAACTTGGGTCCTATAAGGTCACACACATAGGATACACCTGGAAAAAGAGTTTACTCATGAATATAGTTTAATTTGATTATTAAAGTGTTTGGTATTCAATTTAAACAACATTGGTTGAATTGAAATTTAAAACGACCGCTTCAGAAGTGAACCGCCAGGTTCAAAAATATGAATCGCCCGGTTCAGAAGTGAACTGACTGGTTTAGAATGTGAGTCGAGCAAATTCTGAATTGTGACTGGTTGAGCGATCAGTAAGATTGGATCAAGGATTGATGCTGACGTCATGTTGTGCATTAATCGTCACATTGAAAGCCAATATGTTTGCGAATAGGAAATATAGTGAACCGACCGATTCAAGTGTTGAATCGACCTATTCACATGCGAAACGACTGACTCAGAAATGAACTGACCGGTTCAGAAATGAACCGATTGGTTCAGAAGTGAACTGTCGATTTGTGATTTGCACCAGCCATAAATTCGTGAAAATCCATCTCTTTGACTCCCAGTTGATCTGGAAACCCCGACCCTCCTATAAATAGAGGGGTAGTTAAGGCTTTCAGAAGACACAACAATAAGCTTTGACAATTGTTGTCCTCTCATAGTTGTGGTAACTAGAGAGCTCGAGCAAGTCTTACCTGTAAAAGGGCGAGACAACGAGGGAGAGACAACAAGGGAGAGCAAGTCAATGCTAGCACGTTGACTTTCAAAGGGACAATTCCTATCTGTTGGCTTTGGGAAACACGATGTTGAGTTTCCGATGGTCCGCGTGGACTATGTAGAGGCGTGGAGGTCGTTGCCGCCACGCTAGAAGGGCAACAACCACTGCCGTCCGTGGTGTTGTACCATGAGGGCGTCGTCACCAGTTGTCCATGTGCGTCTTACGAAGAGTGCACATCACCAAGCAAGAGTAGTCGTTGGACTTGCTCCAGGATCAGGTATACCTCTTGCTACCTTTTCCTAGATACATTATTGTTTGCACGATGTTTTAGTAAAGGAATAGGGACAACAGTTTTTATTTCCGCTGCCTTCTCTGCCGTCCCTATTCCCCAACATCTAAGTCCCTGAATTTTACACAAGTAAGACCCTATATAACACTGACCATGCCTAACTTGTGCACAATGTAAAATTGACTTATTTACCAAAGGTTTAGTGAATATAATAACAATCCCGCTCTTCAAATCCAGGGAATGGAGTGCTTTTAGTCTTTTCCTGGACAACTTTGTGACAATCGACTTTAATATGCTTCATTCTTTCATCAAAGACTCGATTGTTGACAATGAAGATAACGACGACATTATCACAATGCATTGTCAATGTTCCTAAATAGATAGACCAAGCTCATAAAGCAACGCCTTAACCCACATCATTTCAAAGGCACTATTAGCCACTGCATGACATTCTTCTTGAACACTAGACAGAGCTGCAACAACTTGCTTCGTATTACATTAACAATACGTTTGGATGAGCACTTCTTAAATACCAGTACTTATTATATCAGATACGTATATATCATATTAGTTATGGAACTCGTAACTACCGTAACATGGCCGAAATAATACAACTTGTATGCTTCTTGAATCACGCCATATTTTGAGACACTTGCGACTACCACACTTCACTTCCGTCTCTTCTCTTTTTCACGGAGGCAGACACGGACAGCAGCAGCTCGGTGGTCTCGCCTACACCAAAAAAGCAGAAATTGCAGGAATCCATCGCCAGCTCAGACCAGCTTTTGAGACAGATTACCGGGAGTTGAAAAGTCCCCACCCAAACGAGGCCTAAGTTACTAAGTTCTCGCCAACCAAAGTACAGGATCCTAAAGTCTCGTTGTCAATGCAACGATGGACATAGAATCGAAGTAACCAATGATATCACAATGTTTACTCTCATGGTAATAGCTTAGGGCAACTGCTGAAAATTTGGCACTCTGCATTCCTGTGGCATTGTTGAGGCTTGTCAGAATAGTTACTAACTAAGCCAACAGTAGTAGTGACATCTGGTTAAGGACATTGGCATCAAGTGCGAATGTCTGTTTGGCACCTGGCATGACAATGCCGTCATGGATATCCTCGCAGACATCCTTTGAGATGAGCTAACAATAGTTGAGGTTCTCAAACCCAAAAGAAAACATTTTAATGATAACACAATAGATAGTTTTTAAAAAATGATTGCACCATGTCTGAAATCTTCTAATATATGCTACTATTATAACAATGAAATTAGCTAGGTTCAAAAGAGAAACATCTTTGCACTAGAGATTAGAGTACAATTTAGAGCTTACCAACAAAGTAACAAGTGACAAGAGAAGCACCATAGACGCGATTGATTAGTCCTGAAAGTGCAAGACATCCCAACAGCATTAATTAAGAATTAAAAAAATGTGAATAAAATGTTAACATGTGCGAGTATATGGGAATATTTTGTGAAGCATTTAATATAATTAGGAAACAGAGATTAAACTATCTATAATATGTGATGGCACAAAATATGCTTAAAATGCATATTTTTAGAAAGTTGCTGAATATTGTGACTATATTTTACTGTTTGCAAACAGAGAGCAAGGGGTTTTCAACTAAAGGACTTACTCAAAACCTTTGATACGAAGTAGACAGGCTGTTGTAAGTTGTTACAATTGTTCTACGGTTCTACCGTAAAAATGGATTTTTAGTTCTTAATAGTCTCATTAAACTAATTAAATTGCATATAGTGTTTGCAGTTCTGATACGGATTTAACCAAAGACCAGCTTCTATGATAAGGGGTATACGATTTAACAGAATGATAAATAGATTTGCTCCTACTACCTGTGAATAATATGGGTAAGCGTAGGGGTAAACCTTATGCCCACTTTAACCCTTCACACCCCTACTTACATGGTATTTTGAAGGAATACTACAATCCTAGCTTAGTATGAAGTCTCTAATTGTTAATTTATAATTTCCCTTGAATTTTCTGAACTACCGACAGTGCTCGGGACACCTGCCCATCATTTTTGGTATCTCCCATTTCTTTTACCTTTTGACCATATCTTATTTATGTTACTGATTTATACTCCTACCTTCAGTTATAGATATATTTTTTTTCTGGTTTCTTATTGTGATAGAGTCAGGAATTCCAGAAAGCTCAGGGTTGCACAACGTGTGCACCCTCATATATATATAACTGAGACAATTACAGAGAGGTCCATATATAAAGGAAAATAACAAAACAAATAAAACAGGAAATATATATATAATGTAACACTCCCCCTCAAGTTGGAGCATAGATGTCAATCATGCCCAACTTGTCCAGCAGCATGCAGAACTGTTTCTTCGCCAAGAGCTTCGTGAAGATATCAACAACTTGGTCTTCAGATCTTGTGAATAATGTGCATATCTTGTCAGCAAGAATAGATTCTCTGATGAAGTGGCAGTCAACTTCAATATGTTTGGTGCGCTCATGATAGACAGGATTATTTGCAATGAAAATGGCAGCTCGGTTATCACAATGCATAGGAATAGCAGATGAAGACTCGATCCCAAACTCTTTCAGAAGAGAACATACCCACAGCAACTCACAAGCAGTATGGGCCATGGCCCTGTATTCAGCCTCAACACTAGATCTAGCCACTACATTCTGTTTCTTGCTTCTCCAAGTGACAAGATTGCCTCCTACAAAGGTACAATAGCCAGAAGTAGATTTTCTATCAACTTTGCTGCCTGCATAATCAGAATCAGAATACCCTTCAAGAACACAGTGCCCATTCTTTTTATAATAAAGTCCCTTGCCAGGCGATTTTTTTAAGTATCTCAAGACTTGACATGCAGCATCCCAGTGGCACTGTCTGGGTTTGTCGAGGTACCTGCTAAGAAGACCCACTGCAGTAGCAATATCAGGACGAGTAACAGTTAAATAGATCAATTTACCAATCAACCTCCGGAATTTTTTATGATCAGCATACATAGCAGAGGAATCATCATCCCAATTGACATTGGGATCAAGAGGAGTGTCTGCAGGTCTTGCTCCAAGCATACCAGTCTCCTGCAGAATATCAAGAACATATTTTCTCTGGGAAAGAACCAAGGCATTAGAGTTTCTAGAGACCTCTATGCTAAGAAAGTACCGAAGTCTGCCTAGATCTTTGGTAGCAAAGTGCTTGCCCAAATGATCTTTGGTAGCCTGAATACCAAGAGTGTCACTGCCAGAAATAATAATGTCATCAACATACACAATAAGAACAGTAATCCCTGCTGAAGTCTTTTTTGTGAAAACAGAATGGTCAACTTGTGACCTTAGAAAGCCAAAATCAATCATGATCCTGCTTAGCTTATCAAACCAGGCACGAGGACTCTGTTTGAGTCCATAGATAGACTTCTTAAGTCTGCAGACTTTATGAGACCCCCCCTGAGCAACAAACCCAGGAGGTTGCTCCATATACACCTCTTCCTATAAATCACCATACAGAAAAACATTTTTCACATCAAGCTGCAGGAGAGGCCAGTTTAGATTCACAACAACAGATAAAAGAATTCTGACAGAGTTAAGGCGAGCAACAGGAGAAAAAGTCTCAAAATAATCAATGCCATATGTCTGAGTATAGCCCTTGGCAACAAGCCGTGCCTTCAACCTTTCAACCGTACCATCAGGTTGATATTTAACAGCATAGACCCACCTACAGCCTATAGGCTTACACTGAGGAGGTGGATCCACCAGCTCCCAAGTGTCTCTGTCAGTGAGAGCAATCATCTCATCATGCATAGCAGATGTCTAAGCTGTACTTTTCAAGGCATCCTGAACATTCTTAGGGACAGCCACAGTAGATAAAGCAGATACAAAATTGCTTGAATGAGTATGTAGATGAGCAGTAGACACACACTGAGCAATGCTATGAGAAGTGCAAGAACGAGTACCCTTACGAAGAGCAATAGGTATGTCAAGATCAGAATGTACCTCAGGTGCAGCAGAACCTTCTGGAGGAGAAGATTGGTTGTCTTGGGGGGGTACTTGTGTGGAAGGTGCTTTATTCCTGCGTTGATAAACAATAAGAGGAGGGTCTTGCTTTGCAGTAATCTCAGTGTCAGTGCGGTCAGGCATACATTCAGAAATAACAGGTAAAGGAGGAGCCAGAATGTCTGTCTGCAAACTATCTCCTGCTGAAGAATAATACGGTGTATCTTCAAAAAAGACAACATCACTACTGGTAAACCACTTCCGAGTGCTGGGATTATAACATCTGTAACCCTTTTGAGTTCGAGAATAGCCCAAAAAAATGCATTTAGTAGCTCGAGGAGAGAGCTTATCAGAAGTAGGTCCAAGCAATCGAACAAAGCAGGTACATCCAAAAATTCGAGGAGGCACAGTAAACAAGGAGGTGTCAGGGTGCAAAACCTGGATGGGAATCTTATTTCCAATAACAGACGATGGCATCCTATTAATCAGAAAACATGCAGTCAAGATAGCTTCAGGCCAATAAGAGCGGGGCACATGAGAATGCATCATTATCGTCCTTGTAACTTCTAATAAGTGTCTATTCTTCCGCTCAGCAACACCGTTTTGTTGTGGGGTATATGCACACGAAGTTTGGTGAATTGTACCCACAGATTTACAAAAAACAGCCACATCTTGCTTAACAAACTCTAAAGCATTATCAGTGTGAAAAGTTTTAATAGGCAAGCCAAACTGCGTTTTTATTTCAGCAAACAAATATTTGATAGTAGACAACACTTCGGACCTACTTTTTAACAGAAACAACCAAGTAGTCCTCGAAAAATCATCAATAAAAAGAATGAAATACTTGTAACCAGACAAGCTTGGTACATGGCATGGGCCCCATACATCAGAGAGGACTAAATCAAAAATGTTTTTACTACTCACAGTACTACGTCTAGGATACACAGTACGAGTTTGTTTCCCTAGCTGACACGAATCACACTGAAAATGACAACTTCCAATATCAGGAACTAAACTACGCAGCTTCTCTGACGAGGGATGGCCCAGCCTGTAGTGCCACTGGAGAGCAGAAACAGAAGCAGATAATGCAGATATCACAACAACTTTCTCTGATCTAGGTAAATGGTCCAAGTAAAAGAGCCCATCAACACCTTCATACCCCCCACCAATCTTCGTCCTCGTGCGAAGGTCCTGAAAAACGCATGAACCAGGAACAAATGTCAGGCTACATTTTAAACTCCGTAAAATTTTGCTGACAGATAATAAGTTAAGAGGAAATCTGGGCACATATAAGGCAGATTTTAGGCCAAAGTGAGAAACAATATCACCGACTCCAAGGACCGAAGACTTGGAGCCATCAGCAAGCACAACAGAAGAATGTCGGGCAGGTGCGGATATATGTTTAAACAAAGATCGATTTCCAAAAATATGAGCAGATGCACCAGAATCGATCACCCATTTGGTATTACCAGAAGTAGAAGGTGAGGAGGAGCTCATGAATGCAATATCATAACCAGAAAAGGCAGCATGTGCTCCACTAGTAGATGCAGCAGAAGAAGATCCAGCACGCACAAGAAGAAGACGCTCCACCTCGGCACGAATGTAGTTTGCGGTAGTCCCCGCAGGCTCTGGTACAGGTGTCTGAGTACCACCCTCAGACGCAATAGATGAGGAATCAGCCGCAGCATTGGCCCACGCCGACTTACCATACTTTTCCCAGCATTTTTCTTCAATATGGTTAGACCGGCCACAGAAAGTACACAGGCGCTGTCCTTGCTGAGGACGCGCAGCAGCAGAAGGCGGGGCAGCAGGAGGAGCTCCTCGTCCAGCACCAGGTCCACGACCCCGGCCTGCACCCAGGGGAGGACGGCCATCATTGGAGCGGCCACGGACACGACCACGCCCGCCCCAAGCAGCCAAAGCAGTAGAGTCTCCAGTCTCAGGAGGCGGAGACGGTGTCGATGACGGAAGGCGCTGGAGGCGCTGGTAAGCAGTCTGCGAGGTAGGAAGTGGGTCACTCGCCAAGATCTGATCTACCACACCAGTATAGGACTCGGGTAGACCACTCAGAAATTGAATCAGCTGAAGTTCCGCCCGCTGTTTTTGCATAGTCGCTAAATCAGTAGACAGCGGGTGATAAGTCTCCAACTCACCCCACAGACCAGTGAAGGTAGAAAAGTAGTCTGATATGTCAGATCCCGTAAACTGCAGTCGCCCCAGCTGCTTGGTGATATCAAAGATTTTCTTGGGATTCTGACTATGAGAGTAGGTACTAGCAAGCTGATCCCACATCTGCTTCGCCGTAGGCAGTCGAAGAAGAGTGACACTGATCTTCTCAACTGTGTTGTTGAGAATCCATGTCATAACCGTCGAGTCGTCACGGACCCAGTCATCAAAGGCTTTGATGTCCTTTGCATCCGCCTCCTCTGTAGGCTGAGGCGGGCCCGTCCGTATCAGGTGAGAATACTTCCCTTGTGATTTGGCAAAGATCACAAAGGAGCATACCCAAAGCTGGTAGTTGCGCCCGTCAAGCTTAACAGTAGTGACTTGACGACGCGAGTCTTTCCAGATGTCATCCCCAGAAGACGCCATGAGGATAGGTAGGGAGGCAGGCACAGGCACAGGTAGGTACAGACAGAAGACGGACTACGCCGTCAGGTAGGCAGAAGTAGGCAGAAGCAAGTCACCATGGACCTCTCATATACAAACTACGCCAAAGCGTAGCAGAAAACCCGGAGGCCGAAGCCTACACGGGCATGCAGGCACAAACAAGCACGAACCGTAGGTAGTCCCTTAGACGAACAAAGCGCCGATCTCCCCCGGAAGACGGATCTAGTCCAGATCTACCAGTGGCTCAGTGGTCCCGTAGAAAACGACCACCCAGCAGTGCACCTGCTGTGCGAACAACGACCAAGGTTGCTCAAGTACTAGCGGTGCACCACGCCAGGAGGCAAGACGGAACCACGGAGACCCCCGCGGAGGGACCTGCGGCCCGCTGGAGGCGGCCGACCGGCGGCTGGCCGCCGGCGGCGGGCGGCCTGCTGCCGGGCTGAGCGACTGGCGGGGGGGGGGGCGGAGGAGAGAGAAGGGTGGGAGGAAAGCAAAGACGGCTAGGTTAGAGCCTGCTCTGATACCATGTGATAGAGTCAGGAATTCCAGAAAGCTCAGGGTTGCACAACGTGTGCACCCTCATATATATATAACTGAGACAATTACAGAGAGGTCCATATATAAAGGAAAATAACAAAACAAATAAAACAGGAAATATATATATATATATAATGTAACACTTATCAACCTTATCTACCCACTTGGGCATTTTTTTGCATTTTGAACATATTTACCGTGCCTGTTTAATTGATGTGCTAAATCAGGAGATCTTGCTGCTCAGCACCACACAACTCAAATGATTCAGAAGCAATCCTATATGCCAGTAGTCAAACTAGACAAGCATTATCCATTAGCTAACTCTGTTTGACATATCCCTACATATCATAGGAAAGTGCATATTGTTTTATTTGTAGCTCAAGTTTATTTTTTGTGAATTTGGTAACTCAATCGTGAAAAATTTGTCAAGTTTTTGATGTTGGTGATGACCAGACCATCAGTGTTTTTCGGGCTGCTGGATTTGCTTTTAGAACAAATGTCTGATTGTTTCTCTTTTAAGCGAGATGGGTCAGACCATAAAGACTTTGCCAGGATTTATTTTCGACATTTTTATTCCAACTTTTTGAAGGTTTTGATGATGCTGGAGTCAAATCTTTCCTACATGTCACTTCATGTCCTAGAATAAACTTTTTACTAGTATATCGTATTGTCATTGTGAGCACCAGAATAGCAGAAAACATGGCTTGGCATTGTACCCCTGAGTATCTCAATCATTAATATTATGAAATTGGTAATATATGATATGAGAATGTGTGCAAAACCTATATCTCTGACCTCAAGTTTATTGAGCAAATAGTCTTAAAAGCTTCTCTGTTTAACAAAAAGTTAGTTATATTCTCTAAATATGATATCTTAACTATCGCTTGAAGAGGTATACAAAACTTCCATAGATTATGCTCTTTTCTAATATTGCAACTACCACCCCCTCCACACACATTTTGAATCTTTTCTTACTCTGGACCAACTATGTCAATTACATAAAACATTTCATTTTTAGAAGTTGACATTATCTGGTGATTCACAGGATGTTATTGACGATTCAACTAAGAATTCTAGTCTTATGTTGAGTAATGTTGCAAGTGTTCAAGATGATCCCCCTACGAATTCTCTACCTGTTCTTGCATTGCCTACTTATGAAATGAGATGTGAAAATATGCCACAAACAACAAAATTGAGAGCGACTGGCCTGACACAAAGTGACTTAAATTCTCTGATAAGGAGGCGAGATGAACTGGTATGTTTAATCTTTCTGCTACGTAAATTGACTTAATCTACCAAAACATATATATATATTTTGGCCATAGTTTTATGAACATATGCCTTGACCCCAAAATCACTACGGTAGCTAGTTGTCTTGCCTTGAAACAAAGTTCACCAAAGTTTATATCTTGAGCAATTCTTCTCAAAGTTGCCTATCTGATTTTTCCCTTCATGATTTAGAACTTTTCATATAACATATTTTCTGCAAAAGTATTTTCTCACCAATATCAAGCTGAGTACTTCTAGGATTTCCCAAATTAGCTAAAAACTGGAAGATTATTAGCTTTTTTTCTTATTGATGAAAATTAGGAACATTTGATTATATAAGAAACCCCATGCAAATTAATAGTCAACATATAGATAGTATTTTGTTAGTCACAATTAGCATACAATGCTATCCCTTAAATAGGAAAGTTATGAGGTATCGTATACCATGGTACACACAAGTTAAGTTGTACACTCTGGTCCATTAGCACCAATAGAAAGAAAACACATATCTCTAGAACCCACCCAAAAACTGGAAAGTGCACATTTGTGTAGTCTCCAGCTTGTTATAAATATTGATGAAAGAGAACGATTTGGTGATATTTTTAGCTATATGTTCTCTCTTTTTCACATGTGGAGTGATAGTTTTCTTTGCTTTGACCAAGTTCCTGACAGAGCAATAGTCGATCTCGATGTGCTTGATCCAAACATGAAATACAAACTTGTTGCTTCTGTGTATAAACACTTGATTATCACATTATGGAACAACATGTGTCTTAATTGGGATCCCAATTTCTTGAAGTATAGATAATAGCCACCCACTGAATGTAAGAACATGCATGAGCTATGATTCGATATTTTGCCTTAGTACTGGAGCAAGCCACCACTGATTATTTCTTAATTCACTAGCTAATGTGCAAATTACCAATTCATGAGGTAATATATAAAATCAGAAGCAGATTTAGCATCACATGCCCAATCAACATCAAAATAGCTTTTTGATAGAGACCAACTCATTAAGTAGAAGTATTTATAATGGTCCTTTCTAGGGTTCTCCTTTGAGATATTGTGGTATCACAAAACTATTCTTACCTCAATCTCAATTCACTGCCGATATAGACAGTGTTAAAGGGATTGAAGCATCCATCTTTGAACAGCCCGAAAGAATCACACACAATCATATGTAAAAAGAAAATAAATTCTCACTTCATTAATTTTGAACCAAAAGGTTTACAAAAAGGGCCTGAAAGCAACATGATATGAAAGGTACATAAACTGAAATTAAAAGCTAGCTACCAGATCCCAAGAGCTTTACTACATACCATGAAGTTCTTGTTTTTGAAGTTCGATCAGAATTTCTTGAGTTATTTCATATTAGCGGAAGTAGATCTTGGCATATTAGTCATCATAAACCTAAAATCAAGAAAATTGGACTCAATCAATGCAAATGCATTGGTACGCTTTTAAAATAAAAAAGGCTGTTAAGAATAATATTGTTATTGTATTGATATGTACATCCCTGTCCTATATATAGGAGAGGAGGAAATACAAGGAAGCACAAGGAAGTGATTAAACCCTAATGGGCCATGGGCACACAGGCCCATGTACACAATAGACTAATTAACCTATTAACGTAATAGGTTAATATTCTAACAAAGAGATTGTAGGTTTAAAGAGTATAATGCTTAACGAAAAGTAATATAAACCACATTGTTGATATACTGAAGACTGCATATCTCGTTACTACTGACCTGTCTGTCGGTAGTACCGACTCATCAACGGCAAAGATATAGAACCCAAAATGTTATTCTCGGTACTACCGACCTACAGTCGGTAGTACCGACATGGCGGCAGACCGACGGTTCTGTAGTTTTGTTTTCTCATGTTTTTGTTATTCTACATGTATTTGTTCTTTCTATAAATATATGCTAGGGCATACATTGTTCCCTAAGCACTTGTAACACAACTTTTCACATGGTATCAGAGCGGGTTCGATCCTAACGAACCCTAGGCCAGCCGCCGTCCCCCCACTCCCTCTTCCTCTTCTTCTCTGGCGCCCCTCCTCTCTCCTACCCTTTCTCTCTAGCTGCAGTTGTCACAAATTGCTGTCGACCTAATTCCTAATCACATCTCCTCCATGTGTGATTGGGAAATCTCAGTTGGGGGCTGTGGATGCGTCAGTTACACATCTAATCCTTTGACGTGACGTGTATCTCTCTGTCACTTCTTCATTTATCGTGACGTGTATCCCTTCGTCACCCCTTTTCTATTGTGACCTGTATCATCCCGTCACTCTTATCTTTTGCTTGAAACATGGAGGACACCAAGGCATCCGTAGTCTACAATGAGATGTCACCTATCCCCTCCATCAAGCTAAACGGGAAAAATTATCTCTTGTGGATGAATGTTGTCCATACAGTATTGGAGTCCAAAGACAAAGCAAAACATGTTGAGTCTGATCTTCCTGCTTCTACCGTCGAAGGCTATGCTCAATGGAAGAGTCATGACAATCTGGTGAAGACATGGCCGTGGGGGAGCATGGAACTTGGGATCGCTGCTAGGTTCATGTTCTACACTACCGCCAAAGAAATATGGACTGCAATAAAGAAACACTATTCTCAAGAAAAGAATGCTCTTTGTCAGTTTATGATCTATGACCGCCTATTCGCAGAACGACAGGGAGACAAGCCTTTAGAAGGATATTTTGGAGTGATCCAAGCTATTGCTCAAGAGTTGAGCTTTTATCATCCACTGACTGTCAAAGAACAAATCAAGGACTGAGACGACTTGATCACAACAAAGTTCTTATGTATGAGTTCTTCATGTAGTTCAGCCCGTAGTGTCATCCTAGCCTTTGACAAACTTCTTAGCTTGGAAGAAGCCTTCTCTCAGATTATGCAGTCTAACTTTGAACCAGTTGATTCTACAGCCGTCCCATCTCTTGGAGATTCTCATGCTGCTGTTGCTACTGCAGTAAGCAGAGGATGTCCAAGTACAGGCCGAGGACATGGCACACGTCCTAAGTGCACTTTCTGTGATAAGCCTGGACACACTATTGAAAATGCTGGAAGAAGCATGCTAGTCCTGCTGCACCTCCTATGGGGACAGCAAGCTATGCTGGTACTACTACATCTTCTGAGCCTCCTGCGTCGAGTTCTGGACCTTCTGGCTACTCAACATCTCAGATGGGATCATCATCATCTTCTTCTTCAACAAACTTAGCCTCTACTTCTGGTAATCAGGCTACCTCTTTACTGGCTTCTGGTTCAAATTCTTCGTGGGTGGTTGATTCTAGAGCTTCACAACATATGACTGGTATGCAGAGACTGCTTCATTCCATTGACTCACATATCCCTCACCAATTTGTGACTATAGAAGATGGTTCAGTGAGGAGAGCATTAACCAGTGGATCTGTTTCTCTGACTCCTAGGATTGATCTTAAATCTGTACATTATGTGCCTGCATTTCCATTCAATCTTCTTTCTATTGCAAAATTGATTGATTCTCTGAAATGCACGGTAACATTTGGACCTTCTTGTTTTGTATTATACGATCTCAAGAGTATGAGGACGATTGGTGGGAGGCCTAGGAAAGGTGGTCTCTACCTCTTTCATGGTGAAAGTCTGCCTCGCCAAGTATATGCTCCTGCTCCGACGATCCTTTTGAGCGGTTCTCCCTTACCGTGGCACTACAGATATAGACATCCTTCTCTGGAAAGCTTGAGGAAGTTAGAACCTGAGATATCACGTGTCTTCTTTAGAGTGTCAGTCCTGTCAATTGGGAAAACATCTTAGAATGTCTTATCCCAGTCGAGTCAATAAACATGCTTCTTGTCCCTTTGAGTTAGTCCACAATAATGTTTGGGGTCCTGTAAAAGGCAACAACTATAATGGCTTTTGCTATTTTATTTCCTGTGGGGATGATTTTTCTCGCATGACATGGATTTATTTGTTGAAAAGTGAAGAGTTTGTGTTATCCATTGTCAAGCATTTTCATCAAGAAATAAAAGTCCAATTTGATTGCAATATTAAAATTCTTACTCTGGTAGTGCCTTGGAATATGTAAAGTGCTATGGCTGATTTTTGTAGTTCTGTTGGGATAGATGAGAGGAAAAATTGTCATCTTCTTGATATTGCCTGGACAATTATGTTTCAATCCAATGTTCCTAAAAGATTCTAGTCTGATGCCTTACTTACTGCCTGCTTTCTTATTAACATGCAACCCTCATCTGTGCTTAAGGGACGTACTCCTTTTTCTGTCCTACGTCCTAATGATCAGCCCTTTCCTATTCCCCTTAGGGTGTTTAGTTGTACCTCCTTTGTCTACAATTTTGGTCCTAAGACTGATAAATTATCCCCTTGGTCAATTAGGACTCTTTTTCTTGGATACTCCGATACCAACAAAGGGAATAAATGTTACTATCCCAGTCTCCGTCGTGTGTTTGCGCCTAGGGATGTAACTTTTCATGAATACTCCATACTTCTCTACTGTTCCCAGTAAGGGGGAGCAATTGTGTGAGAGTGAGAGAGTGCCACCATCAGTTATCTGTGAGAGGGTGCCACCACCACATCAGAGTGAGAGAGTGCCACTCATGATCCCTGACTATACTATAGTTCAGGAAGAGGAGTTAGCAGATGATATTACGATTCAACAATTTCCACATGTTTACAGCAGATGAGGCAGTCAGGATCCAGAGGAGGTAGCGTCCCCAGTCTCTGAGCCTTCCCCAACTTCCTCTACTCAAGTGAATCCTGAATAACCGTCTGATCTTGATGTTCCCATTGCTAACCGCAAAGGTACTCGTTCTTGTGTTGTTCGACATCCTATTGTAGGAGTGTGTTGTTTGTCCAGACTATCTAAGAAGGTACGTTCCTTTGCTCTTAGGATTGACTCTTTGGTCATTCCAAGAAATCATCTTGATGCTATGAAGGATAATGGTTGGAAGCATGCCATGCAAATGGAAATGTCTGCTCTTTTACAAAACAACACCTGGGAACTTACTGACTTACCTTCTGATAAAAATGTTGTAGGATGCAGATGGGTGTTTATAGTAAAACATAATCCAGATGGATCCGTTGAGAGATTAAAGGTTCAACTGGTAGAAAAAGGCTATACTCTGACATATGGGGTTGATTTTTTCTTTGAGACCTTTTCTCCTGTGGCTCGTCTGAATTCAGTACATATCATAATCTCTTTGGCTGCTACCTTTGACTGGCCTCCGTTTAAACTTGATGTCAAGAATGCCTTTCTTCATGGTGATCTACAGGAAGAGGTATATATGGAGCAACCTCCTACTTTTGTTGCTCAGGGGGAGTATCAGAAGGTGTGTAGATTGAAGAAAGCCATCTACGGATTGAGACAGTCTCCTAGAGCATGGTTTGACAAATTCAGTGAGGTTGTATTACAGCCAGGCCTTTCTCGTTCTGTGACTGATCACTCCTTAATCTATTCTAGTTCTTCTGCTGGATCTGTTGTTATTGCAGTATATGTTGATGATATAGTTATCACTGGGACTGATGCTGCATGCATATCTTGTGTGAAAGAAAGGCTTGCAGAGGCAATTTCATACAAAGGATCTGGGTAAACTGAGGTATTTTCTGGATATTGAAGTACTTAGATCTCAAATAGGTACTAATTTATCTCAGAGGAAATATGTGCTGGATTTACTTCATGATACATGTATGAGTGAATCCAAGCCCGTGTCTACTCCTATGGATTATCATGTGAGGGAAATGACTGATGATACTGATTAAAGAGATCTAGGATATTATAGGAAAATTGTTGGTAAACTGATATATCTAACAGTTACTCGTCTTGACATTTCCTTTGCTGTAGGAGTGGTGAGTCAACATATGAGCTCACCACGACAGTCACATGGGACAACAGTTTGCCGTATTCTCAGATATCTGAAAGGTGCACCTGGGAAGGGAATAACCTACTACAAACTTAGGACTCTTGTTTCTACTCTGACCCTTACTGGCTATGCAGATGCATATTGGGCTGGTAAACAGGAGGTCTACTTCTGGATATTGTACTTTTCTAGGAAACCATCTTATTACCTAGAAAAGCAAAAACAGAATGCCGTGGCAAGATCTAGCACTGAGGCAGAATACAAGGCAATGGCTCATGCTTGTTGTGAGTTGCAGTGAGTTCAATCTGTACTTTTTGAATTAAAGATTCCTGTGTTGTCTCCCATAGAGCTCAAGTGTGATAATCAAGCTGCGATTTATATTGCCTAGAATCCCGTCTTTCATGAACGCACCAAGCATATAGAAGTTGATTGCCACTTCATCATAGATTAGATGAAGAATGGGAAGATTATGACTCCTCACGTCAAATCTGGAGATCAACTCGCTGATGTTCTCACAAAGCCAATGCATCCAACTATCTTTCAATATTTTTGCAACACGCTAGGCATACACGATGTACGCTCTAGCTTGCGGGGGAATGTTGATATACTGAAGACTGAATATCTTGGTACTACCGACCTGTCTGTCGGTAGTACCAACTCATCAACAACAAAGATACATAACTCGAAATGTTATTCTCGGTACTACCGACCTACAGTCGGCAGTACCGACATGGCGGCAGACCGGCGGTTCTGTAGTTTCGTTTTCTCATTTTTTTGTTATTCTACATGTATTTGTTCTTTCTATAAATATATGCTATGGCACACACTGTTCCTTAAGCACTTGTAACACAACTTTTCACACACACGAAACAAAACGAAAGTCAATAATCTTCAATTGTTCAAAAACAAGCATCTTTTATTTACAAATTCCATTATATTTGAGAAGACATGACCATTAGGGCCAATGTCAGGGCCAACATCCCGCAGGATGGATCCAAGTGAGTTATCACTACTTCAGGAATACCAAGGTACTCTCCAAAACTGTTGCCTTACCCTAACAATTTGGGTAGGTGCACCGCCGCGTGCACCCTTACCCCAAGATACACGCAGGTACATCAATGTAAGCCCAGACTTGTGCCCTCACCGCAAGATACATGCAGGTGCAACAATGCAAACGAAGGCTTGCGCCCTTACCTCAAGATATAGGCATATGCAACAAGGTAAGTCAAGGTTCATGTAATGGAAATTTATCTTCAAGTTTTATCAATGTAAATATAAGAAATTCACAATATGGACTCTTATATATAATACACAACAAGCAATATCATAATAAAGGCCAATATTAGGAGAAAGCGTACCTTCGAGATTAGAGGAAGATCTTGGATAAGTTAACTCAGGATTTATAAGTCTTGGCATGTAAACAAGTACATATGCATCAAAATAGGGATTTCAACGTAAAGGGGTCACAACGACTATACTAAGGTTTTTAAGTCTTATTAGTGAACGTTAGGTGTGGTATTCATCCGTGTTCAAGACTATGTTTTTGAGGTTTCAAGACTAGTATGAAGTTTCAAAATGATTTCAATAACATGTTCGAGGGACGGTTCCACACCTTGTTCATAATAGGACATAACCCTAAATCTGAATCAAAATGGTCAACTTTGTCAATACTAGATCAAGATTCAATATAGATTCCAGAGATGATTCAAGGTAGTGTTCAAGATCTTAGATGGATAAATCAAATGGTTTTGATCTTTATAAGAGTCAATTATCACAAGATTATGATTACATAACAATAATTGAATTTCATATGATTTTCATGAGCAAAAGTATTAAATAGAGATAAGAGTCTAGATATCATCATGACTAGATCTAGGTTGCAAGTATCAAAATTGGATGAATAGGGTGGATCTAGTGATATGGAAAAATAAACTCAAAGTTTGATCAATTAAACATATTCTAAAGTGGAACAAAGTAAGATTTGTGATTTTTAGAGGTTATGGTTAGAATTATTTATTTCAAGCAGCTCGATTGGATTCATCTCGATTTTTTGATGAAAATCAACTACTTATTTGTCTAATTGGATCATCCTAGCATGATGTATGGTCAAAGCAAATAGAGTTAAATTCTTGGGGTTTCATTGAAATTACCTTGTACAAAAAAGGGTCTGTGAGTGGACCAATTTGGTTTGTTTAGGCCTTGGCCCAGTCCCCCTAGGGTTAAATGGGAATTTGAGCATTATGTAATTCCGTGGATATGATGGCAACCATGGGGTTGGTTGGGTTCAACTTATCCTCTCAAAGCCAATAGTGTGAAAATCACACAAAGATAAGGGCTAGAGAGAGAGAGATGAGTCAGGGAGGATCAAGGTTCCTCATATTATAAGGAGGCCTAGAGTCCGGGTGAGAGAGGAGACCTCTTTTCTCGTGGCTCTGCCCGGATCCATATGTCAGGGTCGGCGGGGGGCACCTCACAACAATGTTTTCTTTTTTGGAATTAAAAACCTAGAGTACGGTATGAATTGCATAAGCCACATCTTAGTTCTATATTGTCTCAAATTTTGAGAATTATCTCTATTTAGCTATTGTCCGACATTAGGCAAAAGATCAGTCAAAACGAATCCAATTAATTACCTCAAACTTGGTTCTCAAGTAAAAATATACGATTCTTTATTTATTTATCTAGGTCACTAACAAACTTGGAATCTTCTGGATTTTTTCTATGCAGTTAAAAATTCATTTTCTATCCAACAATAATATTATTGGTTATAAATATAGGCTTAAAATACTAATTTTACAAATTTCACTTCACGGACTTAATCTAAAACAAAAACATTATGAATTAGAGTATCAAATTCATCAATAAGGCAATGCATTAATTGTTTCAATTAAGCCGCATAATTAAAGCTTACCAAAGTCTCATGATGTCAAGTTGTCACAACCACCTTATATATTTAAGACTTCATTATGCAATAAAATTCTTTGTGACTACATGTCCCAACACATGCAAGATCTTAGCATACTGATATGTTGCAAACTATATGTTTTATGTCTTGAAAAGTTATGACAACATACGATTTATTCACTTTCACTTTTCTTTTGGTTCGTGCAAAAATCTGAACAGCATCACCGTTATTCTCAATTAAGAGAGGAGTTCATGCAGTGTGAGATGGAGATTCAGACAATGTTGGCAGGTAAGATCTGCTTATACCTTAACAGCTACATCATGTATAATTGAATTTTCCGTAAGATGCACATTCCTTAACAGCCGACGAGGAAGACATTACATAATACACTTTTTCCCTACTTTGACTTAAATGGAAACAAAATTTTAGAATGTGTAGCACTTGCTTTAACATATGCTTTTAGCCTTCCATAAGTTTACTCGCAACATGTTCAATTGATTGGCATGTGAAGTAATTATTTTTCCATACAGAACTTATATTACATTGTCGTGGTCATTGATTGTATGCAATTTATGTCCGCATTTTCATCATCATCATATCATCAAGGAACATTGTGTCCTTCTTGTAAGAAGACATTTTATATTCTAAAGTTCAAAGTTGAACAATAGATAAAAAATCACAATAAAGAGTAATAGCATCAAAAGTGATATTTTTAGTGAGCTTGGGATGAATTAAACTGAACATCACAGTTCAATTCCACAAGACTAATTATCGTCTCCCTGCTCATGAAAAATAAATTGTATATTTCACAGCTCATAGCAAGAAGGGCATGCTGCCTTGTATATGCCCCTAAGCTCCACAACTACATAATACTAAAATTTGCATAACACAGTGAATTATCTTTCGATTGTTTGACGGAAGATTCAATATTCACTTGGATACCAAGCTGACCAAATTATAACCTACAAGAGAGTAAGAGGAAATAGATATGGTTTTATCTATATCTCTGTTCTTTTTTTCACTATGTTTAACACAAGAGTATTTCCTTTCGTTTAATGGTAGTGTTTCACACCTATACTTGATATATGGACATATGATATCATAACTTGCTCATTGTACAGGAGTAAGTACTCATCTGAGTGTGGGTGTATGATCATGGGTCCCCCTCTAAACAAACACAAATACACAATTTAGGTGTCTTGTATACATTGTAACAGTTTTAAAGTGCATGAGGCGTATTAGGGCATTCCCGTCTCTACAAGGTGAGGCATAAGCCTATGACACTAATTTGTATATATCAATTTATGTATATATATCTAGATTAGTGAACCAAATTTACTATATTCACAAACACATGTATATCTTTATAAACTAAAAACTGTTACAAACAAATTTGTTAGTTCACACTCATGAACCAGCCCCAAATACCATTTTAAAAACTCAACGAACCCTAACCTACCCCTATGCCTGTCCAAAACTCCCCTTGACTACTCCGGAATCAAAAGTTCTCGGCACTGTTGAGAAAATACGGGGTCAAACATAATATTGGTACCCCGTATCACCCGCAAACTCAAGGACAAGTGGAGGTCTCCAATCACAAAATTAAGAAGATCCTGGAGCGTACTGTGGCTTCCACGAGGAAGAATTGGAGTGCCTTACTACCGGATGCGTTGTGGGCATATAGGACGGCATACAAGACACCTATAGGCACCACGCCTTTTAGGTTGGCGTACGATCGGGCATGTCACTTACCGGTGGAGTTAGAGCACAAAGCACATTGGGCGCTAAGAAAGCTCAACTTGAGTTATGATGAAGCGGGGAAGAAGAGATTACTTGAATTAAATGAACTGGATGAGCTGTGAATGACTGCATATGAGAACTCTCGGATAGTTCACATGTTATACCTAATATCGTAAAAATCAAGACACGCGGTCAGTTGAAATGCATAGGTCGTTGTCATTGAAACCAATGTAGCTTAATATTCAAAATAAGGTGCGCTTGGCAAAACTAATAAAATAATATAACATTTTACACAAAATCATGTCATAGGGAAAACTGTGTTTTATAACAATTTCTTCCATTTTAGCCAACAAGTGTCAAGTTAAGTTTTAGCTACTTTCAAATTGAAGGGCGATCCAACGTAATGGTTACTTTTTAATGAAGAGCGAACCTTAGCCTCTTCTACAATAAGGGCGATACTAGCTACTTCCAAATAATACTAGCCACTTCCAAAGGAATCACGATCCCCAACAACAATGAAAGTTTCTTTCTTTTCTTATGTTTCAAGTTCGATAAACATACATATATGAAAAATAGAAGATTACTCACTAGGAGATAGATTAGCTCAGACAATATAATAGCCATTACACACATAAGATGCGTATCAAACAATATATGCAATACTATAGTCAGGTCAAATATGAGGCAAGTGTACCTTTACTCAAGAGTAGAGATCTTAACACAATATGGAGTCACAATATTGATTATACCTAAGAAAAGAAAAGATAAGAAAAACGTAATCCATTGATCAGCTGGTCAATTGTTGACCAAGGTTGAGATCTCACGAGTGAGAAAGCGCTGACTCCTGGGCATGTGCGCAAGGAAGAAGTAGAAAGGGTGGGGGCATGGTCGTTCATCCCGAGTCTCGGTCACGGTTTGGCCGTGATCTAGCAATCGCGGTCGCTCCCCAAGCCAGAGCCGACATGTGTCTGCAGGCGACGGCGCCACGATGGTGCTCGATCAAAGTAAAAGGGGAAAAAGAGAAAGAGAGGAAGAGAGAAAGTGAGGGAGCGCTAGTCAAGTGCGTGGGGAAAAATAAAGTGGGTGGAGGGTTTTTTAAAGGACAATAGGGCTAGGTTTAGGGTTTGCGAGGTATTAGATTTAGGCAAGATTGGCGGCTAGCTTTTATTGGCGTCTATGGCTGGATTTTGAACAATAGAAGGGTATAGAAGAATTGAGAATGCGAAAGGGAGAGAAAGATAGGAAAAACAGAGGTCGAGATGGTTTCGTAGGTGCTCGGGCCATGTTTAGGGTTAGCCAGCTCGCAGACTGCCCGCCCGTTTGCTACCTTGGATAGAAGATGTCCTGAGCGTTGCAAAATCTTAATCGAGCGGTTGTTGGGTCGAGCGACTAGGTCGGGGCCAAGCGATCGGTCCAATGCCCAAAATCGTGGTTAAGGGGATTGATCTTCGGTTCACCGGTCCGCGACCACGCTAAGCTTGCATGCGCCAAAAGGGTGAGTTGGCTAAACCTAGTAAGGGGAAAAGGGGGAAGAAGAAGGAAAAATAGGGAATTTTGGGGTAGACACTTTGAAAAATGGTAGATTGAAATTGGAAAGTTTGATTGCCTTCAAATTTGGAACATAAGCTCAACAAAAGATTGTTTTGGATATGTTTAAAGTGAAGACGAGCAAGGTTTGTCAAGTTAATAATCAAAAGATTTGAGAGTATATGCAAACTAGAATTTTATGAACTTAGGTGTATAAAACTTGATTCAAAATGAGGATTTTCACTTTAGTGGTCATCATAGGGTCACTCATCATGGAAATGATTAAGAGTGAGAAAATCAAGGTAATTGAGGGGTAATAGAGTAATTAGGTTAATATTGTGTCAAAATGCACATCATCACACATACCACATCTTGACTTCTCCTTGTGTCCCCTCTCACTACACCAATAGCAGTGACCAACTTCTTCGGCTACAACAACAAATACAACCACTACCACAAGGAGCAACAAATGTTGTTGTCGCATGTAAGGGTAGTTATAGCCGCTATTGTTGAAAGAAACAATAGTATCAACCATCAATTTTGCAAGCAATAGTATATGTAATGGGGTGCAACGAGGTGCATCTCCCTCTTGCTGCAGAGAGGCTTATGCTTGATCGTCTCTTCGCCTTTGGGCCTGCCCACACTTTTGTGGCAGACACGTCCCCCACTAAGGTTGAGGCGCTTTCCTTGGGAGCACTAGGGATTACACATACATCTCAAAAGATGGGAAATCGGGGCAACAAAGAAGGCAACATAAACAAAAATATTTAATGCCCGATTCCCAAATTAGCAAATCGCGTCAACAACGATGATCTAGGCTAGAGGGTAATAACAGTTATACATCGTCCTGGAGCAAGTCCAGCAACTACTCTTGGTGATGATGTGCTCTCTTCACAAGATGCGCACATACAACTGGAGATGATGACCTCCTGGTGCGGCACCACAAACAACGATGGTTGTTGTCCTCCTAGTGTGGTGGCAACGACCTCCACGCCTTTACGTAGTCCATGCGGACCACTGAGAACTCCACGTAGCGCTACCAGAACCTACGAGAAGGAGTTGTCCCTTTGAACATTAACCTACTTGGGTTGATTCGCTCTCCCATGTTGTCTCTCCCTTCTTGTCGCTCCCTTTTACGGGTATGCCTTGCTCGGGATCTCACGTTATCTTGTTGTCGCTCCCTTTTATTGTTGTATCTCTAGAAAGCCTCGACTACCCTCTATTTATAGAAAGGTCAGGGTACGGACTTCTAGTCTGAGCGGGAGTCAAAGAGATGGAATTTTATGAATTTTTCGAAACCTGAAAATTGTGAACCGGTTGGTTCACTAGTGAACTGGTTGGTTCATGGATGATACAATCGGTTCAACACTTGAACCGATTGTTTCACTATGTTTTCTATTCACAATTATATTGACAATTAATATTTGATTAATGCACAACATGACGTTAGCATCAATCCTTGATCCAATCGAATTGATCAACCAAACGGTCGATTCACAACCTAAACTGGTCGGTTCACAGATCTGAGTCGATTGGTTCACTTACTGAACTAGTCATTTCAAAGTTCTGATTGCCAATGTGGTTCAAATTGGTCTGACACTTGAATCGATCGGTTCAACACTTGAACTGGTCGGTTTACAAATCCTGGCACTTTAGCAATCAAGTTAAACATCATTAATGAATAAACTCCTATCCTAGACATATCCTGTGTGTGTGGCCCTATAGGTTCCATGTTACGTTGGTAGTTGACCGACCTAAATCGCATGTCCAAAATGGAGCGGATCCAGAGTAGTCGCACTTTTAAGATTATTACCCGACACTCAAGCCCCCACAACTATTATACGGGGATCGATGTAGTATTCGGGGTCGAACCACAAGGACGAGGTCGACAAGTGTTAAGTACGTAGAGTCTCACGCTCTTACACTCCGAATGAACAGGTGGGATAGAAAGGATGTTCCCTAAGGAACGACGGTGCCTCAACCAAAACAAGAAAGTTAAAAGAAAGAAAACAATAACAAGAGAAAAACGATTACGAGCGGAAGGAAACAAAAATAAGGAAGGAAACTTGGATCGGATTTCACCTATTAGGATCTCTCATCAACATGTAAAACTCACACCCCCTCATATACCCCTATCAAGATTACAAGCAGTCATCAAAACGTATATTCCCTCCTCTCTCAAGATAAAGATAGATCTAGGCTCTAAGGTGGCCTCTATATCGAGATAACGACCCAACAACCATAAAGCAAACCATATGACCATTAGCTTTAGCATTGCAACACTTTCATGCATTCCAACTACTCCATAATGCTAGATAAGGAAGGTACTACTTGTTAATATATCTTTCCTTTATGTTTATTTCATATTTCATATTACTGCTGTACCTACATGTAATTTTCCCTTTACTATAAATAAGAGAGGAGAACCCTATTGGGTTTCACACGTTGCCTAGTGCAACACACAGATCCCGTCTCCCTTACGTTAACATGGTATCAAGAGCAACGTGATCCGACGCCGCTTCCGCTTCTCCCTCTCCTAGCGCCGCCGCATCCCCTCCCTCCCTCTCCCTTCTTCCCTACAGGGCGCCGCCGGCCCCTCTCTCTCCAGGCCGCCGCCGCCGCCCGTGCGGCATCCCTGCTAGCCGCCGGCGTGCGGCAGCAGCGGGGCTCCCTCCCACTGCCGGCGCCGCTGCTCCTGGCCGGATAGAGGGTTCTCCGCCTTCGTCTCTTGCCGCTGGGCCTCCGGTGTCTCTCTCTATGCTACCGTAGGCTCAGTAGCTCGGCACCGGGGCTTCGTCTACGTTTTTCGGAAAGTTTTCAGCAACTTTTCGGTTCGTTTTTGGAGGCCAACCTTGCTGTTTGGGGACTTCCGGTTGATCCAACGGCTCTCTAAAGCCCTACCCGGAGGTCTCGTCTCTTCCATCGTGCCTTCCTAATCACATCTCCTTCATGTGTGATTAGGAACATCCCGCTTGAAGGCTGTCGATGCGTCAGTAACGCATCCCTTATTCTGTTCTTGTTGTGACGTGTATCTCTTCGTCACGAGACGTGTATCTATCCGTCCACTCAGCCTTCTTTGTGACGTGTATCACTCCGTCACACATATCCCAGTTGCATTATGGAGAATAAGACCTATTATGGAGAGGTCTCGCCTATTCCTATCAAGATCAATGGGAAGAACTTTTTGCTATGGATGAATGCGGTTCATACTGTCTTGGAATCGCGAGATCGGGCAAAGTTTGTTGATTCTGCACCCCTCGCTAGCACTGACAAAGACTATGCCGAGTGGAAACGTCTTGACAGCCTAGTGAAGACTTGGCTATGGGGTAGCATGGAACCTTCTATCGCTTCCAGGTTCATGTTCTACTCTACAACTAAGGAGATCTGGGATGCCGTCAAGCAGCACTATGCTCAAGAGAAGAACGCTCTTCGCCAGTTTATGATCTATGATCGTCTGTTTGCAGAGATACAGGGTGATAGACCACTTGAAGAGTATTTCGGTGTGATTCAAGCGCTCTCCCAGGAGTTGAGCTACTATCATCCAGTGAAGGTTGCTGAGCAGATTAAGGATAGAGATGATCTTGTCACTGCTAAATTTCTATCTGGACTTAGCCCCTCATTTGGTTCAGCAAGAAGTGTGATCCTTGCGTCAGATAAATTACCGAGCCTTGCAGAAGCTTTCTCTAGGATTCAACAGTCCACCTTTGAGTCAGTTGATACTATTCCTGTTGTTCCTTCTGGAGATTCTCATGCATCTATTGCTGCAGCAGTACGAGGCAGACGACCTGCACCTACACCGTCTGACAGACCTGGCTTGGGCAGAGGATGTGGGACTCGTCCTAGATGTACTTTCTGTGACAAACCTGGGCACTCTGTCGAGAAATGCTGGAAGAAACATGGGAGACCTGCAGCCCCACCTGTTGGAGCTGCCAATTGTGCCACTTCAGACTCTACTGCTGCGAGCTCTAGTTCTTCTGGCATCACACTTACTCAGGAGGAATATGACATATTTATTCAGGCAACTCAACATTGGAATATGGGCACCTCATCTTCTTCTACAACAACCCTTGCATCTACAGCGGGTAATCAGGCTACATCTTTTATGGCTTCTGGATCCGCAACTCCCTGGGTGGTTGACTCTGGTGCCTCCCAGCACATGACTGGTATGAGGAGATTGCTCCGCACACTTGACTCTTATATTCCTCATCCATCTGTTACTTTGGCAGATGGTTCTGTGAGGAAGGTGGTAGCTAGTGGATCTGTGTCTCTTACACCAGATATTGATTTGAAATCTGTTCATTTTGTACCTGAATTTCCATTCAATTTGCTTTCTGTTGCCAAGTTGATTGACACTGTAAAATGCACAGTAACATTTGGGCCCTCTTGTTTTGTTTTACAGGATCTCAAGAGTTTGAAGATGATTGGTGGGGGGCCTAGGAAAGGTGATCTCTACCTCTTTCCTGGTGATTATCTACCTCGCCATCCACCTCCTGCTCCAGTTTCCTCCGCCATGGTGAGTGGTTCCCCCTTGCTGTGGCATTGCAGATATGGACATCCATCCTTAGAAAGCTAGAAGAAGTTGGAACCAGATCTAGCTCATGTGTCTTCTCTAGAGTGTCAGTCGTGTCAGTTGGGCAACATCATCGGTTATCATATCCTGTTCGTGTCAATAATCGGGCTTCTAGTCCGTTTGAGTTAGTCCATAGTGATGTATGGGGTCCTGTTAAAAACCAGAGTTATAATGGTTTTAGCTATTTCATTTCCTTTGTGGACGATTACTCTCGCATGACATGGATTTATCTATTGAAAAGTCGTGAATCTGTGCTTTCCATTATCAAACATTTTCATAAACAAATTCAGGTTCAATTTAACTGCAATATCAAAATTTTTCAATCTGATAATGCCCTTGAATATGTTCAGAAAGCGATGAATGAGTTTTGCAGTTCGGTTGGTATGACACATCTTGCCCTCACACTCCTATGCAGAATGGCGTTGCTGAGCGAAAGAATCGCCATCTTTTGGATATCACTAGATCTCTCATGTTTGAATCGAATGTGCCTAAACGTTTCTGGTCTGAAGCTCTTCTCACTGCTTGTTTTTTGATTAATCGGCAGCCCTCTTCTGTTTTGCATGGACGCACTCCCTTCTCTGTCTTACGCCCTATGGATAAACCGTTTCATGTTCCGCTTCGGGTTTTTGATTGTACATCCTTCGTTCATAACTTTGATCCCAAACAAGACAAACTCTCTCCTAGGTCTTTGAAAACCTTGTTTCTTGGATACTCTGGTACGAGTAAAGGTTACAAGTGTTATTGCCCGAGTTTGCGTCGTATGTTTGTTTCTAAGGATGTCACCTTTCATGAAACCAGTCCATATTTTGCAAATTCTATGAGCAAGGGGGAGCAATTGAGTGAGGGAGTGCCACCCACACATGTGCCAAGTGAGGGAGTGCCACCTATCATTGTTGAGGAGATACCGCATGATCCACCTATCATTCAGCCATATAACCAGGTTTATCACAGACGAGGTAGACAGGATCCAGATGAGGCAGCGACACAAGTCCATGAGCCTCCTCCGTCTTCTTCTACTCACGAGATTCCTGCAGAGGCTTCTGTCCTTGATCTTCCTATTGCTGTCCGGAAAGGTACACGTTCATGTACTATTAGACATCCCATATCAAATGTATGTTGTTTGTCGCACTTATCTACACAGGCTCGTGCATTTGCTGTTGGGATGGACTCCATTACGATACCAAGAAATCACTTAGATGCTCTGAAGGACAGTGGTTGGCAGCAGGCAATGCAGGTGGAATTCTCTGCTCTGATTGACAATGGCACATGGGATCTTGTTTCTTTACCTGAGGGGAAGACAGTTGTGGGCTGTAGATGGGTTTTCACAGTCAAACACAACCCTGATGGATCTATTGAGCGGTTGAAGGCCAGATTGGTAGCAAAAGGCTACACACAGACATATGGAGTGGACTTCTTTGAGACCTTTTCTCCAGTTGCTCGTCTCAATTCTGTGCGGATCCTTATATCCCTAGCTACTACCTTTGACTGGCCTATTTTCCAGCTGGATGTCAAGAACGCCTTTCTTCATGGAGATCTTCAAGAAGAAGTGTACATGGAGCAACCACCAGGTTTTGTTGCTCAGGGGGAGTGTCAGAAAGTCTGCAAATTGAAGAAGGCTATCTATGGGCTAAAGCAATCTCCTCGAGCTTGGTTTGACAAGTTCAGTGCTGTTGTTTTACAGATGGGCTTCTCTCGTTCCATGACTGATCACTCTCTATTTTATTCAAACTCTTCTTGTGGGTCAATCATTATTGCTGTCTATGTTGATGATATTGTGATTACTGGCAGCGATTCTACAGGCATATCACGTGTGAAGGAAGAATTACAACGACACTTTCACACAAAGGACCTGGGGAAACTGAGATATTTTCTAGGGATTGAGGTTCTTAGATCCCATGCAGGTATAAATCTATCCCAGAGGAAGTATGTGCTTGACTTGCTACAGGAAACAGGTATGACTGATTCTAAGCCAGTATCCACTCCTATGGATTATCACATTAAGGAGATGGACGATGATACTGCATATTCAGATCCAGGACATTACAGGAGGGTAGTTGGGAAGTTAATCTACCTAACTGTCATAAGACCTGATATTTCTTTTGCTGTTGGAGTAGTGAGTCAACATATGTGCACACCACGACAGTCACACTGGACAGCTGTATGCAGGATTCTGAGATATCTGAAAAGTGCTCCTGGAAAGGGGATCACTTATTATAAACCAAAGAGTCCTCCATCTTCTTTGACTCTCACAGGTTATGCAGATGCAGATTGGGCTGGTAATCAAGCTGATAGAAGATCCACATTTGGCTACTGCACTTTTCTTGGTGATCATCTGATCACTTGGAAAAGCAAGAAACAACAAGTGGTAGCACGGTCTAGTACTGAAGCTGAGTACCGTGCTATGGCACATGCATGCTGTGAACTACAATGGATCAAATCTGTCTTATCTGAACTGAAGATTTTGATTCAAACTCCCATGATTCTCAAGTGTGACAATCAATCTGCTATACATATTGCCAGGAATCCTGTCTTCCATGAGCGCATTAAGCATATAGAAGTTGACTGTCATTTCATCAGAGATCAGATAAAGAATGGCAATGTTGTGACGCCATATGTCAAGTCTGAAGATCAACTAGCTGATATCTTGACAAAGCCATTAGGTCCAGCAGTGTTCCAGAATTTATGTGGCAAGCTGGGCATCCACAATGTGTACACTCCAGCTTGAGGGGGAGTGTTAATATATCTTTCCTTTATGTTTATTTCATATTTCATATTACTGCTGTACCTACATGTAATTTTCCCTTTACTATAAATAAGAGAGGAAAACCCTATTGGGTTTCACACGTTGCCTAGTGCAACACACAGATCCCGTCTCCCTTACGTTAACACTACTCTTTCGAGGTACCAACAATCAAACATCACAAGATGGTAGCTAAGCATACAAGTGAAACATTAAGAACAAGCGTATGGAGATAATCTTGATAAGAGCATATATATATTCAAAGGGGAGAAAGAATATACATGTTGGGAGAGCCTTAGTGGCTACTCCCAACCCAAGATAGATGTTTAGCCACACATGTTGACATGCAACATAACAACGTTACAAAATGATAGATACATCAGCTACCACGAAGGGGGGGAAGTACAATGTGATGAAGATGGTATATCTAGATAGAGAGAGAAGATGGTGATACATCACTATACTTCTTTGAATCTGGATCTGGAATGGGTGATGCGGAGGCGTCTCCTTCCTTCAAAGAAGAGAGTGGTCAATCTTCTCTCTCCTCCAGATTCCACCTTCAGAGATCCAAGACTGATAGTATGGATGTGAGTGACTATGGAATTTGGCAGCACTTCGTGGTCCTTGATGATCTGATGATGTGACAAGTCGAGGTGGGCGACCTATTTATAGGTGCTGCCCACCGACTTAACCATCTGGGCCGCGATTGCGGTAGAGCCTCGGTCGCAACTTGGATGTAAGCCACGGTCGAGGCATGACCTAGGTCGTGGCTTGATCTCGGTCGAGACTCCCACTGCGGTTGTGGTGTGCGGGTTGTAGGCCGTGACCGAGGGAAGTCTCGATCGCGGAAGGACCGTGGTTGCGGCAGGACCTCGGTCGCAGGGCAGTCTCCTGTTCCAGTCTTTTCTTGAGGGACCTTTTTGCAAATAGAAAATTGCTTCCACATCCCTTTATGTCTGTTGTCTTCCATCTGTATAGCCCGTTGCAGACGCAGTGGCACCTTTAAGATATCCCTTGCTTCCTTATTTTTGTAGATCAGGAAGGTGCTGTCCAATTCAGCTGCGCAACAGTTGAACACTGTTGTTCATCTCTTGTATAAATTGACGATAATCAGTGCCCAGTGCTTTACAGTCCTTATGGGTAGGACAACAAATTTCGTTTCTTCCCTTCTTATTGCACGTTGTAGCTCTTTCACATCATCAACTTTGTCATTTTTATCGAACAGAAGCCCTGCTAGATGCGTGGTGCCATTGAACACTGGTTGTATTTTGTCAGGATGTAAGAATTTTTCAAGCAGAGTTGCAGAGAGTACTTTGAACAACTTTTTATGTACTCGTGCTCGTTTTAGAAAAATCCCTCTAAAGTGATCCCTGTTAAGCGACCTGCCCTTGTTGTGATAGAGAATATCAGCTCCTGGAGGTTGTCGTCTGGTATATTTGTTAGGATATGGACATCTCTGCATGTGATTCTTGATAATGTGGTCATGTCCATACCCACCATCTTGTAGGGTAGAGGAGGAGCGACACTTATGGTACCTCATGGACTGGTGCGCTCTGCTTTCTGATTGGCTCATTAGTGAAGAAAGAGGCGAGCCCACCTTCTTCATCTTCTGAGGTGCCGTCTCCCGCTGTCTGCGTTGCTGTGGGTGGTGCTTCTGTAGTTGGAGGTTGTACCCTTGTTTCCATCGGTGTTTGGGTTGTCGCCTTGCCTTCATCGTTCGTGGATATCTCGGCGTTACATCCTTCATTAGTTGGTTTTCTTCTGACGGTTTCTCTAATTCTGCAGAGTTGAGCGCAGCTAGCGTCGCGACCATTTTCCCGTCATAAAGTGAATCATCTTGTTCGTACTGCGCTGGGCCTTTGAAAAAGTCTTTGTGGATATCCATCGCGAACATCATGTCGTCCAAGAATTTGTTGAGATCTCTTATTTCTCGTGACGTGAGATCTTCTATCGCAGTGCTCTAGGCTTTGGTGACGAAGACTTGTTGAGGTTCTTCAGATGCAACCTTATCCTCTTCTGGGTTGTTGTTTAAGTCGAACCTCTTTGACAAAACATTTATTTTTTTTCTTTGTCTCGGTGTCCTAACGAGTTTCTGACTGTGGAGGTGCTTCTTTTGCCGGTGGTTCCGCCCTTGGGGAGGTCTTCACATTGGCACTTTCGTTCTTTGATGTTGTTCCTACACCTGTCCCTTCCACATCATCATCGTCTTTGTCTGGGCTCGAGGGGCTTGAGGAAACTTGAGATGTGGAAGGGCTGGTGAGACACTTTGTCTTCTTTCTCTGCCGCCAACCGTCTAGTTCCTGGTGTTCAACATCTAGTTGTCGACGTTCTTCATCTAAGCGCTGACGTTCCTTCTTTAGGTCGTCTAATGCTTGCTCATATCCCTTTCGCGTCAACTCTTTGTCTGCTCTCATAGCGTCCCACTCCTTCCCGAGGTCCGCCATTTCCTCAGTTAGAGTCTTTAGAGCTCTCATCATCGTATTCTGGATATTGATAACCCTTTTCTTGAACTGAGGAAGTGTCTCAGTCCTCACATTTAATCTTTGTACCTGCGTAGTTAGTGTATACATGCTAGAGGTAATATTTAAATTAATTTCAGAGGTATGATGCATGTGTAACCACATGACATCAAACTTATTTCCTAATACATCACCAAACGTTTGCGGGCGTTGGTGTTGCTGATCTGCGGGTGTTGTTGCCAGTGCTGCTGATGTTATGAGCTCCTTAGGTTGTGGAGCTGGCTCGTTTTGTGTAGAATCGGCGTGCGGTGTGTTAGATAATATACTTCTGTTATGTTTTTCCTTTATTTGAATATTGACCCAGTGTCAATACTATCGACATGTCTGCCGATACTATCGACACTGGTGCAGATACAACATTGTATTTGTCTCGCTACCTGACCTAGTGTCGATAGTATCGACGCCGGTACAGTGACGGGATTGTTCTGTCTATAATAGAAGGGTGCACTCATAGTGCAACCATAAACACTCTTTTTTCTTCATCGTTCTTCTCATGGTATCAGAGCAGGCACGTTTGCCGCCTTCTTTTCCCCTCCCTCCCTCCTTCTCCCCCACCTTCCCCCCTCCCCCTCCCCCCAGCGCCGGCCGTTTCCCGCCGCGTCGCGGCAGGCTGCTGCTGCAGCCGCCGGCTGGTCGACTAGCCGCCGCAGCCGTGCTCCTCTCCGGGCAACGGTGACGTATCTTTGGTTGATCGTGGCCATATCTGTTTGATATCTTCTTTCGTGCACGTACTGGCCGGTTGATTGTCTTCGGCGGATCGTTGATTTACTTATGTCTGGGGAGTTGACGGGCTTCCGTGCTTCTCCCTTTCTATCTGCCTGTGTCGGCTCTTGAGCCGCCGGGTTCTTTGCTGCGTCTAGGCATAGCTCTTATGTAGGCTGATCCTTCTGTGGATCTCTGCTCTGTTTGCTACCGACTAGTTGGCGGATCTAGACGGTCTCCTGCTACTGCTATTTTCTGCTTCTTGTTTGGACCCGACTCTCTACTGCTCGGATGGCTTCTTCACATGAGGACTACCGTCGTCAGGTGACCACCGTGAAACTCGAAGGCCGCAACTATCAACACTGGGTGTGCTCCATGGAGAATTTTGTAAAATCCCAGGGAAAACACTCCCATCTGACCGAGAATCCGCCACCTGCTCCGCCTACCACTGCCGAGTCCAAAGATAAAAAGATCTATGATGATTGGGTCAAGGATGACTCTACTGTGATGACTTGGATTCTAAACAGCAGCGAGACTCGCATCAGTGTTATTCTCCTGCGCCTTCCGACAGAGAAATAGATGTGGGACCAGCTTGCGAGCACCTACTCTCACAACAAGAATCCGAAGAAGGTGTTTGATCTAAACAAACAACTCGCTCGCCTGCAGTTTACTGGATCGGACATTGCCGACTATTTTTCCACATTTAAAGGCATTTGGGCTGAACTTGAGACATTACTTCCTTTGTCCACGGACTTGGCCACCATGCAGCGCCAGAGATAGGAACTTCAGGTGGTCCAGTTCCTTTGTGGTCTTCCTGACTCCTATGCTGGAGTGGTTGACCAGATCCTTGCCGGCGACCCACTGCCCACGTTGGAGAGTGTGTTTCAGCACCTTCAACGCCTGTTGGCCTCTTCTACGGACCTGTCTACTGATACAGCTGACCCCACTGCTCTTGCTGCCATGGGTGGCAGGAGTCATGGTCGCGGTCGCGGCCACCCTCCTACTGCTCCTGGTCGGGGTCGTGGATCTTCTGGTCGCGGTACTTTTGGCCGTGGCTCGTGTACTAATTCATCTGCTGGAGCCGCTCCTCAGTGGTACTGTGATTTCTGTGGCCGTAACAATCATACTGAAGACAAATGTTGGAAGAAACACGACACTCCTGCATGGGCCAACGCTGTTACGGAGGGTACTACTCCGACTGCTCCTACTGCCTCTTCGACTGAAGCCACTGCTGACTATATTCGCTCCGAGGTGGAGCGGTTACTACAGGAGTGGACTGCTTCATCTTCATCGGCTGGGACGTCTGGTGCTCAGACAGCCACATACTCTGGTTGTGACTCTGCCTTTCTGAGTGCCTCTTCTTCTTCTTCTACTGGTAATACAAAATGGGTGATCGACTCTGGCGCCTCGTCTCATATTTCTGGCAACCGTTCCCTTTTTTCTAATCTGCTTAAACCCCGCTCTAAGTCTACTGTGATGCTTGCTGATGGGTCCAAGACTGCGGTCTCTGGCATTAGGGATGTCTTTGCTCGCATCCTTCTACATTCTGCTTTATGTGTCAAATTTTCCTTTAAATCTGTTATCTGTCAGCAAACTTGTTCGTGGCCTTAACTACAGTCTGACATTTGCTTCGGGTGAATGTGTTTTTCCGGACCTTCGCACGAGGACGAAGATTGGTGGGGGGCATGAAGGACCAGATGGACTCTATTACCTGGATGATCTGCGACTGCTCAGCAATTCTATTTCTGCTTTGGCTTTATCAACATCCGTTTCTGCATTACAGTGACATTTTCGACTTGGACACCCATCAATAGCAAAGTTAAAACATGTGTTACCTGGTGGTCGTATGCCTGTATTTAATTGTGAAGCTTGTCAATTGGGCAAGCAAACTCGATCTATTTTCCCTAAAAAATTTCAGATTGCTAGTACTGTTGTGTTTGATTTAGTACATGCTGATGTGTGGGGACCATGTCACATTCCTAGTTTATTCTGGCTATAAATATTTTATTCTGTTTATTGATGACTATTCTCGGGCTACATGGTTGTTTCTGTTAAAAAACCGATCTGAAGTAGTGCCTACAATTAAATTCTTCTTTGCTGAAATTAAAACACAGTACTCGATGGCTATTAAAATTTTCAGAACTGATAATGCATTAGAATTTGTTCAAAGCTCTGTTGAGGTGTTTTGTAAATCTGTGGGGACGATTCATCAAACCTCTTGTGCGTATACCCCCCCAACAGAATGGTGTGGCTGAAAGGAAAAATAGGCATCTTCTTGAGGTTGCCAGGACTATTATGCTTCATTCTAATGTTCCCAAACATTTCTGGCCGGAAGCTATTCTTACTGCATGTTTCTTAATAAACCGCATGCCGTCTTCTGTCATTGGTGATAAAATACCTGTACAGGTTCTTCAACCAAGTCTTCCACTTTTCTCTGTTCCTCCGCGGATTTTTGGGTCTACATGTTTTGTGCGGTTGCTTGGTCCTAATCAAAATAAACTGTCCCCTAGAGCTGCGAAATGTGTTTTTCTGGGGTACTCACGGACTCAGAAGGGATATCGTTGTTATCATCCGGAGACAAGAAAATGGTTTCTGAGTAGTGACGTGGTGTTTTTTGAAGATACTCCATACTATTCCACTAAGGGGACACATCTGAGCTCGGATTTGATTTCTGCACCTCTTCCTGTGACTTGTGACTCTGATAACAATACTGAACAGCCTGAGACAAATACTACTCCTCCTTTACGTGTATATCAACGTAGAAATCGTGCTGCACAACCTACTCCTGCTGAAGACCCCCCCACACACCAATCTTCTCCTTCTGAAGGTCCTGTGCCCACAGAGGTACTTTCTGATCTAGATTTACCTATTGCTCTCCGAAAAGGCACTAGATCTTGTACATCTCATAATATAGCTAATCATTTTCTACTGACCAACTGAGTATTCATGTTAGCAATTTTGTTACTGCTTTATCTGCCATTTCTGTACCCAAAAATCTTGGGGATGCTCTACAAAGTCAGGCATGGACTCAAGCCATGACAGAGGAGATGGCCGTTCTCACTGACAGGGGTACCTGGGATCTTGTTGATCCTCCTTCTGACTGTAAACCAGTTGGCTGCCGCTGAGTTTACACTGTTAAATATCATCCAGATGGAACTGTAGAACGCCTGAAAGCTTGTCTTGTGGTGAAAGGTTACACTCAGACTTATGGCTTTGATTATTTTGAAACCTTCTCTCCTATTGCTCGGCTGAATTTCGTGCGAATTCTTCTGTATGTGGCTGTAAATCTGGACGGGCCTCTCATTCAACTTGATGTCAAGAATGCATTTCTGTATGGTGATCTTCAGGAGGAACTATATATGGAGCAACCACCTGGGTTTGTTGCTCAGGGGGAGTCACATAAAGTCTGTCGCCTCAAGAAATCTATCTATGGACTGAAGCAAAGCCCTCGTGCCTGGTTTGATAAACTGAGCACCACTTTGTCTACTTGTGGGTTTCTCAGATCTCATGTTGATCATTCTGTGTTTGTTAAGAAGACATCTGCTGGTATTGTTGTTCTTATTGTATATGTTGATGACATTATTCTGTCCGGCAGTGATTTTTCTAAAATTAATGCAACCAAAGCCTATCTCTGTAAACATTTTGTTACTAAAGATCTGGGAAAATTGCGGTATTTTCTGGGAATTGAGGTTTCAAGGACCTCTAATGCTCTTGTTCTGTCACAACGGAAGTATGCCTTAATCTTCTACAGGAAATAGGTATGCTTGGAGCTCGACCTGCTGACACACCGCTTGACCCCAATGTGAATTGGGATGATGCTGATTCACCTTTGTACCCAGACAATAAAAGATATAGACGTCTGGTTGGGAAGCTGATTTATCTCACTGTTTCTACGACAGTTGGTCTAGTTAGCCGCTATCTTGATAAGCCTAAACAATGTCATTGGGAAGCTTTATGTCATATTCTAAGATATTTGAAGAATTCTCCTGGTAAAGTCTTACACTATAAAAGGCGCGACCACTGTTCTCTTGAGGGCTACTCTGATTCTGACTATGCTGGTATCAAAACAGACATGAAGTCAACTTCTGGCTATTGCACCTATGTTGGAGGAAATTTAGTCACCTGGAGGAGCAAAAAGCAAAATGTAGTGGCTCGATCCAGTGCTGAGGCTGAGTATCATGCTATGGCTCATACTGCTTGTGAACTTATGTGGGTGCAATCTCTTCTGAAGGAATTTCATGTGCCTTTTTCTGATCATGTTCCTATGCACCGTGATAACAAGGCAACTATCTTTATTGCTAGTAATCCTGTTTTTCATGAGCGGACTAAACATATTGAAGTTGATTGTCACTTTATCCGTGTGGCCATCATGTCTGGATGCATCTGTACTCCCTTTACTCGATCTGAAGACCAAGTTGCTGACATCTTCACCAAGCTACTGGCTAAGAAGCACTTCTGCGTTCTTGTGGACAAGTTGGGCATGATTGACATCTATACTCCAACTTGAGGGGGAGTGTTAGATAATATACTTCTGTTATGTTTTTCCTTTATTTGAATATTGACCTAGTGTCGATACTATCGACATGTCTGTCGATACTATCGACATGTCTGTCGATACTATCGACACTGGTGCAGATACAACATTGTATTTGTCTCGCTACCTGACCTAGTGTCGATACTATCGACATATGTCGATAGTATCGACGCCGGTATAGTGACGGGATTGTTTTGTCTATAATAGAGGGGTGCACTCATAGTGCAACCCTAAGCACTCTTTTTTCTTCATCGTTCTTCTCACGGTGGTGGAGCAGAAGTGTTCACCTCTGGTTGTTCTGGTACTTGCAGTATCACTTCCGGATTACGGAGTTGGATGCAACCTTTGGGTCCTCGCACGCTTGATGGGTTTCTCGATCGACCTCAAAATTTTGTTTCCCTGCGGTGGCTTTGAGACGCACATGGTCGCCTCCTTCTTTGATTTCCACTTTGGGTTGGTATCCCTCATTTACCGCCATCTCCGCTGGAATGTGTGGTGAGGGTAGGTTGGGGACGGCGAACTTGTCTGACATTTTTTTCTTTTTCTTTCTCTTTCTTATTGCCAGCTTTTTTCTTTTCTCTGACTTCTTCATCTCCATTTCTGGAGTTTTATCCCTCACATCCTTCTCTCCAACAGTTGACGATGGGCCTACAGCAGTGCTGATGGCCCCCGAGTACATCTTATCTACGTCTTCTTGGGTGGGCCACAACTTATGGGTATCATTGTATGTCATCTCTGGAAGGGACAGAAATGTCTTGGAGCATCTTTGTTTGTGAAAGAGTTTGCTGCCTTTCTGCGCTAGAATCCCTGTGTTGATGAGGGACTTTATGTCAATCTTTGTATGTCCCTTGGTTTTCTTGTACTTCATCAACAGGTCTGTATCCATGAAGTGGTAGGCTATTTTAGTAATTTGGCTTCCCATGTAGATCTCCTTCGTTTGCTTTGCCCCCCCCTACTGCGGCTGATAACCTTTCAATTAATCCCTTCCTATGTTCATCGGCTTCTTATTGAGCATGGACCATATTATAGATAGGTCTCCTTTGGTTACATCGCCGGTTTTTGATCTTGTAAAGATTGTGTTGGCTGTTATCTTCTGCATCACTCGGATGCAGCAGGAGGTGATGAGAGTCACCTTTGAGTTCTTTGAGTTATGCTCTCTTTCCCCGGTCAGCTTCTCCCACATCCTATGGCTGCTGTATCCGATGGTGTCTTTTTCACCTGGCGTGACAGAGCAGGTTTGTGCTTCTTCCGTCGTTTTGGTGAATATTGTATTGAGCATAGCCTCGGTGATCATGTGAGACTCTTCTCCTATTGTCACTTCTAGTTTGAAGTCGTCGCCGCCCTTCTTGCATTCGCCGTCACTGACAGGGTGCTTCTCTAACGACGACATGAATTCTGCCGTCAACTGCGCCAGGAAAGGAGCTTCTGAGGTACACAAGGTGCGCAGATTTGCTCCCTCCAGGAAGTTGATCACCTTGTCATAGATCCCCATCTTTTTGAAGTCCTCGACGTCTAAATATCTCATCAATTTGAACCCCTTTGTTTGTAGTACCCAGTCAAACTGCGACCAGTGTGTTTGATCTCTAGGTACGAACGTCGGCATTGACTTACTGAGGGCCTCCTGTTTGTCCTCATCGATTCCTTCAGGGGCTGCTTCTCCTTCCTGCTCTTTCAACTTCTCCGCGGTTGTAACTTTCCTTTTCTTGCCGCTTTTCACCTCTTTGGCTTCAAATTTCCTCTTCTCTAGCTTCTTTCCTCTACACCCTTCAATGAAGTTTCCCTCTTCATCAATGTGTCCTCAGTCGAAGTCGACATTCTAAAAGTTTCAACATTAAACTTGTCGTTAGCATAGTTGTATTATATATTTTATTTTAGGCATCGACATTTAATTCCTCATCATTTTTTTTTATTATTTGTTTGTAAAGCACAAAGTGTCGCGACCACGACTTAGACAGAAAGTAGTACCGCGGTCGAGGAAGGTGCCGCGACCGCGACATCACAAAACCAAAGTATTAGCAAGTGAAAGACATGCTGCGACCGTAGCAGAGAAACACCATGACCACGGTCGTTGCTGACCACGTTTAAGCGAAATTCACACAAAACAGGGTCGCGACCACGACATTTTTGATGAAGGGAAAAGAAAATGTGGTTGCGGACCACTTGTCAAGGATAATTTTTGATGAAGAAAATCAATTGCCAGTAAACGACAACTATGCTGATGAAGCACTTTTGATGGCTCAATCGCAAGAGCAGAGCCTGCCTTGGTTCGCAGACATTTGTAATTATCTAGCATGTGGACAACTTCCACCGGAGATCACGTATAAACAGAAGAATAAATTATTCTCCGAGCTGAAAAATTACTATTGGGATGATCCACTATTGTTCAAAAGGTGCTCTGACAATTTATATCGCCGATGCATACCGAAAGAAGTACTTAATCCTCAAGGAATGCCACTCACCTTACGAGGGACACCGCTGGAGGAGAAAGGACAGCAGTAAAAGTTTTACAATCAGGATTTTACTGGCCAACTCTTTTTAAGGATGTTGCGTCGTTTATTAAAACCTGCAAGGAATGTTAGCTTACAGGAAACATCAGTAGAAGGAATGAGATGCCGATGGCAGATTGGGTGGAAGTCGAAATTTTCGTGTATGGGGGATCGATTACATGAGACTTTTTCTGCCATCAAAAGAGAACCAGTATATACTTGTTGCTGTCGACTACATCTCCAAATGGGTAGATGATGTTGCCACCCAATTTTGCGATTCTAAGGCAGTAATATAGCTGTTCGAGAAAACTATCTTTCCACGGTTCAGGGTACCACACACTATTATAAGCAACAGAGGGTTGCACTTCGGTGAAAAGCAGTTTGAAGCTCTGTGGAGAAAGTATGGGGTAAAACATAAGGTTGCAACGCCATATCACCCCTAAACGTCGGGGCAGGTCAAAGTATCAAGCAGACAGATTAAATAGATACTATGGGATTAAGAAAGAGATTTCTCCCGCCTCTCCCATACTCGTGGCGGAGGTCGAACGCCCGGGAGGGTGATAAATCAAGGCGGCAACTGGGATTCGAACCCGGGTTCCTTCATGAGGAGACACTGTGCTTGACCACTCCTTGTCGACAGATTAAACATATACTAGAGAAAATTGTTAGTCGTACGAGGAAGGATTGGTCCATGAAACTTGACGATGCACTATGGGCTTACCGCACAACATATATGACACCTATAGGTACGACACCCTACAAATTAATTTATGGGAAGTCACATCATCTGTGAGTCGAACTAGAGCACAAAGCCTTATGGGCTATCAAATTTTTGAACATGGACCTCGATAAGGCTGGGCAGAAAAGATTTCTCCAACTCTAGGAACTGGAAGAGTTGAGACTATACGCTTATGAGAACGCAAGGATTTATAAGCAGAGAACAAAGGTATGGCATGACGCCCATCTGAAGAACAAAGACGTTCATGAAGGAGACAAAGTCCTTTTATTCAACTCAAGTATCATATTATTTCCTGGAAAGCTGAGAACAAGGTGGTCCGACCCTTTTCTGTCGTAAAAATATACCCATCAGGGGTGATGGAGATAGCTGGAGACAAGACAAGCACCTTCAAGGTGAATGGGCAGAGGGTCAAAAGATATTATTAAGACGAAGCTTTTGTAAGAAGGACAGAACTAAGTTTGGGGGAACCCAGTCTAGTAACAGGTGACACGAATGAGGAAGTATCAACACCAACTGAAGGAAAATGAAGTCGAATGAGAGAGAAAGTCAAGTTAAAAGACTTTGAACACAACCCAAGTTTTTGCTGCTTTCTTTAATTCATGTTTTCTTTATGTTGTGCTTTAGTCTATGAGCTATGTACCTCTATACCTTTTAATGTTTTGGGTTTTTGTACCTAGTAGTGGTATAAAATGTAGTATGCATATTAATCTCTTTCTACTAAAAAGTTTTATTGGGAATTACAAATTCTTATTTTAGTTAGTTGATTTTTTTGACATGGTCTTGAAAGCACCGGGGTCGCGGTACCTTCTTTAAGCGCCTTAGGCCGCGGTCGCGGTGAGCGTGAGAGAGCATCCGACTGCGGTTACGACGATCTATCCTGCCGCGGTCGCTCAAGGGTATATAAGCTAAACCATTCCGACATCAGGGTTCTTCTTCACTTCTCGCTCCCTGTGATTCCCGAACGATTGGAAGGAACTGAACGATCATGCAAGGCGTGAGTGCACGAGACAGCGAACAAACATGATTCGGACCCTTGCCGGCGGATTCGCACCCTCGCCAAAGCTGCACTCCCCTGCCGCTGCCTCTTTCACCGTTGTTTCAAATCGTTAATCTAGCTGAGGTACTTATTGGACGTTTTCTCTTGATCGCCGTCGTTCCGATTCCTCATTTTCCCTAAGTTTCCTCTCGACTTATTTAGTGTCGCGGCGACAGCCGAAACCCTATCTCCTATGTTTGACAGAGTTTGCCGACGATTTCCCCCATACTCACAACTACTCCAGCGTTTTTCAACCTAGGTTTTGGGCTTAATGCGACGCTTCTACTCACACGATCCCGATGGTTTAGCCATTGGTCAATCAATCTTCGAGCAGAAACCCCCACCGCGACCGCCATGGTTTTGATCGAACAGTTGCTTTCTTGGCCGTGGTCGCGGCCCTCTTTTGCGTGAATTTCACTTAAACGTGGTCAGCAACGACCGCGGTCGCAGCGCCTGCCGCAGTCGCGGTGTTTCTTTTCCACGGTCGCGGCATGTCTTTCACTTGCTAATACTTTGGTTCTGTGATGCCACGGTCGCGACACCTTCCTCGATCGCGGTACTGCTTTCTGTCTAAGCCGCGGCCGTGGCACTTTGTGCTTTACAAACAAATAAAAAAAATAATGAGAAATTAAATGTTGTTGCCTAAAATAAAATATAAAATACAACTATGCTAACGACAAGTTTAATGTTGAAACTTTCAGAATGTCGACTTCGACTGAGGACACATTGATGAAGAAGGCAACTTCATTGAAGGGTGTAGACGAGATCTTAGAAAAGCTAACCAACACACTGGGGGATAACCCGAACCTCTCCCCAACAAAAAGGCTTCAGTTGCAACTCATGAAGAAAAAGTATGAATATATTCTGCCTCACAAGACGCCAGAAGAGTCCGAGGAGTCCCAGAAGACGTCACAAACAGAAACTTCTGAGTACCAGCCTCCTGAGATCGAGCTAAAGAAGCTAGAGAAGAGGAAATCTGAAGCCAAAGAGGTGAAAAGCGGAAAGAAAAGGAAAGTTACAATTGCGGAGAAGTTGAATGAGCAGGAAGGAGAAGCAGTCCCTGAGGGAACCGATGAGGACAAACAAGAGGCCCTCAGCAAATCAGTGCCGACGTTCATACCTAGAGATCAAACACATCGGTCGCAGTTTGATTGGGTACTACAAACAAAGGGGTTCAAACCGATGAGATATTTGGACGTCGAGGACTTCAAAAAGATGGAGATCTATGACAGGGTGATCAACTTCCTTGAGGGAGCAAATTTGCGCACCTTGTGTACCTCAGAAGCTCCTTCCCTGGCTCAGTTGACAGTAGAATTCATGTCGTCGTTAGAGAAGCACCCTATCAGTGACGTCGAACGCAAGAAGGGTGGCGACGACTTCAAACTAGAAATCAGAATAGGAGGAAAGTCTCACATGATCACCGAGACTATGCTCAATACAATATTCACTAGAACGACAGAAGAAGTACAAGCTTGCTCTGCCGCGCCAGGAGAAAAAGACGCCATCAGATACAACCATATGATGTGGGAGAAGCTGACTGGAGAATAAGAGCATAACTAAAAAAACTCAAAGGCGACTCTCATCACCTCCTGCTTCATCCGAGTGATGCAGAAGATAACATCCAACACAATCTTTACGAGATCAGAAACCGACGGTGTAACCAAATGAGACCTATTTGTAATATGGTCCATGCTCAATAAGAAGCCAGTAAACATAGGAAGGGTACTGATTGAAAGGTTATCATCCGCAGTAGGAGGGGAGGCAAAGAAAACGAAGGAGTTCTGCATGGAAGCCAGATTATTAAAATAGCCTACCACTTCATGGATGCAGACCTGTTGATGAAGTACAAGAAAACCAAGGGACATACAAAGATTGACATAAAGTCCCTCATCAACACGGGGATTCTAGCGCAGAAAGGCAGCAAACTCTTTTGCAAACAAAGCTGCTCCAAGACACTTCTGCCCCTTTCAGAGATGGCATACTATGATGGCCACAAGCTGCGACACACCCAAGAAGACGTAGATAAGATATACTCGGGGGCCGTCAGCACTGCCGCACGCCCATCGTCAACTGTTGGCGACAAGGATGTGAGGGATAAAATTCCAGAAATGGAGATGAAGAAGCCAGAGGAAAGAAAAAAGCTGGCAATAAGAAAGAAAAAGAAAAAAAACGCCAGACAAGTCCGCCGCCCCGAACCTACCCTCAGCACACATTCCAACAGAGATGGCGGTAAATGAGGGATACCAACCTGAAGTGGAAATAAAAAAAGGAGGCGACCAGGCGCGTCTTGAAGCCACCACATGGGAACAAAATTTTGAGGTAGAGCGAGAAACCCATCAAGCGTGCGAAGACCTAAAGGTTGCGTCCAACTCCGTAATCCCGGAAGTGATACTGCAAGTACCAGAACAACCAGAGGCGAGCACTTCTGCTCCAGCACCGCACGCCGATTCTACGCGAAACGAGCGCGCTCCATAACCCAAGGAGCCCATAACATCAACAACACCGACAAAAACACCTGCAGAGTAGCAACACCAACGCCCTCAAACGTTTCGTGATGTATTAGGAAACAAGTCTGATGCCATGTGGTTATAAATGCAGCATAGCTCTGAAATTAATTTAAATATTCCCTCTAGGCTGTGTACACTAGCTATGCAGGTACATAGTTTAAATGCTAGGACTGAGACACTTCCTCAGTTCATGCAAGGAGTTATCAATACCCAGAACGCGATGATGGGAGCTTTAAAGACTCTAACTGAGGAAATGGCGGACCTCAGGAAGGATCGGGGCGTTATGAGAGCGGACAAAGAGCTGATGCGAAAGGGATACGAGGAAGCGTTGGACGCTTAAAGAAGGGACGTCAGCGCTTAGATGAAGAACGCCGACAACTAGATGCTGAACGCATGAACTAGATGGTTGGCGGAAGAGAAAGAAGACAAAGCGTCTAACCAACCCTTCCATATCTCAAGCTTCCTCAAGCCCCTCGAGCCCAGACAAAGACGATGATGACGTGGGAGGGACAGGTGTAGGAACATCAAAGGACTAAAGTGCCAATGTGAAGACCTCCCCAAGGGCGGAACCACCGGTAAAAGAAGCACCGCCACAGTCAGAAACTCGTCAGGACACCGAGAGAAAGAAAAAAAATGCTTTGTCAAAGAGGTTTGAGTTAAACAGCAACCCAGAAGAGGATAATGTTGCATCTGAAGAACCTCAACAAGTCGTCGTCACTAGAGACGAAAGCACTATGATAGAAGATCACACATCACGAGAAATAAGAGATCTCAACAAATTCTTGGACGACCTGCCGTTCGGGATGGACATCTGCAAAGACTTTTTTCAAAGACCTAGCGCAACGAACAAGATGATTCACTTTATGACGGGAAAATGGATGCGACGCTAGCCACGCTCAACTCTGTAGAATTAGAACAACCGTCAGAAGAGAACCAACTAATAAAGGACGTAACTGTGGAGATATCCACGAATGATGATGGCAAGGCGACAACCCAAACACCGATGGAAACAAGGGTACAACCTCCAACTACAGAAGCACCACCCACAACAACGCAAACAATTGGAGACGACATCTCAGAAGATGAAGAAAGTGGGCTCACCTCTTTCTTCACTAATGAGACAATCAGAAAGCGGAGCGCACCAGTCCATGAGGTACCATTAGGTGTCGCTCCTCTACCCTGCAAGATGGTGGGTATGGACATGACTACATTATCAAGAATCATATGCAGAGATGTCCATATCCTAACAAATATACTAGACGACAACCTCCCAGGAGCTGATATTCTCTATCACAACAAGGGTAGGTCGCTTAACAAGGATCACTTTAGAGGGATTTTTCTGCAACGAGCACAAATACATAAGAAGTTGTTCAAAGTACTATGTACAACTCTGCTTGAAGAATTCTTACATCCCGATAAAATACAACCAGTGTTCAACGACACCACACATCTAGGAGAGCTTCTGTTCGATAAAAATGAAAAAGCTGCTGATGTGAAAGAGCTACAACATGCAGTAAGATGGGAAGAGACAAAATTCGTTGTCTTACCCATAAGAACTGTAAAGCACTGGACACTGATTGTCATCAATTTATACGAGAGATGAACAACAATGTTCAACTGCTGCGAAGCTGAATTGGACATCACCTCCCTGATCTACAAAAATAAGGAAGCAAGGGATATCTTAAAGGTTCCATTGCGTCTGCAACGGGCTATACAGATGTCAGACAACAGACATAAAGGGATGTGGAAGCAATTCTCTATCTGCAAAAAGGTCCCTTAAGAAAAGGTTGGAACAGGGGATTGCGATTTCATAGTTCTCAGAATGATGGAAGCAATAAATAAGAGAGTCACACTGGAAGACCTCTGCACAGAAGATCTACATGGGTTACGTGGTGTCTATGTAATGGAGACTTGGGGATGTCTTCGGATGCAGTACCACGACGACTTCATCAAGAGATACCTCTCCCTGAAACAATGAGGAACTTAAAACCCTGTGGATCAATCCTAAAGAGCCTGCTAGAGCGTCTGCTTGGAAGGAGGGTTGGGCAATTGACTCACCCGACAGAGCAGAGAGAAAACCTGAGACCAAGCCAGAACAACCTCCAGTGGCAGAAGACAAGAAAGAACAACGTCTAGCTAGCCAGCCAGAAAGAGAGATAGAGGAAGAAGATATGCCAAAAATTAAACAAGATGGGCCGGCAGGAGAAATAGTGCCAACCTTCAAGGATTTCGAAAGGTGGAGCTGTGAGAGCCTGCCACTAGAATCCCTGCATCTGAGAATGAAATCCTTGAAGGAAGATGACACCACGACATAGAGGAAGAAGATATGCCAGAAATTAAACAAGATGGGCCGGCCGGAGAAATAGTGCCAACCTTCAAGGATTTCGAAAGGTGGAGCTGTGAGAGCCTGCCACTAGAATCCCTGCATCTGAGAATGAAATCCTTGAAGGAAGATGACACCACGACAAAGGCAATCTTCGAAAGGGATGGCATTTGCGTGTTAAAGGACGACCTCCAGGATACATTAAAAACAAGAGGGTACCTCTCAGTCAACACTATGTCGGCTTATCAAACACTGCCGAATGACAACATCCCAAACGTGCACATGGCCTACTTCCTCTTAGTAGATGACATCCTGAAGGATAAAAGGTCGGGGGAAAAAGACCGCCTGCTGCCACGCCTGGCGACATCTCTTCCAGATTACATATTCCTGCCTATTCTACATGATAGTCATTGGACTTTGTTAGTACAGTGTTATAACAAAAACTGCAGTACTTTACAACATCTCAGATGCAGCCTTTGCACTCAACAAAAGAACAAACATGATTACTGCAAAAACACCTACAAAAGAAAAAGCAGTCACATGCGCCGATGCAATTGTTGGGATGCTCAAAAGTCATGGAAAAGGGTACAAGCATAAAGAAGGCAAATACTTCAAGCAGACGCAATTTTGCCACAGAATCCCTCAACAAGTGCCTCTGTCAAACAACCGCGGCTTCTATTGTCTGGCCTGGATGATGGCCCTAGCTACGATGAATACGAAGGTGGAGGGCATGCAATACGAGCAATACCACCCACTACGCGGAGTGTACGCCAGTATGCTCCTCGAGTCGAAGTGGGCCACCAAAACCAACTAGCAGAAATAAGGAAAGCCCGTTTATACATCTAACTCTAATTTTGACATCTCAGGTCTGGGTGAATGATAAGTTTGGGGGTGGAGTCATAAACGGGCGCCAGAGGTACGATTTCATCCCAAATTTTTAAATATTTACTTGTACATATTCTTGTTTACGCCACAAAAAAATATGAGAAACATATTTTGCAAAAAAAAATTACTTTAAGAATTTTTTCTATAAGTCACAGTTTTGCTTAGCCGCTCCTTAGATTTGTCAGTCCCCCTACTTAATGTTATAGTGCTATCATTTCTAGAGAGGAGTAAATGAGCAACTAACACATATAACAGTAAAAAACGAGAAGCATAACAATACAATTTTATCTCATTCTTACGGTAAAACGTTGTGTGTGGAACAATCCTAAGTCTATGGAATCCCTGGAAACTGGAGGACTTCATTGAGCCATACTCCCGACCAATCACCCTAATATGACGGTTCTAGCTAGAAAATCCTCACCTCCCTCGAAAAGGAAACAACTACCCATTTCGAGTTTAATTATCCTCACTTTAGGAAGAAAAGAGGCTTGGCCGCCCAGAAGGCAATGTAAAAACCCCCTCACCCAAACCTGAGAGGAGATATGAAAAGCCAAAAAGAAAAATAAAAAAATATTTAATGAGACTTGTCCAAAAGATGTCGAAGGGTCCCACACGGCCGATGTATTGCTGCACTTACGAATGTAGATATGTCGTGCTCGTAAGTGGAATCCTGAAGCACTCCTTGATTTATGCACTTTTTGTATATGTTTTATGCTTCTCCTAGCATACCTTTTATAGACGTTTTCTACTTATTTTAGTACTTTATGTCAAAAATCTCAATTGCACACGTCTTTCACCTTTGCAGGGTCATGCCAAGACATGGTCGCGGTTAACACCTCGAGCGCGGCTACATCGTCCAGTAAGGACCCTACCGCGGTCGATGCCCCTTATCACCATCTCTACGCCCCGCGATCGAGACTTCCCCTCGGTCGCGGCCTACAACCCGCACACCACAATCGTGGTGGGAGTCTCGACTGAGATCAAGCCACGACCTAGGTCATGCCTCGATCGTGGATTACATCCAAGTCACGACCGAGGCCCTACCGCGACCGCGGCCCAGATGGTTAAGTCGGTGGGAAACACCTATAAATAGGCCACCCACCTCGACTTGTCACATCATCAGATCATCAAAGACCACGAAGTGCTGCCAAATTCCATAGTCACTCACATCCATACTATCAGTCTTGGATCTCTGAAGGCGGAAGCTGGAGGAAAGAGAAAATTGATCGCTCTCTTCTTCGAAGGAAGGAGACGCCTCCGCATCGCCCATTCTAGATCTAGATTCGAAGAAGTATAGTAGTGTATCGCCATCTTCTCTCTCTATCTAGATCTACCATCTTCATCACATTGTACTTCCCCCTCTTCGTGGTAGTTGATGTATATATTATTTTGTAACGTCGTTATGCTGTCTGTCAACATGTGTGGATAAACATCTAACATGGGTTGGGAGTAGCCACTAAGGATCTCCCAACATGTATATTCTTTCTCCCCTTTGAATATATATATGCTCTTATGAAGATTATCTCTATATGCTTGTTCTTAATGTTTCACTTGTACGCTTAGCTACCATCTTGTGATGTTTGATTGTTGGTACCGTGAAAGAGTAGTACCTTCCTTATCTAGCGTTATGGAGTAGTTTGAATGCATGAAAGTGTTGGAATGCTAAAGCTAACAGTCATATGGTTTGTTTTATGGTTGTTAGGTCGTTATCTTGAGAGAGAGGCCACCTTAGAGCCTAGATCTATCTTTATCTCGAGAGAGGAGGGAATATATATTTTGATGACTGCTTGTAATCTTGATAGGAGTATACGAGGGGGTGTGAGTTTTACATGTTGGTGAGAGATCTTAATAGGTGAAACCCGATCCAAGTTTCCTTCCTTATCTTTGTTTCCTTCCACTCGTAATCGTTTTTCTCTTGTTATTGTTTTCTTTCTTTTAACTTTCTTATTTTGGTTGAGGCACCATTGTTCCTTAGGGAACATCCTTTTTATCCCACCTGTTCGTTTGGAGTGTAAGAGCGTGAGACTCTGCGTACTTAACACTTGTCGACCTCGTCCTTGTGGTTTGAACCCGAATACTACATCGTGCCTCGTATAATAATTGCAGGGGCTTGAGTGTCGGGTTATAATTTTAAAAGTTTGACTACTTTGGATCCGCTCCATTTTGGACGTGCAATTTAGGCCGAACATCAAACTTGGATCGGGTTTCACCTACTAAGATCTCTCACCAACATGTAAAACTCACACCCCCTCGTATACCCCTAAGAAGATTACAAGCAGTCATCAAAACGTCTATTCCCTCCTCTCTCGAGATAAAGATAGATCTAGGCTCTAAGGTGGCCTCTCTCTCGAGATAACGACCCAACAACCATGAAACAAACCATATGACCGTTAGCTTTAGCATTCCAACACTTTCATGCATTCATGCTACTCCATAACGCTAGATAAGGTACTACTCTTTTGAGGTACCAACAATCAAACATCACAAGATGGTAGCTAAGCATACAAGTGAAACATTAAGAACAAGCGTATGGAGATAATTTTGATAAGAGCATATATATATATATTCAAAGGGGAGAAAGAATATTCTTGTTGGGAGATCCTTAGTGGCTACTCCCAACCCAAGTTAGATTTTTAGCCACACATGTTGACAGGCAGCATAACGACGTTACCAAATGATAGATACATCAACTACCACAAAGAGGGGGAAGTACAACGTGATGAAGATGGTAGATCTAGATAGAGAGAGAAGATGGCGATACACAACTATACTTCTTCAAATCTAGATCTAGAATGGGCGATGCAGAGGCTTCTCCTTCCTTCAAAGAAGAGAGCGGTTAATCTTCTCTCTCCTCCAGCTTTTGCCTTCAGAGATCCAAGACTGATAGTATGGATGTGAGTGACTATGGAATTTGACAGCACTTCGTGGTCGTTGATGATCTGATGATGTGACCATGGAATGAGGTTTCGTCGAAATCATCAAAATTTCGCTCGAAATTTCGATTTCGATGCTATGTGGTACCGAAACCTGCGACTGTTTCGATTTCGATGATTTCGATGAGTTTCGCCAAATTTCGACGATTTCGATGAATTTCGCCAAATTTCGATGAAAATTTCGATAATTGCAATCCTTGTTGTTTTTGTTGATTTTTGAAGAGGAGCAAAGGGGGATTGGGGTCATTTCACCATTTAGTACTCATACATAGTATATAGTTATAGTATATCATAATTGCATTGCATTTCCCTAATATTTGCTATTCAAATTATTAAATACTTATGTGATGCATGCTATTTTAGTTTCTGCAATGTGGATGACATGAATCCTAGTGGTGATTTATTAGACAATGAGGGTGCTAGGAAGCCAACCACACCAACAAATGATGATTTAGCTTGGAAACATTGCACTAGTATTCTTGGAACCAATGAAATGGTTGACTATTGAGTCAATATCAGCAACAAACTATAAACCCAAGTAAAATATGTGGGATGCCCTACATATCCAATGTTTGATATTATAACACGAACAAGTACATGCATGTATATAGCTCATACTTACAAAATTGCATAACTTAATTCCTACATTTTGTCATCGAAATCATTCATCGAAATCCTCAAGAAACAGGACAGTTCCCTTACCTCCCACATGAAGGACCCCCTCCCTAACCTACCCCCACATAAAATTTTATTGCATAAAACGATGCATTTAGGTGTAGAGATCACACCTGTAAAATTTCATAAATTAATTCGTTCATTTTGGCGTCGAAACGGGCACAATTGCATTTATCGAAATTTTTGTCGAAATTTCCATAAATTTCGATTTCCATGTTGTCGAAACGGTATCGAAATCGGATACCTCGTTCCTTGGATGTGACAAGTCGAGGTGGGTGGCCTATTTATAGGTGCTGCCCACCGACTTAACCATCTGGGCCGTTGTCGCGGTAGGGCCTCGGTCGCGACTTGGATGTAAGCCACGGTCGAGGCATGACCTAGGTCGCGGCTTGATCTCGGTCGAGACTCCCACCGCGATTGTGGTGTGCGGGTTGTAGGCCGCGACCGAGGGGAAGCCTCGATCGTGGCAGGACCTCAGTCGTAGCAGGACCTCGGCCGCGGGGCGTAGAGATGGTGATAAGGGGGCATCGACCGCGGTAGGGTCCTTAGTGGACGATGTAGTTGCGGTCGAGGCAGTTCCATGTCTTGGCATGACCCTGCAAAGGTGAAAGATGTGTGCAATTGAGATTTTTGGCATAAAGTACTAAAATAAGTAGAAAAAGTCTATAAAAGGTATGCTAGGAGAAGCATAAAACATATGCAAAAAGTGCATAATTTTTTTTAATGAGATGTTATCAGTAGTGAATGTCCATAACTAATTTATGACATCCATAAATAATTATGCTACCTAAGTAATTGGAAAGCTGGAGAACAACTTCAACCTACAATTTGTGATTGGTGTTACAATGATTGTATAGTTCCTTTGTCACTGATATCTAGATTGAACTCGAGGCATGAAATTGTCATCCTCTTCAATGTTCAATCCATGTTAGAACAAACTGTATGAGATAAATGTATGCTCAATATCACATATTGACTCATACAAGCACGACCATGCATTTCTCAGTCTCGCTTATCAAGTTTCTAGGATATCGAACTCTCGTAGAAGGGATGAATCCCATCTACATCACTCATGATCATTCCCCATGTGTCACAATGTACTCGAGCACCACCTTTATGGCAACCCTTATTCAAGGTCACGTTGAGTGATGTCAAAGTTCATTGAACGACATGTTATGAGTGTAGTGATTTCAGGTGTAAGAATCACAATCACCACTATCATTATGAAAGATGATTCTGACTACCATTCAATGATTCCATGTATCACTCTCAAGGTGTGTCTGTCTGGTACACTGTTCTCTAACAAGTGCCT